>OY757942.1:33947580-33995080 GCA_963585895.1 Sepioteuthis lessoniana
GAATTGTTAGTGGTAGGTAGGAATACTTGAAACCATTTAGTGTTTTGAGTCTGACATTAAACTGAATCTGATTGTGAGACTCCAGTCTCAGAGATTTGGTGTAAAGTGGTGTATTCATTCATTGCCATCACTCCCAGGTCCACGCTGACCCAGAGTGGTTGTACCTGTTAGGGTCCTATCTATGAGTCAGATATAACGGTTTAATCTTTTTCTGGAGATAATTAGTTATTTGAAACTATACAGCTGTGTGCAAGTTGTTGGTTGGGTGTTATGGAATATCCATATTTACCAACCCCTCCACTCAGGCAGGATATGACACAAGGTCAATTTTTAAGCGGTGTTTAACAAGTTTTATGGCATATCAACCTTTGTTGGTTATTTAATGCCAAATCCAATGCATGTTCATTTTAAATAAAATGAATGGTCTCCTTATTAGAATGCATATTTACGACAAAGAATGTATTTTTACAGTGCTGTAAATTGCTTGTACTTCAGTGATAGCCAAAACAATATGACTTTAATTTTGGAAAGATTCAAGGCAGGTTTCATATAGGCTCTTGCGTTCGACCAAATACAGCTGCAGAAGGCCAAAGGATGCATTGGCTAAAACATAGTGGATATCACAATAAAGATGCAAACAACAATCCAAATAATCGACATAATAAATATCTTTTTATTTTACTCTGTCAATGTTCCTATATTTGTGGTTCCAAATTTTACAATTTAACGAGGAATACAGTTGGATCTAACACCATCATTGATAAGAGAAACATGTGTGATACTAAGCAGTCGAGCATACGGTCACGTTTCCTTCCTTTAACCTCAGCCAAGGCTCATGATGAACATTGATCTTAGACAAGTTTATATTTTTTTCTTTTTTGGGGGAAAGCAGTTAGGGGGGGATCTGTGAATGAAGTTTTTTTTCCAGATTAATTATTGGTAATTGTTACTTCGCTTTAGACCCTTTTTTTTCAAGGGAATGGGGTCAGCTATACTAACATAAGACTTTCTTAAAAGTATAGTGCTGATGTTGTATAGTGGCTCGTACCACGTGACTTCCAGTATTGCGGAGGAACAAAAGACATTATGTTTCTTAAGCACGAGGGTTCTGCAAGATCTCAGTCAGTAGTAAGACCAGCTTCGGACGTAACACCCACAGCGCAAGACTTATAATATTTGTTGGACTGTACCACTTCAGTTAATAAATAATTAACTCTTTATTTCCCAGTGCATCTCCTCCTTACCATGATACAACACTTATTAAATATTTCCTTGTTATATTTTTTCTTTAATGAGAAAAGTAAATAAAATGACTCTTGATATCCTCAAAGTATAGAATTTTCATGAAACCTTTTTTTTAGTTTGATTTGGTTTCTTTGTTTAATGGTATATCAGCCTTTGTGGACTATTTAATGCCATCATTGTTGAAGAAAAAGAATGGTGCTATTTAACCGATGCCTGGAGGGGAAATATGTGGGTTTATGCCTTTCACAATGGTGTTCATCTGAGAGTGAACATATTAGTGCGACTAGTGCTTGAACTTGCTTCATACACTGTCACAGCTGAATACGTTAGCCACAATGCCATTCAAAATCTCCTCACTTCTTTTAGCTAAAATAGTGTAACAGGCAAAATCCATGACACTATCTTCTATTATAGTGGTAAAATTTGTACCAATGTATTCACTATCACCTATAAATTATATATATATGTGCGTGTGTGTGTATATATATATATATATATGTGTGTGTGTGTGTGGTGAAAAAATAAATGAAAAAGTGGATAAACCAAACACTGACGGTTTCAAATCAATTTTTCGTCTTTATTTTATCAAAAGACTTCTTCAGAATGGTTGTTATTTTGAAGTGTATAGCAATGAGAGAAACTAGATAAACAAGTGGGAGAGGCAGTGAATGGAAATGAAAAGAAAAAAGAAAAGGAAAGATAGAAATACAAATCTGAGTGTTAATGGATGGTGACAACAGGATTATAGGTTACGAATATGGTAAGTTTTTTGAAGCAATAAGAATAAATTTTTATAATATAAACTAAGACAATTACTTCTCTACCACACTTCCAAATGATTTTTCATTGAGATATTTTGTTCTGATGGTCATGTTTTGATGAAATTTGATACACTTGACACTAGCTGTAGCCTGTCTTCTGATTGCTTATCTATTGCCCAGATTGTTTCAAAAAATGTATTTGTATTCATCATCATCATCATCACATCATGCTGCTAGCACGGATATCCCTGACCCTCTCTCGCCACTTCTCCCTATCATTCCTCGCTTCTGGCAGGTCTTCAGGGCTACATCCCGTATCCTCACATAGCTGCTGTATGTATGTTCGAGCTGGTCGTCCTGCTTTTGCTCGGCCATATGTGGGGGTCCATAGTAGTACATCACTGATGAGTTCGTCCTTGCTTCTCCAGCAGTGTCCTGCATGTCTGGTTCGTCTAACTTGTATAGTTTTTGTGACAGGAGGCAGGTGGCCGTATAGTTGGTGCTTTGTGGGGTGTTGTTGCCGGAACTTGTTCAATATTGCTCGCAACATTCTTGTGTAATTGCTGTCTAGCTTCTTCTTCAGCCGTTTAGTTAGCGTCCAAGTAGCCAATAATTCTGCTGTTACCATCCTTCAACACTCAGATTTGTATTTCTATCTTTCTCTTTCTTTTTTCTTTTCATTTCCTTTCTCTGTCTCTCCTTATTTCAGCCCCTCCCCTCTTGTTTATCTATTTCCTCTCATTGCTATTCACTACAAAATAATCTTGCCCAGTCAGCTGGGGCGGTAGAATACACTGACTGCACCTCTGCAGAGGGGTAAGACCCCCCGCCCCCTAACGAGTGTCCTGGATATGACACTAAACAATCTGATGGGGAGGTTCCAGCAGTGCTGGAGCTTTGGGGAATGTGGAGTAACCCTTCATTGCCATTGCTCCCAGGTCCACTCTGGCCCGGAGTGGTAGCACTTGATGGGGCCCTATCTATGGGTTAAATAGAACTAACAGCATACTTATGCTAAAATGAATTGTTTGAGTAAACTGAATAGTTTGAAATAGAAATGTTTTTCACAATTAAACCGTACTTACATTTAAACTGCATGCTTATGCTTAACTGAATTATTTGAAATAGAACTGTTTTTCAACATTAAAACTATATTTACACTTAACTGAATTGTTACATATAACTGCTTGAATAGTTTGAAATGGAAATGTTTTTGACAATTAAACTTTACTTATGCTAAACTGAATTGTTTTAAATAAAACAGATTATTTACATATAAATGGATTTGGCGTTAAATAACCTACAAAGGTGGATATGCCATAAAACCCAACAAACCAAACCAAACCAAGCAAAATAACCACTATTCAGAAGAAGTCTTTTGATGAAAGAAAGATGAAATATTAGTTTGAATCCATTTGTCTGTTTGGTTTAGCCAGTTTGCCATTTTTTTTTTTTTTTTTTTTTTTATATCTTGTCAAATTTTTCCACTCGGCTATTTTCTCCATATATATAGCAGTTTGTGATTTAGCAAAAATTTTGACTAGTTATATATAATCTTGAATCATATAGACACACAGTTAATCGTGCTTATGCCTATGTAATCATTAAATCAAATTAGACCAAGTTATATATATGTGTGTGTGTTCAGCTCTCTAGCAAGGTCTATGTATTTATGCAGTTTCATTAAAATTAGCATAATGACATTTATATAAAGTAGGAGATAACTAGATATACAGGAATGTGTTCTTGTAAAAAAGAAATCAGTTTTTTGAAATGCAATAAGATAATTTGTTTTTTTTTAATTTTTCTCTCTTTTCAGTCAATGGTGGTTGGTCAACCTGGAGCAGTTGGAGTGAATGTTCCGTTAAATGTGGACGAGGAACTCAAAAGCGTATGCGTTCCTGTTCTAATCCAGCACCACTCCATGGTGGAGTGCCTTGTATTGGAGATACCATCCAAAAGGCATCGTGTAACGCACTTTGTCCTGGTAAGTTTATCACTGAATACAAAATGAAAATTAATATATAAAGATTAATATTTAAAAAGTAACCTTAGATTTTTTTTTCTTATATGTCTGTGTGTCAGTCCGTGTGTATGTTCTTGTATTTATGTTTCTTGATCATTTGTGTTTCTCTTTTGGCCTGGTTTTTAGGCACAGGGGTAGATATTAGATTGGTCTTGATACCAAAACTAGTTTAATTCAATAGACCAGGTATATAACTTTAAACTTCTTAAAGAACTGATTTGTTATGTGAATATGTATGTATAAGTGTGTGTGTGTGTATACATGCATATATATATATATATATATATATATATATAAATATATATACACACACACACACAAATATCTTTACTTGTATTTATGAATGTGTGTTTATAGATGTGTGTGTTTGTGTGCATATATGTAAATGTGTGTATACATATACATGTGTGAGTATATGTGCATATATATATATATATATATATGTGTGTGTGTGTGTATGTATATGTGTGTGTGTGTGTGTATGTATATGTGTGTGTGTGTGTGTATGTATATATGTGTGTGTGTGTGTGTATGTATATGTGTGTGTGTATGTATATATATGTGTGTGTGTGTATGTATATATATATGTGTGTGTGTATATATATATATATATATATATATATATATATATATATATATATATGTATTTGTGTGTGGGTATATATATAGTTTTTGTATGTAGGAATATAGAATATAGCTCTATGGCTAAATTTGAATGACTCGCTCTGGTTACCCTTCTCAGGTGAAGACTTGTCAATTGTTATATTCTTAATTGTATTTCTTTCATCTTATTTCTCTTTTTTTTTTTTATTGCAATTCACATTTGTAAAAAGTAGAGAATATAGCTATATGGCTAAATTTGAATGACTACAGCTACTTGTTGAGTAAAAATCGTAATTGTGACTATAATTTTCTCAAAGATACCAGATAGTTTTAGTAGTAATTTGCGTTTTATTTTTTTTTATAGATTTTTTTTTTTTAAATTTAAACTTTACGTGTGTGCATGTATGTATTTTAATACATTTTATATGTTATGTATATCACTGTTTAGAGAAAAATTGATAACAAGGTAATCAAAGTAGAAGGATAGTTTTATTAAGAAACAAATTTGACACTATAGCGTTTCGGTTCTAATGAACCATTAACAGGACTGAGAAGGTTGATATTTAGTGATGTTAAATCAACAATGGATGTTTTAAAAATTATACAAAAACCAAGGGAAAGTGATATACAGTTTTTCCCTAGGTTTTTTGTATAATTTTTTAAACATCCAGAGGGCACTTTATAAGCAAAATAATTTACTCGAGTAATTTGTGTATAAGATAGTTCTTCGAGATTTAAATTTTAGAGAAAGAAATAGGAAGTTGTTAGATTTTTGAATATCTATTTTCCAAATCTGTTTATATGTATAAAAATGGATTTGGCATTAAATAACCAACAATGGTTGATATGCCACCAAACCTAACCATATCAGTAACTGCTCTGAGAAAACAGTTTGCAATTGGTCACGTCAATCAAGAACGATTAAATAAAAATTAACATATCTTGACTTATACTCAAAATGATGAGAAACAAAGATGTTTTTTATTTCTTTGTTAGATCAGGCAGTGAACAAGACCCCCCACCCCTGTTTGCTGTCGTAGGTGATATATATTTGAAATACAACTAACAAGAGTCCAACATCTTTCTATTAAAAAAAAACAAAACATAGAAAGACACATTTAAAAAAGTAAATGAATATCCTCATTAAACGGATGCTTATTATACCCAAGAATTGTATGATTAATGGCTCAGTCTGCTAGGCCTGTAGAATACACCAACTGCATTTCTGCAGAGAGGTAATACCCTCCTCCCAACGAGTGTCATGAATATGACACTAAACAATCTGGTAGTGAGACTTCAGTAATTCAAAGTACCCCTTCATTGCCATTGCTCCTAGGTCCACTCTGGCCTGGAGTGGTAGCACCTGATAGGGTCCAATCTTTGGGTCAAGTAGAATTGTTTGACATTTGAACTGTGTGCAAACAAATGACTTATGCTAAACTGAATAATTAGAAATTGATGTGGAGGTGCCTGTGATGTAATGGTTATCGTCGTAGGAAATGGACACAGCAACACGAGTTCAAATCCTGGACGAGACTGATTGCATTTCACATAGCACTAATACCCTTGGGAAAGGTATGAATCCAATTATTCTCTCCCCAGCTATGGGTAAATAGTAGGGCAGTCTTGGTGAGGCAACTAGTCTAGGAGAAGGAAAACTCTGAATTCAAACCTGTTAAACTCCACTTAAAAATTGACCTTGTGTCATATCCTGCCCGAGCGGAGGGGTTGGTAAATAGGATTATTAGAAATAGAACTGTTTGATCATTTAACTGTGTGTAAACAAATGACTGATGTTTAATTGAATTGTTGGCGATACATAGTTGAATGGTTCCAAGTATTGCTATGTACAAAAGAGCTTAGGCTTGTTTAAAAATATTATCAACATGTGTTTACCAATAAATATGTATAAAGAGCATTTGGCATTAAATTATGTACAAGGGTTTATGCCATAAAACTAAACCAAACCAAATCATATATATTTAATATATATGTATAAAGACGATTTGGCTTTAAATAACCTCCAAGGGTTGATATGCCATAAAACCCAACCAAACTGTATGATTAACTTTTGTCTGCTCAAGTGTATCAACATAGTGAGTAGAGTGTTCGCCAATGGTCCGGGAGACCAGGGTTCAATCCCAGGTTGCGTCATACTTAAAAAATGGTACTTGATACTTCCTTGCTTAACACTCAGCAATATGAGGTACGTATCAAGGGTAAAGTGGAGCAATCCAGGGAAAGGAGTAACACCCTCCCCTACATCTCAGTGTAGTAGCCATTGAAAAGGGAGCCTTCTGGTCGCCCTCGACTATGGTCGCCAACTTTACTTTTTGTATCAACATATTTGGGACGGCATGACTGAAAGTAAATTATATCTATAGTCACAACTAATAAAAGAGATATCAACTGAAATTTGTTTATAGTTTTGTTTCTCCTGATGGGTACCTATTTTCACTGCAAGCTGGTTGCAGTTTTGTGTTAACATGTCTCTGTGTTTGTTTTAAATACTATGTAAATTTTTCTGTTTTAAGACATAATGTAAGCTATATAAAATTATTTTTAATCACGACAACCCAATAAAAAGTTGAACAAATGTTAAATCTAGGTTAAATTTAGCTGCTACTAATTCTAAAAAGTCAGTGCATATTATAAACGAAGAAATTTTATATATATATATGTATATATACATATGGGAATTATGAGCCATATCTTCAAATCATTAATGTATTGAATTTGTCTTTAAAAATAAAATGATTTGATTTAAATGCCGAACACTTCCAAGACGTTTGATGTAATCAAATTAATAGAAATCATCAAGAAATCTGAACATAAATAGACGCTTTAATCCATTACTTTTTATTATAGATTGGTAAATAATGGAGTGATATAGATCAATTGCTTGATAGACTGGTACGTCACATGATAAAACGCATTGTTTTATATATATATATATATAATGAGAAAAATGATCAATCCCTACGCATTAACTATACCATCGACAGGTTAATCAAATATCACTCCCCCACTCCACCCAAACTTCAGGGTGCATACTGTACATAAATAATTATAGTAGTCAATTTTGAGACTTTTTAAGGAATTATTTTCATTGGTAATTTGTAAAGAAATATATTCTCTTACGGAAATAAAAAACCAAACCTAAGATCCTGATCCTAATTCATCACTATACGTCACAAGAGATGATCCAATAAAACTGAATATTTTCTCGAAGATTCTTAAGACTGCGGCTAATGAAATGGTTTGAAAATTCAACTAATAATTTATCCTAAAAATTATTTAGATTAAAATTTTAAAAAATATCACTCAGTAAAAGACAACTTTTAATGGAATAATTATGTCTATGCACTTGCTCAAGCTGAATCTTTTCTGTACAGCCTAGAGCAGGCAGCAAAAGGCATAGGTCTCTATGTGAATTCAAGCGAAACTGAATTCTTGTGTTTTAATCAAGACTGTGTTATCTCATTATATGGCAAGCCTCTAAAATTAGTTGACCAGTTCATATACCTCGATAGCAATATCTTGTCTACTGAAAGCAAAGTCAGCATACACGTTGCTAAAGCATGGACTGCTATTGACAGGATATCAACCATATGGAAATATGATCCAACTTATGAAATGAAATTGGAATTCTTGCAAGCTGTAACTATGTCAGTACTATTGTATGGTTGCACTACTTGGACCTTTATGAAATACCAGGAGAAAAAAACTAGATGAAAACTTCACAAGGATGCTGTGTGCTGGTTTGAAAAAATTCTGGAAGTAGAACCCTACAAAACAGCTACTGTAAAGCCACTTACCTCCCATCTCACAAATCACCTTGGCAACTGGTGTGGAAGTAAAGATGGCCTCATAAGTAACGTACTCTTTTGAACTCCTATGCATGGACACACTAATGCTGGCCAACCAGTAAAAAGTTAAGTTCATCAGCTTTGTGCAGACACTGGATGCCGTCTAGAAGACTTGCCTAGAGAGATGACTGATAGAAACGGCCGGCAAGAGAGTGTCAAAAGAATCTTTGCAGTCAGTATACTTTGATGATGATTGGATTCAAGAAGAATATTTTATACAGTTCTTTCTTCTACTCGACCCAATTGATAAATGAGAAAAAAAAAAAAAAAATCAAATCAGTATTGAGTTCCTAAAATGTCATTTTGTTTTTTGTTTTAAGAAAGTAATTTTCTTCTGTTTTACATGACACTGACAAATTTCTCATTTTTTTTTTTTTCTATTTTCGTTCTTATTTTGTTGTGGAGCGTTATTTAATGTCTTCCACATCTGCCATTTGTGATTCCAGACCCCACAATCTTAAAACTTATGTCTACTATAGTTTAAAATAGGAAAATAAATCTGTATATTGATTTATTAAAAAAAGTATATATATATATATATATATATATATATATATATATATACTTACACACACACACACACACACACACTGAAGGAAAGGGTAGGAAAAAGGAAACTTGTAATTATTTTTTGAAATTCATCTTTTTCTTTTCTTATATATATATATATGTGTGTGTGTGTGTGTGTATATATATATATATATATATATATATATATATAGTCTGATTTTATTATTTTTATCAGCATTTTTTTCCTCTTAAATTTTTCAATTTCAGATTTGTATTTTGTAGACTTGAGGAAGGATTATATATATATATATACATATATTTGTTTTTTAAATAAAAGATGAACATTTTTATTAGACCTCGTTTAGGAAACCCACTTTAAAATAAACATCAGATTTAATGTTATCTTTTGAAAAAGGTTAGTTCTTATAAGAAATTCCATGATGGAATGAAACAATATAACCACCAATATATTGTTTTAATATTTGAAAGCTTAATGGAAAATATTAATAAAACATTCTAAAGAAAAATTTATAAGTAACACTTGAAAAATTTTTTTGTATAAATAAATAATCTAGATGCAGCAAACTTGCCTTGGAGCTGTGGTTGTTGATTCATTTTGCACAACCGGGAAAGAGTTTTTTTTTACTGTGTGCCTCATACAGATGTCTAAGTTCAAATCCAGGACATGGCTGATTACTTTTCACTAGGCACTGATCCCTTCAAGAAAGATATGAATCCATCTCTTTTCTTCCCAGTCTTTGGTAAATAGTGTTTGGTTCGTTGATGGATTTTAATGGCATGTCAAACCGTTTTGGGTTATTTTATGCCTAGAGGTTAGGAAACAACATACATCATATGTCTATATTTACACATTTTGTTGTTAAGAGTTTTTTTTATTTCATTTTAACAATATGTCAACATTGACTTGGATTGCCTTCTAATCAATTGTTTGGGAGAATCCTGTTGTGAGATTACTTTGTATAGTATGGAGACATTGGAAATGGACTAGGCAACTTGAGTTAAAATCCTGGGTGTTACTGATTGTATTTCACTTTATTTTAATACCCATAGAGAAGGTTGCCCAGTTAGCTGGGGCTGTAGAATACACTGAATGCTTCTGTGCAGAGGGGTAAGACCCTCCTAATGAGTGTCCTGGATATAAACAATCTGGTGAGGTTCCAGTGATGCTGGAGATTTAGGGAATGCAGAGCACCTCTTCATTGCCATTGCTCCTTGGTCCTCTCTGGCCTTGAATGGTAGCACCTGATAGGGCCCTATCTATAGGTTAAATAGAACTAACTGCATACTTATGCTAAACTGAATTGCGTAAATAGAAATGTTTTTGACAATTAAACTGTACTTACATTTAAACAGCGTGCTTATGCTAAACTGAATTGTTTGAAATGTAACTGTTTTTGACATTGAAACTATACTTACACTAAATTGAATTGTTTAATATAGAACTGTTTTGACATTTGACTGTGTGTAAACAAAATCTGTACTTATACTAAACTGAATTAGCTCTGTTTTGACAATTAAACTGTGTTCTCAAACTAAACTGAATTGTTTGAAATAGAGCTGACTATTTGCATAAAAATGGATTTGGTGTTAAATAACCTGGAAAGGTTGATATGCCATAAAACCCAACCAATCAACCCATGGAAAAGGCATCAGACTGGATTATTGAACCTTAATAAGGCAACCAGTTCACAAAGAAGGAACAGTGTGAATTTAAATCAGCTGTTCTTCACTTAAAAATTGACCTTGTGTCTCACATCCTGCTTGTGATGAAGGAGTTGGGTGATGACATTCCTTTTATTGTTCATGTTTGTTTATTAGTTTTCATATGATTTTCTCTCTCACAATAAGGACGAAATGTCATCTTCATTGACATTTTCAAATAATGCTTTTATATTTGCATTGAAAAAGTGTTATCTGTTGAAAATGAAAGCTCTACATTCTATGAGAAAGTGTTTAACAATGCAGGATGTTCAACATGTTATGCACTGTGGTTATCTCATTTGATTATGAAGGAGTCCCTAAGTCTTATATGAAAGATGCATAATCAGGATGTTTTGGCTTATTCCTTTCTGGATTTTCTGAAAGCTGGTCTCCATGATCCCAAAGTGGGTTGGATCAAAAAGTGTTTAATGTGGATGTTGTTATTTGAGTATTGTAAATAGTGGGGTTCTCTAGCCTTGGTAAGACAACTAATCTAAGTGAAGGAAAATTCTGAATTTAAACCAGCAGTACTCCACTCAAAAATTGACCATGTGTCACATCCTACACAGGGCTGTAGGGTTAGGTAAACACATACATCTATCTTTGTACCTTATTAAGCTAAGCTTATTAAAAAAAAATCAACTATTTTACTATGGAGCTGGAGTTAGCTAGCCCATCTTACTTACAATATTAACATGAGTTCAATTTCAAGGAGCAGTGTCACAACAATACTTAAAATTAAGATCAAAAGAAATCTGATCAACAGTCATACATAAAATTGCTGGCACATTTGGAACACAACAAAAACACAAGATATAATATTTATTGCATTGGCAATTGGTGGAAGATTTAAGATTGACTAATCTATGGCAGTGCTAGGGTTTGTTTGGAAACCTTCACAAGTGAGTTTGAGTCTCATTGAGTGCCCCATTCATACTGTATTGTGCCACATCCAAGCAAAAGGCTTAGTAAATTACTGCTTGGAGACCACAGTCCAGCACTTTAGTCATTATGCAAATGACTCCCTTGTATTTTAAGCAAGAACCAGAGTGAATCTATTAATAATGAAGAGGATGATAACAGAATACTGAGAAAGGTACTGGTAATTTGAGAAAACTTTGAAATTCTATTTTTAATGATAAATAGTATGATAAATGATGATAATTATGATAATAAAAAAGAAAGAAGAATTTAAAAGTTTTTTAAAGAAATTTATTTTTATAATTTTTCTCAGAAAATAGCCAGTATTCATTAATTTCTGGCATTTAAAAAAAAATTTTAAAAATTTATATTTGCACATAAATTTTTAAGATAATTGAAATGAACTTTCTAGAATTTTTTTTTTTTAACATTCTTAAAATTTTCTGCATTTTTAAAAATTTTTAGACAATCTTTATGAGTGTAAAAAAAAAAAAAAAAATTTTTCTTTAAATAAATTCAGTGAAGCTCTACGTTAAAGAATTCTAAATTACAAAAATTAGAAATAACAAAGATGAAGTCTGTTAATTTTTACTGTTTTAATGACATGTAAATGTAATTTTTGGTTATAATTGAGATGAATACATTACACTTATTTATACATATGCAAAAAATAATGAACATAGATGCTTAAATAAAAATCCTTGCCCACCTTTAGGATAGACTCTGTGAAGACTTAGTTTAATTTTAAGTTTTCACCTTTGAGTTTACTTATATATATATATATATATATATATATATATATATATATATATATATATCTGTGAGTGTGTTTGCTTTTATGCAAATATATATATACTCACATGACTCTGCCACAGACTAGATTTAAGACGAGATCAATTTTATAGATGGAGTACAGTTGGTTTGATTTCAGAGTCTTCCTTCTAGATTGGTTGTCTAACCAAGGCTGAATAACTCTCATACTATTTTCCTATAGCTAGGGAGAAAAGAGATGGATTCATGCCTTTTCCAAGAGCATTAGCATAACGAGAAATCCACTAATATATATATATATATATATATATATATATATATATATATATATATATATTCTGCACCAACTGCACAAAGAGGATGTGACAAAAGGTCAATTTTTAAGCAGTTTAACTGGTTTAAATTTAGAGTTTTCCTTCTATGTTGGTTGCCATACCGAGGGTAAATGAAGATATAAGATTGTGTATGTGTGCGTATATATATATATATATATGTGTGTGTGTACATATATATATATAATATTTTTTTTTTTTTTTTTTTTTTTTTTTTTTTTAATGAGTAAGTCCACAAAGAGATTTGTTTTTTTAGGATTTATTTATTTATTTTGTTCTTACATACATGTATGTTTTCAGCTTGTTGCTTTTATCAGAGAACATATATGGCACAAGGCCTTGTTAATGAGGTACTCAATGACACTTGAACTCGCTCAGTTTGAATGGTTTTCAGTTGATTATGGGTTTATATGGAAGTCACTCTTCTCTTTTTCTTAGAGTGTGTTTACCTTGGTCTGTTTAACCTCTTATTTGCTTTTGATATTTGATATGGTTTTTCTTTTGATATTTGATATGGTGTTGGAATGGTTTCAGATTTCCCTTATAGTTATTTTTTCTCTGTGTGTGTCTTGAGATTTTGTGTGCATATGGTAGTGTGGTTTGAAATATACTGGTAATTATATTTTACTAATAATTTTGTGAGAGTGTGTGTATATATATATATATATATATATATATATATATATATATATATATATATATATACATGTGTATGTATTTTTGTGTCCTTTTGTGTGAATCATTCATGCTTTATTTAAATTTGGTTTAAATTATCTATAAATTTCTTTTCCTTTATTTGAAGTAGCATGTAGTCGTTAGTTTGATATATGGGCATTATTTTAAATTCATTTTGACTACATTCATATATGTGTTTCGATGTATTTAATTTTCTGTTTTCTGGGATTTTAATATTGCTCCTGTGAAGTGATGTCCTTGTATTAAGGGCCTGTGTTGACCCGATATATATTTCTTGGCACTTGCTATATCCAATTATGTAGACTATGTTTTTTTGAGTTGCAGCTTAAGTCTTTATTTATTTTAAATTTTGTTTCTGGGTTTTTGAAGGTATAGAATTTCCCTTCTATAATCATATCACATATTTTACATTGTTTATTATTGCATTTGGTAACTCCCTATGTTGTGTTTTCTCTGAATGTAGAAGAGGTGAGTATTTTTTAAAGATTTTTGGGTTGTCTCTGGCTTTTAATGATTTTTCGTTGTTTCTAGTATTTCTTAGATTTTGTCATGGTTTTTAAGTTCTTCTAGACTTTTTATTATTTCTGTGAATAGTTCTCGGTTGTTTTTGTTGTAGGTTGTGATGCAAAGGGTTTCTCATTGTTGTGCTTTTTCAGGTTGTGTGTGTGTGTATATATATATATATATATATACAAGAATGATTCAATAAATAAGGTGATTGTTAGCTAAGGAATTGGCCGTAGGAACACTGTTTACAGTTGCACCTATTTCAAATCATGTTCCAGAAGACAGCATGATTTTCTTTACTGACCAGAACTTTTTTTTTACTGGAGAGTCCCTCCATGGACTGTCTTTTCAACTTGGGCTCATTGGGGGTAAATCCATGTTTACCTACTTGTAAAAGTTTTTTGGATAAAACATATCACATTCTTCTGTATTTTTCACATGATTTGTACTTCTCAACTAATAGATTTTGATGACAAACCTCAGTCTAACCCTGAAGCAATCTGATTGGCTGCCATTTTAAATAACCTCAAAACAAATTTTTTTCAAGATTAAAATAATTTTTGCACGGAACAATTTCCAAATAATTATGTAAAAATTTTGTTTTTTAAAAATCCAATTTAAATTTTTTTTTTTTTTTTAGATTTCTCCTTATTTATTGAACAGCCGTCATATAACATATGTGCACATATTTGTGTTTGTGTGTCTGTCTTTGTAGTGTTTTTATTATTATTATTAATTTCTTCAAACTTTTAAGAATCCTTTCCTTATCCAAACCACAATTCTAAAAATTGATTATCTCAGGGTGGTCAGGTTATGTCAGTGATAGTAGTGACAGAAAATTTTAAAAGAATTAAATAAAATAAAATTAAAAAATACATACAACTAAAAACTTGTTGAGTAAAAATAGAAAAAAATGTGACCAAGAAAGAAAGAACAAACTTGAAACTGGCTAAAAGTGAGATAAATTTAAAAAATAAAAAAAATAAATAAAATTACAAAATAATTATATACAAAAAAGTAAATAAAAACTTGTTAAAAATTAGCTCCCCCCCCACAAATAAATAAAGAAACAAACAAACAAAACCAGAACCAGTACACATCAAACTGCTTATCTGAAGTGCCTTCTCCAAGTCTTTTACAGCTGTCTAGATTATTCTGTTAACTGGTTTGTGATTTGCATGCAAATTCCTCAGCTTATGTCTGCTGCAGTTACTGGTTTTCAACCCTGGAAGTGGCACTGGCTGCAGTGACTAAATCACGTCTGCCTCAGTCAAATTGGCTCAGCCCTGATTTGAACCAAGCTTCTTTACCAGCTGCCATCTTTGTTTCAACCTAAAATAATAGAATGACACATGAAATTGCATTGTCCAAGAAAAAAATTAAATTTAAATGAGAGGCAACAAGGCCAGCTGCTCCTTGTTACCCTCACCCTGCTTCATCCCCAGCCTCTTCCTCAAATGTGTATGCAGAAACATGGGGTCTTTAATATTTACAGATGAGTGTGTGTGTGTGTGTGTGTGTGTGTGTGATATATATATATATATATATATATATATATATTAATTGATCTTTAACAACATTTCAATTTGTCTGTTATTTTATGCCTAGAGGTTAGGGAACCACATTGCTTTTAGGATTTTTGCTTCTAGTTATACTATCGACTGGATGGTTTCCACTCATTTTGCCTGTCTGTTCAGACTGTGTTGAATATGGCCAGTAGTATTAAGAGTAAGTTTGATTCTTACTGGGTGTCAAACACTTCCAGCCTTATGCTAAACTAAGTTATGACTATATATATATATATATATATATATATATTAGCAATTTTTCTTCTTACATCCATGAATTGGGGAGAGCAAAATGTTGTCAAAAATTAATGATGATCAAATTAGATCAGTTCATTTACATAATTTTGAGGGATGATTTGAGTTGACATTTTGACAGGAAGTGGGGTGGAGATCTTTCTTGGAGGGGGGCGTAAAAGTAAAGTAAAAATCTGTGAGTTCTGTTGTTTTTGTTTTTTTTTTTTTTTTGGTTTGTTTTTTTTCTTTAAAAGACTAAATTATCTGTAAGCAAAAAGTGAGGAATCCATTAATGAAAGTCTTTATATTTGAAACATGAGCTTCAATCCAATAGTGATTTTAAATAAAAGGAACCTTTATAAAAGGAAGATGCATGTGAATAGATCTGACAAAAATTCTTTTAGCTTTTAGGGGGTAAAAAAAAAAGAAAAAGATGAGACAGAAAAGATGGCTGGGTCCAAATTGAACCCAATTGAACCAAGATTTGTGGTCTCCTGACTAGTGACAGTTTTTAGCAAGCTGAGCATATGGGAATGATTTTAGATTACTCCACAGATGAAGTGACTCAGAAATATCTTTCCATGCCATCTTGGAGACCAGAGGATTTCAAGACATTAGAGAAGAAAGAAAGTGTGTGTGTGTGTGTGTGTGTCCCCTTCTTAGGAGATGAAAAGAATGAGGCCCTTAATAGAATTGATATTCTTTGTCAAGTTGAGGCATAAAAAAGCTCACCCAGTTGGCAGACCCTAAGATATGATGATTGCATCTCCTTCACCGGAATAAGGCCCCTCCCCACCATAAAGGAGTGTACTAGATATAACATTAAACTATATCCAGTGTGGAGGCTCTTTCTCTCATTACCATTACTCCCAGACCCACTCGGAACTAGTATCTGTTAGTCATATCTAAAGATCAAATAGATCTGAAATTATAATGAAAAGAATTTTGAAATGCATTCATACATTAGCTCTTAAAACATTTTGGTCTGGTTTCTTTGTTTAATGGCATGTCAACCTTTGTGGGTTATTTAATGCCAAAGCCATCTTTGTTGCAGAAAAGTGGTGGTGGTGTTTAACAAATAGCTGGTGGGGGGATAAGGGGGTTTCATGTCTTTCCCCAAGGGTATTAGTCTAAAAGTGAATTTAATAACACGGCTAAAATTTGAACATCCTTACTGTGATGTTGCAGTCCACTATGTTGGCCACTGCACTTCAGTGACTCCCACCCCCTTACAACATTGATATTCTAACTAAGATTAAAAAATTAACAATTTCAAATGACTATTAACCTTATTAAATTCTTGAAGCCATATAATTGCTTGCAAATTATGAGGATTAAATAGGAATACTTAAAACCATGTAACTGTGCACTTATTGTCTTTATTTACTTTGTTTGTTTGGCATATCAACCTTTGTAGGTTATCCATTTAATCCATTTTTATACAGAGAAACAGTTCTATTTTAAACAATTCAGTTTAGCATAAGTACACAGTTTAATTGTCAAAAACATTTCTATTTCAGGCTATTCAGTTTAGTCAAGCACTTCTAATTCAAACAGTCCAGTTTAGTATAAGTATAGTTTTTGTTTACTCAATGTTAAGTCAAAACAATTCTATTTAGTGTAAATACAGTTTCAATGTCAAAAACAATTCTATTTCAAACAAATTAGTTTACCATAAGTATGCATTTTAGTTCTATTTGACCCATAGATAGGACCCTATCAGATGCTATCTGTGGAGGTGCCCGTGGTGTAATGGTTATCGTCACAGGATATGGACACGGCGATATGAGTTCAATTCCTAGACAAGACTGATTGCATTTCACATAGCACTAATACCTTTGGGAAAGGTATGAATCCAATTATTCTTCCTCCAGCTATGGGTAAATAGTAGGGAAGACTAGGTTCTTCAGCCTTGGTGAGGCAACTAGTCTAGGAGAAGGAAAACTCTGAATTCAAACCTGCTAAACTCCACTTAAAAAATTGACCTTGTGTCATATCCTGCCCGAGCAGAGGGGTTGGGTAAATAGGATCAGGTGCTATCACTCCAGGCCCGAGTGGACCTGGGAGCGATGGCAATGGAGGGGTGCTTCATATTCCCCAGTGCTCCAACATTACTGGAACCTCACCATCAGATTGTTTAGTGTCATATCCTGGACACTTGTTGGCGGGGGGGGGGTCTTAACCCTCTGCAGAGATGCAGTCAGTGTATGCTACAGCCCCAGCTGACTGGGTAATTATATTTAATAGGAATATTTTAAACCATTTAATTATGTATGAATTGCTTGTATTCAATAAGAATACTTGAAACCATTTAACTATGTGCTGTTTGTATTAAGAATAGTTTTTTTAAAGCTATAATTGTTTACAAATGATTATTATTAATTAATAGGAATAGCTACTTTTAATCATATCTTGAGTATGACTTTTAACTACATTCCATAGTGATAATAGCAGCAATTAGCAGCAATAATGCTATAACAACAAACTACATCAAATGCAGAACTTGATAAAACACAAGTGTAGATTCTGTGGTGATAGAGATGAAACAGTAATCACATATACAAATACAGCAAAAGGACACAAATATATAGAGTATTAGATCCAAGCAAGGACAACCTCATGAGTGACGTTTTTCTATGGACCCCTACACATAGACGTGCCTGTGTTGGCCAACCAGCACTGTGTGAACACAGGATGTAATTTGGAAGACCTGCCAGGAGACAATAGGGATGGATGGAAAGTGGGTGTCAGGGAAATCTATGCTGTCAATGAATCTTAATGATGATGGTATTAAATACTTGAACGTGTGCGCCAACAAATTATTATTATTATCATTATTATAATTTACTCCTTTAGAGTTTTTCACATCAGCTAACGCTGATGGTCTTTCACTGGAGTTGGAGTGACAGCAAGTCTCCTCAAGTCTCCAGGACTCTTTTCAGTATTCTGGCCGTTCTCAATGATGTAGTAGTTTGGATGGTCTCCACTCGTCCTCTTAATTCCAAATCCTCCAGTCCCTTTAATAATCCTTTGGTGACTGTACCAAAAGCACCAATCACGATTGGTATAATTGTCACTTTCATGTTCCATAGTTTTTTCAATTCTCTAGCAAGGTCGAAGTCCTTATCTTTTTCACATTTTTTCAGTTTTATTCTGTGGTCAGTTGGGACAGCAAAGTCCATAATTTTGCAAGTTCTCTTTTTTTTCTTTTTCTTTTTTTTTGTTGATTATTATAAGGTCTGGTCTTGTGACTGAGATTAGGTGCTCCGTTTGTATGTCAAAGTCCCATAGGAGTTTATGTATGTCATTCTCCAGGACAAATTAATATTAAATACCCCAACAAGGGTTGACATGCCATAAAACCAACCAACCAAAAATTTGATTATTCCACAGATGAAGTGACTCAGAAATATCTTTTCATGCCATCTTGGAGACCAGAGGATTTCAAGAAATGAGAGATGGAGAGAGAGAGAGAGAGAGAGAGTGTCTGTGTGTCATCCCCATAGGAGATGAAAAGAAAGAGATCTTTAATGGATAATTGATATCCTTTGTCAAGCTGAAGCATAAAGAAGTCTTTAGCTGGCTCACATTGAAATGGGGTAAAAAAAAAAAAACTGAAGAAATATAATCTGAATTAGATAACTTAAAAAGGAATCTAATCTACTTTGTTATTTCTTATGGAATTAATCTCACATATTTAACTGTAAGTGTTTGTGTCTATAGTTATAGAAATTTAGATAGGAATCTTAGCAAAGTAAGGTCATCATCATCATCATGTGCGGCTAGCACGGATATCTCTGACCCTCTCTCTCCAGGTCACCCTATCATTCATCGCCTCCAGCAGGTCTTTAGGGTTACATCCCGTATCATCACAAAGCTGCTATATGAATGTTCGAGCTGGTCGTCCTGCTTTTGATTGGCCATATACGGGGGTCCACAGGAGCACATCACTTACGATCTCGTCCTTGCTTCTCCAGCAGTGTCCGGCATGTCTGATTCGTCTAGCTTGTATAGTTTTTGTGATGGGTGGTAGGTGGCCGTACAGTTGGCGCATCCTGGCAGCAAAGTAAGGTACTAGGAAATAATTGCTTGTTAACTAGTATGAATCAGACTTATTGGTAGTGAACAAGTTTAAAAACAATCATTTTAAAGCAAATATATTATATACAGTATCACCTATAAATGACTCTTTACCCAACCCCTCCATTACCAGCATGGCCCACATTTAGCTAGGAGGTGCCCATGGTGTAATGATTATCATCATAGGAAATGGACACAGTGACACGAGTTCAAATCCTGGATGAGACTGATTGCATTTCGCATAGCACTAATCCTCTCAGGAAAGGTATGAATCCAATTATTCTCCCTCCAGCTATGGGTAAATAGTAGGGCAGACTAGGTTCTTCAGCTTTGGTGAGGCAACTAGTCTGGAAGGAAAACTCTGAATTCAAACCTGTTAAACTTCGCTTAAAAATTGACCTTGTGTCAGATCCTGCCCATGCGGAGAGGTTGGTAAATATGGTTAGCTAGGTTTGCAGAATACATCAACTGCTTCTCTGTTGAGGGGTAAGACTTCCCCAATGAGTGTCCTGAATATGACACAAAACAATCTGATGTTGAGATTTCAGTAATGCTAGAGCTTTAGGGAATGCTGGGTACCACTTCATTGTCATCACTCCCGGGTCCACTCTGGCCCGGAGTGGTAGCACCTGATAGGGTCCTATCTATAGGTCAAATAGAACTAAACTGTGAACTTATGCCAAACTGAATTGCTTGAAATAGAACTGTTTTTACATTTAACTGTGTGTAAACAAAAGCCTGTACTGTATTGTTTGAAATAAAACTTTATATGTATAAAAATGGATTAGGCATTAAATAATCTACAAATGGTTGATATGCCATAAAACCAAACCAAACCAAATCCTATATATTTAATATATATGTATAAAGAGGATTTTGCATTAAATAATCTACAAATGGTTGATATGCCATCAAACCAAAACAAACCAAACCAAACTCCCCGGGAGTAAGGGTAATCAAGGGGTACACCACACTCCCTCCAGATCTCCAAAACTGGAACCCCAGTATCCGATACAATTTAGTGTCATACACAGGACACCCCTCCCTTTTTTTTTCTTTAATTTTAATTGGAAGGATTCTTACTCCTATTCATGGAATATAGTCAGTGTATTCTAATCCCTACCAACTGGGTATGAAATGGTGTAGGGTAAAGATTTGAACTACTAAGAATTATTTAGTATATAGTCAATTTTGAATACTTGGTTTCGATGGCTTAATCAGTAAAGTGCTGTCCTTGTCACAAGATCTCATTCATACTGGATGCTTTTTTTCTTCTGATCACTGCTACAAGTTTTTTTTTTGGCAATAAAATATAAAAATGATTTGTTTGATTTTTTAAAAAAAGCAACAAAATTAAGCTAGAAGAATAACTAGTCAGAAAATGTTGGTTTTGTCATGAGAAACTTTTGATCAAACAGAATGTATTTAAAAAAAAAAAAGTATGGAATTTTAAGATGGAGACTTTCTTCTTTTACTAAACTTTTGTCTGTTTTCTATCTTTTGCTAATTTTCTTTCTTTATTTATTTTTTTTAATAAGCTTTGATCATAGAGAATGAAAGAAAATAAAGAAAATGTCAAAAATGCTTTGGAAAATATGGAAGTTATCTTCACAAACAGAATCGTGTTATTCCCGAAAAAATTAACCTTGGGAAAATATCACACATTGCAAACTTATCCATTTATCTTGAAGAAAAAAATCCACGATGAAACATGTCTTTGTGACCTAACTATGAAAGAGATCAAGATGCTTTACATGGTTGAATCGTTAGGAGTTAGGCTAGCAGAACATTCTCAGACAATTTTCACTTGGAGCTCCATACATTTGGCCTTGCGCCAACAAACTAAACTATATTTCCTTTTTTTAAATCTCATAATTATATTTGTGTGTGTGTATGTATGTATATATATATATATATATATATATATATATATATATATATATATATATATATTATCATCATCATCATATAGTAGCTCTATCCTAGATATTGAGCACTCTCCATATTATATTGCACTTGGTTTGTCACAAACCCACAAAGTGATTTATTGACAACCAACATTGTTAAAATATATATATATATATATATATATATATATAATTGTAATGGTTTAATGTTATCACAAATTTTGCAGAAAGATTAAATAGTACTAGTGTTAATTATAGAGCTGTTATACATACATACATACATACATACATATATATATATATATATATATATATATATTTGTGTGTGTGTGTGTATATATATATATATATATATATATATATATATATATATATATATGTATATATATACACACACACGCACACATAGTTACGCTTCCTGATGAGCCGATAAAGTGAAACTTTAGTAGAAGATTTCCGACTCGCGATTTAAGTTAATTTTTTATATATATATATATATATATATATATAACATGGTAGTGTCTGTGTCTCATGCATTGAACAGACAGTCTCTCTGAGGAATGCATGTGTATACACGCACACACACACACATATATATACATATATATGTATACACACACACACAGTGTCTGTCTGATGAATGCATGAAACCCAGGGTCAAAGATACCACCATGTAATATATAATCATGATATGACGACATCTCAGATTCACTTGACTCTCTCTTGCTTTTTCCCCCCCAATTAGTCTTTGCATATCCTCTAGACAACATCTATTATCCACATAGAGCGGATGAATGTATATTTAGCAGGTCAGTCAACTGTAGTGTGTTGATGTGTTAAAGAATATCACTTAGGAATTTGTTCTTACATCTCCAGCTGTGCCTCACTGGCCTTGCTCATCTCAGATAGTTGGTGAGATAGAAGACCATACAGTAACTATTTTGTAAGATGCTGCTTCAAGAAATTGTTCAAAACTGCAAGCAGTAATATAGTTCTGATTTTTTCTTTTTCGCTAGGCAATCTCATTTGTGTCCATATCATGCATCTATACAGTAGTACTGACACAGCTACAACTTGGAAGAATTTGACTCCAAAATGACCTCTTCCTCAGTATAACCCTGTTTAGTAGATACTTGTAGATTCCTCTTGGACCATAGGGTTTTGAATTTGGATTTTTCCTTCCCATATATATATATATATCAGTTTGCCTATTAGGCGAGAGAACTCGGTCTGTGCTACCATTTTACCCTAAAAAAGAAAAGATGAGTTCATGATTTTTTACAGAAAGTGAAAGGAAGCGAAATGCTAATAGCCGTATCCAAATTCAAACTTGAATCCCTAACTCTATTTTCTATAATAATAGCTATTACCCAACACTGTTCCACAAAAACAAGCAATCTTCTCTTTTGATCATATAATGGTATGTGAAACTGTCATTTTCAAACCAAGATGAAAATATCCCTCCCCCACCATCACCACCAATATATATATATATATATATGTCTGGTTTTGAAGGTAAATGTTTATGACTTCACAAAAATATTTTCCCCACCTTCCATTTTATGCTTTTTTAAAAAAAATTCAATCCTATTTATGATTGTTTTAATGAATATAATCACTCTCTTTTCTTTTTTTCTTCAAATATTCGGCAGGTCTTAATTTCTCCACCCCACCCCACATTATCACCCTTATGGCATAATGATTACTGTTGTCGGAAATAGACATAGTGACTCTAGTTCAATTCTGGACAGGGTTATTTGCATTCCACATAAAACTGCTACCCTTGGGAAAGATAGGCATCCAACTATTCCTTCTCCTGCTGTTGGTAAATAGTAGGGCAGACTGGACTCTCTAATGTTGGTATGGTTATCAGACTAGGAGAAGGAAAACTCTGAATTCAAACCTGTTAAACTCCACATAAAAATTGACTTTGTGTTGCATCCTGCTTGCGTGAAGGGGTTGGGTAAATAAATAATGTAATACATTCAAAATTAATGCAATACTATAAATAAAAAATATAGCAATAATGAAGTTTTTACATTACTTTGTTTACTTTTTGTTGTATTTGCAGTTAAATACTTAACAATGTTAAGAAAGTACTTTATTATATTGACTTTATTTAGGCAGGGTTGACTTTAATCCAATTCACCCACTTACTCCAAATTACGTCCTGTACTTAAGAGGGTCTCGTTATCTTCTCTTGGCTAATCAAACACTCACAACTCATTGCAAAATATGTGTTCCCTACTGGACCATGCATCCCCAAAGTTCTGTCCTCTGTTTAGGTATAGGCTATGTGGGGACACTTTAATTAAACGTATTACACGGTAAGGTCTAAAAACAAGGTAAACTTTTATGTTTTTAAAACATCTTGTTTTAGAGGTAAAAAAATTACTCATAAAAAGTCATTCATTACACGAGTATATACAATATTTGATCTCAACCCCCTTTTAATCGTCTTTCCTCCTCATCATCTTTCCTTCCTTTTTCCTTTCACCCTTATCCATCTTCAATTTTCTTATCTTCCTCGTCACTATCCTTTTCCAGGCTTTTATCAATAATGATATGAAAAATAAAACTTCTCTTGTATTAAGGTTACGATGACTTCTTGTTCTCAAAGAAAACAAAAAGAAAAAATGGCTTTGCTTTAAACTAGTGTCAAGTGCATTTTCAGAATGCCATATCCATTAAAGCGCTGGAAAAATAAAAATGTCTATCATGCAAAAATCTGCAGTGATATAAGATGAAATGAACACATGCACTTGTTGATGTGTGTACCCACTGTCAAACAACATACAGTGTGATTAAAAAAAGAGACTTATGGGAGTAGCTTTATGATATAATTTCAAATAGTCTCAACATGTTAACCTTCTCTGTTGGCACATTCTTGGAATCTCCCACAGGTGTTTGAAAAAATGTTAATATTTCTATGGGAGTATCTTTATTAGAAAAGCGGAACTGGTTGAGATTCCAGTAATGTGTTGATAGGCAAGGAGAGTTAGGCCTAAAACCTTAGATTCCCATGCCATACTCCGAGCCAGAGATACAAATCCAGGGAGTTGCTCACAGTGTATCAGGCAAGCTTGACGTTGGTGTAGCAGCTATTGAAAAGGGAGCCTACAGGTCGCCCTCGACTATGGTTGCCAAATTTACTTACTTATACATCATAAACCGGGCCATTAGCCTAATAAGTAGAGGGTTAGCCAATAGCCCTGGAGACCTGGGTTCAATCCCTGGTCGAGTCATACCAAAGACTCAAAAAATGGTACTTGGTGCTGCCTTGCTTAGCAGTTAGCATTATAAGGTACGTATCAAGGGTAAAGTGGAGCAATCCAGGGAAAGGAGTAGAGCCCTCCCCTACGCTTCACTGTAGTAGCTGTTGAAAAAAGAGCCTTCTGGTGGCCCTCAACTACGGTCGCCAGCTTTACTTTTTTTAATGTTATACGTTAGTTTGCATCATTGATATCACAACTAGGTCATACAATCCTGAATATGGTGATGCATGTATCCAGATACAAAGTTAGTATTTACTTATGCATACAAATCCTTTCCTTTAAGCTTAAAAATGTGGGAAAAGTGCGTATTATACATGAATAGAGTATTTTTTAACGTGTTAAAAGTCTTATATTATTATCATCAAAAACATACCAGTCTCCCAGCTACAGATAATTAGTAAGGTTGACTGGGATCTCTAGCCTTGGTCAAAGAAACCAGCTCAGGAGAAGGAAAACTCTGAATTCAACCCTTACCATGGTTCAGTGGCAAAATCAGAAGCTGGAGTCTCTGCAGAAGATATTGTCAAGACTTTGATGTAACACTAATACCAAATTGTATAGTCTTTTGCATCCCCCTTGGACAACATTGGTGTCGAGGAAAGAGGAAAACTGCTTGTCATCCATTAAACCTTACTCGGACTAGTACTAAAATTCAGTTTGACATCCATAGTCTCTTAAAATTGACTGATGTCTTGAAAATATCTTTTAACCTTAAGAGGTGTCTTCTATATCTTTTGATGGTCCTAGCCCTTTTGTGGGGTTTCAAATGCTAATAGTCAAGCTCTCTTCTTTTTTGCATATTAATGTATTATAACCAACAAACAATGGTCACCTTCTTCTGGACTTCATTTCAAGAGACAAGTCATCATTCTTAAAATGCTTATACCAGTTTTTGGTAATACTGTTGAATATAGTTTCATTTCTCTGAGCAGCTTCAGAGGCTTTGAGGCCGAGTTTCAGATAATACCTCAAAACTGCCTGAATCTCACTACTTGTATTCACTATTATTTGAACCTTGGGTTTGCGATTTCATTTTCTGTGACTATAAACGTTTTGCCATGGACTTCTTGGCTGGGTAAGACATGATGTCTATATATCTAGATTGCAATGGTGTTGGTGTTTCATCTGAACAGAATATAATTCAACTACAATTACAATAGAACATTTTTCCTATTTTTTGTTTTTTTATTTCCTTTTAGTATGGTGAAAAAACTGGGACATTCAGTTTCCTGGCAACACTGGTTGTCCTGCTAGATGAAAAAATAGATTAGTTTTTTCTTCTTTTTTTATTTTGTATTTTGATTAGAAAACATGAAAATTGTAACCAAACCTTGTTTAAAGCAAAAAGTAAATTGTAATCATTTTTACTGTTCAACAAAATGAAACGAAAAGATACTAATATTAATATCTGGGTAATTGGGTCGAGGTGAATGGAAAAATAGATAAAAGGAACTATGTTAAATAGAAAAAAAATGATGAATTAATATCGATGTCTTCCTACCGGTCTCTCTCTCTCTCTCTATATATATATATATATATACACACTTATATGAGTATTGTGTGTATGTCTTTGTGTGTGTATATATATATATATATATATATATATATATATATATATAAGAGGTTTATGGTTATTACAAGCTCACAAGGTGAGTTAATAGAGGACTAAAATTTTAAAATGCATGAAACCCTGGGTCACACACACTAGCATGTAATGAATAAATATATATATATATATATATATATATATATATACTGTATGGTTGTTACTATCTCACTTGATTGGTTTTTGGTAGACCAAATGTGGTATAATTTGGAGAGTGCTCAATATCTGTTATAGAGCTATCAAATAATATGATAATATATATATATATATATTCAATATCATGGATGCTTATCTGCAACCACTATTGCATGAAACTAGTGGTCGCAGATAAGAATCCATGCTATTAAATGTACATAAAAACTAATATGTTTATTTTTTATTATATATTGTGTATGCATGTAGATGTAGTATGTATGCATATATACTGTTTGTGTGTGGGAGGGTGTGTATATATGGGTCCCCATAATGTATAATGCTTACATTCGAAGGAAATGGACATGATGACCTGAGTTCAAATCTTCAATAAGGCTGTTTGCTTTTCATATAGAGTTAATACCCTTGAGAAAGGCATGAAACAAGCTATGGGTAAATAGTAAAGCAGATGGGAGATCTTCAACGAAAGTATGGCAACCAGTCTAGAATAAGGAAAACTTGGAATTAAACCTGTTAAACTCAACTTACAAAATTGACTCTGTTAGCAGAGTATTTGGTGAATGTGTTTATATATTTGGTTTGCTTTGGTATTATGGCATATCAACCTTTGTAGGTTGTTTAATGCCAAATCCATTTTTATACATAGGAACAATTCTATTTCAAACAATTCAGTTTAGCATAAGTTCACAGTTTAAATGTCAAAAACATTTCTATTTCAAGCTATTCAAAGTTAAATGGTTCCAAGAATTGCTATATATCACTAAAAATTCATTTGATCATTTATTTACACTCATTTAAATGTAAAAACAGTTCTATTTCAAACAATTTAGTTTAGCATAAGTTCGCAGTTTAGTTCTATTTTAACCATAGATAGGACTCTATCAGGTGCTACCACTCTGGGCCAGAGTGGACCTGGGAGCAAGGGCAATAAAAGAGTACTCTGCATTCCCCAAAGCTCAAGCATTACTGGAGCCTCACCATCAGGACACTTGTTGGGGGAGCTTTACCCCTCTGCAGAGAGGCAGTCGGTATATTCTACTGCTCCAGCCAACTGGGCCCATGTGTGTATGTATGTGTGTATATATATATATATATATATATATATATATATAGAGAGAGAGAGAGGTGAACAGTCGTAGAAAGATGGAGAGGAATAAGTTCTAGTTTGATAGATATAGTTGTTGTTAACCGTAGTCGAGGGCGACCAGAAGGCTCCCTTTTCAATAGCTACTACACCAAGGTGAAGGGGAAGGCGTTACTCCTTTCCCTGGATTGCTCCACTTTACCCTTGATATGTACCTTATATTGCTGAGTGTTAAGTGAGGAGGTATCACGTACCATTTTTAAAGTCTTTGATATGGCATGATCTGGGATTGAATCTAGGCCTCCCGGACATTTGGCGAATACTTTAGATCAGCATCTCTCATTCTAAATTTAAAGGACTTTTTCTATCTGAAAAGTATTTTTCATGTGCTGAGAAAAAAAATATATCTAAAATGTTTGTTTTTTTCGTTTATTTTTTATCTTGTTAAATTCTCTTTTTTTTTTCTTTTTTTTTTTTTTTTTTTTAGTGGTTTACAAAATTTTTATATTTGGTTCTTTAAAAACTTATCTTGCTTAGATAAAATAAGTAATGTCAATGGATAAATTTAAAATAATTTTTTTGTCTTTTCCTTTTTGTGCTTGTGTGCATTTTGCAATGTGTGTATGTATACATAGGTAGGAATGTATTTGTGGCATATATACATATATATGTGTGTATATACATGCATAATGTATATGTGTACATGTGTATTTAGTGTGTGTGTATGTGTGGATAATCTATACGTGAAAATATATATTTAGTGTATGTGTGTAGGTACATGTATATTTAGTGTGTGTGTGTATGTGTGTGTATATATATATATGTATATATATATTAGCCATAGCCAAAGTACGCAGTCCATGACGAGACTATAAAATTTTAGGAACCCCTATTAATAAGTTAGAAAGAGAAAAGAGAGGAGTAAGCTATGAATTTTTAAAAAAAAGTGTCTTGTTTTGTAGTTGAAAGATTTCACCTACTAATTCAAATGAAAAATATTCTTTTATTTTAAGAATGTTTGGGTTTTTTTTCTTTTTTAATTCTTTTAGTTTACATTTAAAATAAAGTATTAAAATATGTAACGCTATACTGGTGAAAGTTTAAAACAAGTGCATTTTTTTGTGGAGTATTGGTGGGAGTCTCTAATAAATTTTTATTTCCCTAATTTAATGCTCAGTTTCAAAACGATGTTTTAGTTAATAATTTTTAAATAAGTTGCTGAGTTGTGATTCAAATTTTTATCTACCCTCAACAAGTTTAACTATAAAAGAATGTAAGAATTCACATATTACAATGTTCTTTTATTTTAGGAATTTTTTAAAAACATGTTTTGGGGTTGTCCTTGTGGTATAAGGGTTAAAACAATGGACTGTGGGATCGTGGTAAGCAACTTGGAACTCCAGTCGTGCTATAACATTCACTTTCAGACAAATACCCTTAGGAAAGGTATGGGCCGCCTTATCTTCCCAGATATGGGTTAAATAGTACCACTACTGTTCTTCTAGAAAGATGGCTGTGGCATTAAATAACCGACAAAAAAGTTGATATGCCATTAAACAAAGAAACCAAACCAAACTAAGCTTGAATATTTCAAAAAACGTAACCCTAAACTCACGAGAGGTTTGAAACAGAATAATCTTAATATTCTTTTTTTTTTTAATGACAAAAATTTGAATTCAATTTTTAATTGCCAGTTAAGATACTAGGATAAAAAATGTATTCATTTATTTCTCTTTTTTATCCTATAAAAATGTAGTTATAAAACAGGTGTCCTTATTTTTAAGTGAAAAATTTTGAGTAATAATTAAAAAGTAAAGTATTCATTTTATATGTCAAAGTTTTTTTTTTAAGTTTTTGAGTTAACCTGTTTAAAAATGAATATATTTTACAAGAAATATAAAAAGTATTTGTGTAAAAATAAAAGTTTTTTAGTTATTTTTATAAACTGTTTTCATTTGATTTTTTTTTCTATTTCACCGTCTAAAAAGGTAACCCAAAAGCTCTCTTTTCAATAGCTACTACACTGAGTTATCGGGAAGACCCTATTCCTTTCCTTGGATTGCTCCACTTACCCTTAATCTGTTACTTATGATGGTGATAGTTAAGCAAGGAGGCATCAACTATCATTTTTTGATTCTTTGTTATGACTTGATCTGGGACTGAACTCCCGTTTCCTAGATCACTGGCAAGCACTAACCATTTGGACAATGGACCGGTTAGGTAGGTACAATAAAAAGGAACCTAAAAAATGTAACCTTGGAAAAAATTTTCAAACAAAAAATTTTAGATTTTTAATGTAAAATTTTTTGTATGACAATTTTTTTAAGATTACATTCAAAATAGAATTTTAATATATGTAACACTTGGTTTAATTTTTTTTTTTTTCTTTTTTTTTATATCCCTTCCAAAATTAAGAATTATTATTTTTTTATTTATTTTTATTTTTTTACAATTTGTGCTAAATTTCAAAACAATGATTTTTGAAAAAGCATTAAATTCAGATTTTGCTCATGGAATTTGTGTGATATTTAAACATGACATTTTTAAGCAAAACTGAAGAGTTCAATTCTTTTGAGACTTACTTAGGAAGAATCATGAAGAGTTCTACAGATTGATGTATTTTTAGTTATTGAATTATATCCTTTTAATCAGTAAAAAAAAAAACTGAATTTTATACTTTTTCTTCATATAAACATTCAAGTGTGTGCATGAGTTTAATACTTTGTGATATTTCTTTCATGAGAATACCAAAAAAGACATGGCTCCTTATTTGCTGTTTGTGTGTGTGTATGCATGTGTGTATGTATGTATATATATATATATATATATATATATTGTCATCCACAGACAGACTGTTTCATTCTATCAGAACTCTTCAATGTGGCTAGACATGTTGGATGCTTGAAGACGGGATCGAAACCCGTCCAACTTTACGTTAGACTTAGTCTCAGACCGCTCGGCCAACAAGCGTACCACGTTGGCTAAGGGAATTTTTAAGGTATTACGTAGCAACAGCAGCAGCGTCCATTTGTTTCCATTTTTATACCCTTTCGGCTTTCATTGAGTACCCCACTAAGAAGGCCTTGTGCCTTTTATGTTCTCTGATGAAAGCAACAAGCTGGAAACATGCACGTATGTAAGAAATCAATAAATCCTAAAGATATACAAATCTCTTCAGGGACCCACTAATTTTGATATATATATATATATATATTGTACAGTGATTGAATACAAAGACTCAGCAATAATAAATTAAGTTCAACCAAAAAAAAAAATTAGGATGAATTTCAAATGAATTTGTAGAAATTCAAAAAATTAGAAATGAATAGATCCATAAACACAGAAACAATATTTTAAAAAAAAATATAGGAGCAATAACGTAAGGTAATAAATCTCAAGTTTATTCAAGTATATATATTTTTTAATCGGGTGGGGTGGGGGTTAAAAAAAAACTAAATGCACTATTTTTAAAAGTCATTAGTCTTGTGTGTGTGTGTATATATATATATATATATATATATATATATATATACTCACACACATCAGTTTTCCCCTATTTCTTTACTTCAGTGTTTTTTTTTTCTTCTTCCTTCTCTTTATAAGCCTAACTTTTACATCTATTCCGTTTTCTGCTTTCCAACTCCATTTATTCTTTATTTCAAACATGAAGTCTTTGATTTTTTTTATCTTTTGCAATTCTTTTTTTTTTTTTTTCTTCATTTTTTTTGCATTTCCCGCTTTTTCTTAACTGCTGCTGCTACTGCATTTCTGACATGCTTACCTTGAATTTAGCTAAGAGAGATAAAGACTACATTGCTATGATGAAGGCTAAACAAGAAACGAATGACTCTGATTTGGGGGAGATTTTTATTTGAGTCTTTGTTTGTTTTGAGGGGGGGGCTTTTAACAAAGCTATAGCAGAGGGTAATGTAAAGGATGAGCACTAGGGGTTTTGAGGACAAGATATTGGATTAGAGTACAAAATAAATTTTGCTTTTAGATTTTTCCAGTTCACTAACTCTGCAACTATTCTCTTTTTGAGTTTGGTTTCTTTGTTTAATAGCATATCAACCTTCATGGGTTATTCAATGCCAAAGCCATCTTTGTGGAAAAACAATAGTGGTTCTATTTAATCCATCCATAGCTTGGTTTGATTTGGTTTTTTTGTTTTATGCCATATCAACTTTGGTGGGTTATTTAATGTAAGAGCCATCCTTGTTGAAGAACAGTAGTGGTTCTATTCAACCCATTACAGGGTTGGGAGAGATAAGGATATTAGTCTGAAAATGAAAGCAATGGCCCTACTGGAGTCTGAACTCATTTACTATTATATCTTCATCCAGCATGTTAACCCCTGCGCCACAGTGTCTCCCCACCTTTTTCTTAGTGGTTATCTTTTTACATCATTATTTATAAATTTCTTCATACCTGTCTGTTTGTATAGGACTAGAGATCTTTTTTTCTTTAGAGAAATTAAATACTGAGTATATTATTGGACTAACCTCATCTTCTCACCTCACCCCATACTTTCAGCCTGTTCATACATTGTCTTGTTTGCATATCTCTTACTTTCAATCCTTCTTTGGATCTTACCTGGATCAGGAGTTTCGGTTCCACGTTTGGTGAGAAATCCTAATAGCTTTGTTCATGTGGGGGTTGTTCGTCTAAAAGGTGTAAGGTTTTTTCTTGATGAACGACATAGTTAGGAGTTGATCATTTGAGTGAATGGGATAGAAAACTGACCAAGTCTTTTGTCTGCCATTCATATTCTGACAGTGACGATCTGCACCATCAATACCTCGATGGTGATGAACTGCATCATCCTGTAGAAGAAAAGTTATGTGCCTTCAACAGAATAAACCAGAAAGGGGAATAAAAAAGATTCTCAGATTTATTTGTTTCTTATATATATATATATATATATATACACATGCATAATGTATATGTGTACATGTATATTTAGTGTGTGTGTGTATATATGTGGATGATCTATATGTGTACATAAATATTTAGTGAATGTGTACATTATCTAGGTACATGTATATTTAGTGTTAAAATGGGGCAGTACAAGGAAAGGAGTAGCGCCCTCCCCTACATCTTGGTGTAGTAGCTTATGAAAAGGGAGCCTTTGGGTCACCCTCGACCACGGTTGCCAACTTACTACTATATTTAGTGTGTGCGTATGTGTATATTAGCCAAAGTACGCAGTCCATGACGAGACTATAAAATTTTAGGAACCCCCATGAATAAGTTAGAAAGAGAATATTGGTTAAATTGTACCACTATTGTTGTTCTTGGCTGTAAATAATTCATGAAGGTTGATATGCCATTAAACAATGAAACCAAACCAAACCAAACCAGGATCTTAACAATTTAAAATGCATAAATGTAGCGAAGATGACAATGAATGATAATGTCATTTTCTGGCTCGTTCTACTGTCTCTATATTTTCTATTTTCTGAATCTTTTTAATTATATAACATGTATGCACTCATCTGCAGATGTCAGTATCTGAACACATTGCTTATTGATTAAAACCCCCCATTGTCACCCCCCTGCCTCAGCATTTGAATTGTCATTATTTTTTTTCTCTTAACTCCCTTTCTCATTACCACCAAGGATCACCTCGTAGCCTAATGCACACACAGAGCTTACACAGAAAGCTACGTTTTTCCTTTGCCCTGAGGCTGTTGGTAGGTTCACATATTGTAATTATTCATGTATAATACACCCCCCCAAATATTGAGGCTTAGAAATTTTTTTTATCTGGTTCATATACACTGAAAATAGAAATTCATACAGTTTAATTATATTTTAAAGGAAAAATTTATGCATATATGTCTCCATAAAAAATGCAATGAACTTGTGGCAAAGATACATTCACACCAAGAGAAACAAAACCTATAAACAAATACACATTTCCATGGCTATTTTTCTGAAGCAATATAAAACAGAAACGTTTTTTAAACATTAGTTAGTTTAGATCATAGATATAACTTTTGTTGTATATTGACCTTCAACCCGGCCAAACATGCCATTCCAAAGTGATGCACCGGAAGGAAGTGACACATTCTGATGGCAGTTATGAGAAGAAATAGTGAAGGTGGGCTTGGCTGACAAAATGGGACAAGGTAAAATCCCATGGTACTCAGAGACTGATGCACCGGAAGAGAGCGACCTGTGAACTGCATGACAATTATTTCCACTTGATGACAATCAAACATGCCATTCCAAAGAATGAGTGGCCGATTGAACTCGGTGAAGACAGGAAGTCAGCGAGTTGGAGACAAGTTGTGGTAGAGAAAGCCACCACCTGGCAGAAGGGGCCTCGGGACCCCCAGCGAGTTTGGAGGCCAGACCCGTTGGTAACAAGATGCGGTAGAGAGAACAGCAGAAAGCTGGGCCCCCAAGCCTCCGGTTAAGCATCAGGAGAACAAGAAAGACACAACGCTGATGGCCATAAGAGTGGGGGTCAATATATTGCAGTCGCGCTGTTCCGTCTCCAACTCCCTCTCACAGTAAAACCTTGAGTAGCCCTTTTCGAACCCTTTCAATAAAGTGAGAGGTATATTTTTTTAAAGAAGACTTCGCTCATCTGTATATGTGTATAGTTGTGGCATATGGCTATACAACGCTTACATTCTGTCATACTGTTCTGAATATGGGGATACATATAGCTGAATAAAATGTTGATTTTTTTTCGCTAACTAAACGTAGAGAGAAAAATCCTGATGGCAACTATACAAGAATACTATGAGCAGTATTGATCAAGTCCACAAAACAGCAGGTGTATGGCCACTTACCACCCATTACAAAAACTATCCAAGTTAGACGAACCAAACATGCAACACACTGCTGGAGAAGTAGGGATGAACTCATAAGTTACATATGCCTGGGGACCCCTTCACATAGACAAGCAAAGGCAGGATGACCAGCAAGAACCTACATACAACAGCTCTGCACCTATCAGCCAAATTCTTTGAGACCACAATCTATCCACTTTAGGTATTGTGCAATTACCTCCCCCTTTTTAATTATAATTTTTTTTATTTTGATAAAAGCTCAAATGAAAATTGTGTAAATTCTTGTAAAAATTTTCATTCCTTCCCATATTATCAAAGTATTCTCTAAATTTTTTTTACCTCGATACTTCAAATATTTTTTGACTATCTTTAACAATTCTTGTTTAAAAAGATCAACTTAGTGCTAACCATGAGTGATTATTCTCAGCTTGTACCGGGGGTGTCCTCGTGGCTTAATGGTTAAAGTGATGGACTGCGGAATCGTTGTATATGAGTTCGCAATCCAGTCGCGCTATTACATTCACTTTCGGGCAAATACCCTTGGGAAAGGTATGAACCCCTTTACCCTCCCAGCTATGGGTTAAATAGCACCACTACTGTTCTTCTAGGAGAATAGAGTTGACATTAAATAACCTACAAAGGTTGATATGCCATTAAACAAAGAAACCAAACCAAACCAAATTAATACCCTTGGGAAAGGTATGAACCCCCTTATCCTCCCAGCTATGGGTTAAATAGTACTACTACTGTTCTTCAAGGAGAATAGCTTTGGCATTAAATAACCTAAAAAGAGTTGATATGCCATTAAACAAAGAAACCAAACCAAACCATCAGCTTGTACCTGGTGAGAAATTATCTTCTTATCTATGTCTATGCTTACCTAGTTTTTTTTTTCATTTATCTACTTATATACTTATCACTATTATATCTATCCTGTTAAGCAAAGATATAATCTCAACAATTTGTACAGATCTATTTAACAGCAAGATCTTTTTCCTTTAAACAATTTTTAAAAGTTCTTATTCTATCTACGCTTTGGTATCTATCAATTTAAACTCCTTAGGTTTGTTTAAATGTTTGTGGAATTCTCTCTAGCAAAAGTGTTTCTAAGTAGATATAAAGACCAAGATTATCAACTGCTCTTTTCAAAAACAGACAGGTTCTTTTTTCTCTAAATGATGGATGCTATATGCCCTTTTTGCCCTATGTGTGTAGATGATCGGTCGGAATTGAATACAATAGATATGAACATATCTTTTCATAGGTAGGTATTGACAGAACAAGATAGAGAGATAGAAATGGATAGAGATGACAAACAGGTAGATATCGACAGATAAATAGATAGAGCAATGTCTACGGACAGAGATAGATAGATAGATAGATAGAGAGATAGATAAAGAAACAGAGAAAGATAAAAATGAATAAACTGTGACAGACACAAAATACCTAGATAGATAAATGTGAACATAGTGTTCCGGAAAGAATAAATAAACTTTTTTTTTTTTTAAATCTACAAATACGCCATCAAAACATATGGAAAAAAACATATTCATATATACTCACTTATCAGTCAGTCTACACACATCAACACATTGTCAGTCAAAAATTGTTAATGAAACTTCAGTCTTTTTTCTCACCCATTTTTTTTGCCCAGTCGGCTGGGGCTGTAGAATACACTGACTGCTTTTCTGCAGAGGGGTAAGATTCCCCCAACGAGTGTCCTGGATATGACACTAAACAATCTGATGGTGAGGTTCCAGCAATGTTGGAGCTTTGGGGAATGTGGAGTACCCCTTCATTGCCATTGCTCCCAGGTCCACTCTGGCCCGGAGTGGTAGCACCTGATAGGGCCCTATCTATGGGTTAAATAGAACTAACAGCATACTTATGCTAAAATGAATTGAGTAAGCGAATAGCTTGAAATAGAAACGTTTTTGACAATTAAACCGTACTTACACTTAAACTGCGTGCTTATGCTTAACTGAATTTTTTTCTAATAGAACTGTTTTTTGACATTAAAACTGTATTTACACTTAACTGAATTATTACATATAACTGCTTGAATAGTTTGAAATGGAAATGTTTTTGACAATTAAACTGTGTACTTATGCTAAACTGAACTGTTTTCAATAGAACAGATTATTTACATAAAAATGGATTTGGCGTTAAATAACCTACAAAGGTTGATATGCCATAAAACCAAACAAACCAAACCACCCATTATTTCTCTCAGGTTTTTTTTTTTTTTTTTTTTTTTTTTTGTATATTTATCATTTCTCTGTAGAAAACATGAAATACAGCAAACTTCTAGGAACTTCCCAAAGATAAAGAGTAGAGTAAGAAGTCATTTTTCCCCCTTTTGTTGTTGTTGTTAGGGGGTCTGGCTTAAACCCTTGGGGAAAGCATCATGGAGCCTTATTTCTCTTTTCTTTGTGTCTAGACTGTTCTTAATCCGGAGTCAGTGCCATTAAATTGTTTTGTTTAAAAGTTTGATTTTCCCACTGGACAAGTTGGACTTTTTAGTCTTGGAATTTTTAAAGCTCTAATTAAATTAAAAAGAAAATAAAGCATATAGAAATTTGAATAACAATTATATTTCACTCTATAGTTTATATCAACCTAACCCATTTGAAACAAGCTTGCTGGGGCAGTAGAATACACAGTTGGGTAAGACCCCCACCCACAACCCAAAAGTGTCCAGGATATGACATTAAACAATCTGATGGTGAGGCTTCAGTCCTGGAGCTTTGCTCCTGGGACCACTCTGTCCCAGAGTGGTAGCACCTGAAAAGGTCCTATCAATGAGTCAAATAGAGTTAAATTGAAACTGAGTGCCAACAAGTGACTGATGCTAAATTGAATTGTTAGAAATAGAACTGTTTGATCTTGAACTGTGCGTAAACAAATGACTGATGTTTAATTGAATTGTTAGTGATACATAGTAATACTTGGAACAATTTAATTTTGTTGACTTATGTTTACAAATAATATATATCTAATCATATATATTTAATAAATATGTATAAACAGGATTTGGCATTAAATAACCTACCAGGGTTGATATGCCTTAAAACCCAACCAAACCATTTAAAAAAGGTAGGGTGTAACACAAGGTCAACTTTTAAGGGGAGTACATCTAGTTTAAATTCAGTTTAGAGTTTTCTTTCTCCTTGACTGGTTGTCATACCAAGGCTGAAGAACCCAGTCTCCTCTTTAACTTACTGTATTACTTATATATGCAAGCATATACTATGTATATCCCCGAGTTGAGCCTTGATTTTTGGTCACAAAATCTATAGTATTAAGTTTGAGAGTTTTTCTTCATTCTTTCAATTTTGTTTGAATCTAAACATTACATAATTATTACTCATGTCTGTATAGAGGGAAAATTGATAACGAGGTAATCGACTTTGCTTCCCAATAAATCTCTCCTACTTAGGAGAGATTTATTGGGAAGCAAAGTCGATACTATAGCATTTCGGTTCGAATTAACCATCATCAGGACAGTGAGTTTGGTTTAGTTTCTTTGCTTAATGGCATATCAACTCTTTTTAGGTTATTTAATGCCAAAGCCATTCTCCTAGAAGAACAATAGTGGTACTATTTAACCCATAGCTGGGGGGATAAGGAGGTTCATACAGGACAGTGAGGGATGAGAAAAATTGATAACAAGGTAATCTAAGTAGAAGGAGAGATTTATTGGGACGCAAAGTCGATACTATAGCGTTTCGGTTCGAATTAACCATCATCAGGACAGTGAGTTTGGTTTGGTTTCCTTGTTTAATGGCATATCAACTCTTTTTAGGTTATTTAATGCCAAAGCCATTCTCCTAGAAGAACAATAGTGGTACTATTTAACCCATAGCTGGGAGGATAAGGGGGTTCATACAGGACAGTGAGGGATGATATTAATGATGATAAATCAACAATGGATGTTTAAAAATACAAAAAATACAAAAACCTAGGGAAAATCTGTATCTCAAGAAAGAGTTGGCTTTTTAATCAGTAAATCTGCGGTTGTTTTTAAATTATGACATTTATGCAAATTTATTTTAGTTAAAAAGGAAGTCTTCAAAATTTAACCTACACACAGTGCGTGTTTGTGTTTGCTTCTGTTTGTGTGTATACACCCAACCAGGTTTATGTATATACAGATATGTGTGTGTGTGTATACCACTTGATACAGATCATGCTGAAGATATTTTGTGAGTCATTGATTTGCTTTCTCCCAAAGTGTACAGGTAATCAAACAGTAACAGGTGCGTCTCTGTGCTCTCGTTTAAAATAACCCCACCACCCACCAAAAGCTCTCGTGCTAATGCTTCTGTTCAATGGCTTCCATCCCACAATTGGCAATACCATTTTTTGAGGTGGGCAAAACAATACTGTCCTCCACTGCTTCAACGAACAGGGTAAATATGTTTCTTGACATGCCATCATTTTAACCATCTGCCTGTTTGATAGGCTATGTAAGTAAAAAAAGGAAGAAAAAAGAAAAGCTGTCTTTGATCTTTTTTTTCCTTGGGTAGGGGAATTTATTCATGTTTATGAGCAGAGATACTAGGTGATGCGGAGTAAAGGGAGGGATATTGGTGAAAAAGTTTCTTTATATATAATCAACAAGATGCTATAGATACAGGCATATGAACACATCATAAACACAGAAACGAAAAAAAAAAAAAAGATATTTTGAACAGCCATATATAGCTGGCCATGTGAAAACCATATATAAGGCCTTGTCTGACTCTTTCTTTATGCTCTGGAAAAAAGATAAAAAATGAATTGTTTGCATTCAGTTACTCTAATATCCTTGAGAAAGGCTTGAATCCATCTCTTCTCCTTCCATACACAGGCAAAATAGTAGGGAAAATTGGGTTCTCTAGCCTGAGTGAAAATCATGAATTCAACCTTGCTTTACCCCCTATGTCAGAAAATAAAAAGATAAATGAATTGTTTGCTTTCAGTTCCACTAATAGACTTGAGAAAGTCATGAATCCATCACTCAAGCTAGACTAGCAAACATTCACAAATGAGTTCGAGTCTCATTGGGCACCCCATTCATGCGGCTTCATGCCATATCTAAGCAAAAAGCTCAGTAAATTACAAGGAATTCCAAAAATGATGTCATCTTTATTTCACAAAGAAATAATGGCTATTTCTATGCTAAGCTGATAAAACTGTATCAGAAATAAATTTTTCATACAAAAATAAACACCTTTAATAACTCTATACCGGCTCATTGGACTAGTGAGTAGAGTGTTCACCAATGGTCTGGAAGACCTAGGTTCAATCCCAGGTTGTGTCATACCAAAGACTTTTAAAATGGTACTTGATACCTCCTTGCTTAACACTCAGCAATATAAGGTATGTATCAAGGGTAAAGTGGAGCAATCCAGGGAAATAAGTAGTGCCCTCCCCTACACCTTGGTGTAGTAGCTATCAAGAAGGGAGCCTTCTGGTCGCCCTCGACTACAGTCGCCAACCTTACTTATTGGAACCAGCTCATTGGTCTAGTGGGTAGAGTGTTCGCCAATGGTCCAGGAGACCTGGGTTCAATCCCAGGTTGTGTCATACCAAAGACTTTAAAAATGGTACTTGATACCTCCTTGCTTAACACTCAGCAATATAAGGTATGTATCAAGGGTAAAGTGGAGCAATCCAGGGAAAGAAGTAGTGCCCTCCCCTACACCTTAGTGTAGTAGCTATCGAGAAGGGAGCCTTCTGGTCGCCAACTTTACTTTTACTTTACTTAATAACTCTCTGAACACAGACATATTTTTATCGAACATCGTATGCAATGTTGTCTATCTAGTTCTTTCATTATGAAAATATTTAGGAAATTCATGTCAAGTATAAATAAATGATTTAAGACAAAGTACTTTGTATATGATACAGGTAGATACTGTTAGAGTGAATAGTAAAGTGTATAAATATTGTATTATTATCACAGTTAGGTGTAAATATTGAATAGAGGTCTTAGCAAATCATATTCATTTATCTTAATAATTTCTTGATCATCACATGATAATAATTACTATATCCTTTTTTAGTTATGTTAAGTGGTATCCCATGGAGGGTCAGCCAGTTACTCAGGGTAGTTTATGGTAATAGAGCAAAGCCCATTGGCTATCTTCCAATTCGGGAGGCCAAATATTTTGCCATCTCAGTTATGACTTGTTAATATTGCAATCTGAAGATAAGGCACGTGTGTGTGTGTGTGTGTGTGTGTGTATATATATATATATATATATATATATATATATATATATATATGATTTTTTTTCTGAACCTATTAAGCTTCTTTGGTGAACAGATAATAATGATAAGCATGAAAAGAGATGCCTCTTCCTCTAGCAAAAAGGATGGTTTCAACGGAAATGTTAGTGAAACTGGATCTGTTTTCTTCAAGTCTCTAACCCTGAGGAAGAAAATGTCTTGAATCTGCTTTTAATCTTTATCAGAAATCTGATCAAATTCTGTGATTAACTCAATCTGTACTGTTTGACACTACCAATATCTGCTGCTGATGGTTGGAGAAAGGGCAGGCAACACAGAGAGCAGATATTGAGTGGGTTTTTTATATAGGGTAAATTTTATGTTGTGGTGGTGTGATGGGTTTTAAAAAAATGATTTTCAGCCTTCAGAATGTTTATTTGGGAATTCTTAAATTTTGAAAATCTGTTTGTGATTATAATTATTATTATTATTATTATTATTTTACTCTTTTGAGTTTTTCACTCCAGCTTTAACTGATGGTTTTTCAAGTCTCCAGGACTCTTCTCAGTATTCTGGCTGATCTTGATAATACTGTAGTTTGAATGATCTCCACTTGCCCCCTTATTTTCAAGTTTTCCAGTCCCTTTATCAAGCCATTGGGGACAGTTCTAAGTGCACCAATAATAATTGGTATCACTATCACTTTCATGTTTCATAGTTTTTTTTTTTTTTTTTCTAACAAGCTCTTAGTATTTATCTCTCTTTTTGCTTTCTTGTAAATTTTACTCTGTGGTCCACAGGGATAGCAAAATTCACTATTCAGCAGGTTATCTTTTTTTTGTTGTTGACCATCACAAGGTCTGGTTGTCCCTCTGACATTAGGTGATCTGTTTGTATCTCAAAATCTCAGAGAACTTTCTTTGTTTGTTGGAATTTTATGGCATCTCAACCTTTGTTGGTTATTTAATGCCAAATCAATTTTATACAAATAAACAGTTCTCTTTCAAACTATTCAGTTTAGTCAAACAATTCATTTTAGTATAAGTATAGTTTTTGTTTACACACAGTTAAATGTCAAAACAGTTCTAATTCAAACAATTCAGTTTAGCGTAAGTAGAGTTCCAATGTCAAAAATAGTTCTATTTCAAACAATTCAGGTTAAGATACGAAAAACTGTTTCATTTCAAACAATTCAGTTTAATATAAGTACACAGTTTAGTTCTATTTAATCCATAGATAGGACCCTATCTGATGCTACTACTTCAGGCCAGAGTGGACCTGGGAGTGATGGCAATGGAGGGGTACTCTGCATTCCCCAAAGCTCCAGCATTACTGGAACCTCACTATCAGATTGTTTAATGTTATATCCAGAACACTCGTGGAGTGAGGTTACCTCTCTGCAGAGGTAACTAGTGGGTAAAGTGTTCGCCAATGGTCTGGAAGACCTGGGTTCTATCCCAGTTCGCGTCATACCAAAGACTTTAAAAATGGTACTTGATACCTCCTTGTTTAACACTCAGCATTATAAGGCGCATATCAAGGGTAAAGTGGAGCAATCCAGGGAAAGGAGTAGCGCCCTCCTCTACACCTCAGTGTAGTAGCTATTGAAAAGGGAGCCTTCTAGTTGCCCTCGACTATGGTCACCAACTTACTTATATTGCTCTACTTATGAAATTTTGAGCACTTTTTAAGTTTTTATTTGTTGTTTTATTATTTTTGAATTATTTGAAAAGAAAAATTTTAAAACCATGTGCGTGCACACACATACACTCAGGCATACACAGTATAATAGTTGTTGTTGTAATGTAGGAAATGGACACGGCGACACGAGTTCAAATCCTGGACGAGACTGATTGCATTTCACATATCACTAATACCCTTGGGAAAGGTATGAATCCAATTATTCTCCCTCCAGCTATGGGTAAATAGTAGGGCAGACTGGGTTCTTCAGCCTTGGTAAGGCAACTTGTCTAGGAGAAGGAAAACTCTGAATTCAAAGCTGTTAAACTCCACTTAAAAATTGACTTTGTGTCATATCCTGCCTGAGCAGCGGGGTTGGGTAAATATGATAATAGTTGTTGTTGTAGGAAATGAAATCAGGGATTAGAGTTCAAATCCTGGGCAAGGCAGTTTGCCTTTCATTTTCATGTTCATGAAAGGATTGAAACCATCTATTCTACTTTCAGCTATAGGTAGATCCTAGGTCAAAGTTGACTCTTTAATCTTAGCATGGCAACCAGTCCAAGAGAAGGAAAAGTCTGAATTCAAACCTGTTGTACTTCACTTAAAAATTGAACTTGTGTCACATCCTGCTCATGGTAGAGAGGTTGGATAAATATGTATTTGCATATTTAGTTTTATGTTCTTATATTCCTCTCTCTCTCTCTGTATGGGGTTATGTGTCTTGGGGAACATGTATGTATGTGTATATATATATATATATATATATATATATATATATATATATATATGTATGCATGTATAAATGTATGTATGGCTGCATGTGAAACAGAGAACATGACTGAAGCAGTGATACTATTGGTGTGTAAGATAGATGAATATATATGAACAGACCGAGAAAGATAGTATAGAGTACATAAATTACTTTTAGTCTCTGATATTGTGTTCTTATATACACCCCCGTCACATAGACTTCTCTCTTGGTAGGGATGGGTTTGTCTAGGTGAGCATTTGGTTTATATAAGTTTACACGCTATCCAATTCTCTGGTAATATGCTGAAAAGAATCTTTTATTTGCTTTTCATCAAAATGGGTTTATTTTTTCCAGCACTGAAGATAACTAAAAAAAATTTAAAAAACTCACATTGAACAAGAATTATTTAATACAAAAAATTAGGAATCCCTTTTGGGATGATGCCAGGAGACAAGGTACAGCTTGTACATTATTGCAGTGTGTGTGTGTATATATATATATATATATATATATATATATATATATACTGCAATAATACACACACACAAAAATCTACTGAGGTTTCCCCTAAAAGGATTATCTAGACAGCTCTGACTAAAGAAGGGTTTGACAAAACTACATTTTATTAATTAGAACATCATTAGGATTAAAATTAATATCAATGTGTGTGTGTGTGTGTGTGTTATTTTTTATTTTATCTTTTAATTTTTTGTTAAAAAACAAGAAAATGGGAAATTGTTTTCCATAATAAATTTATTTCACTTAATCTAGCTTATCAGATGGATTACAAAACTTATAATATATATATATATATATATATATATATATATAGGCAGCATTTCTTCGTTAATACAAATTTCATTAAACATAATAGACATTTTATGTCTACATATTTTCTTCTGGATCCGTTCGAATTCCCGTATTACTTTTATCGTATTCGGGGGGAATTGATTTATGTATTGTTCATAGTTGTATGTATCCCTAGTACTTTCTGCCCGACTTTGGGCCATCATCAGGGGAGGATCTATTACAAAAGTGATGTAACTTTTGTTTTAGCATATTACCACTATGTAAGAGCGTCTTTACCGTTGAAGATTATGGCATTTGCTTTTGAATAGGTTTCTATAATTAGTGTCAGTAGCTAAAGACATTTAAGATGATGGCCCAAAGTCAGGCAGAAAGTAATAGGGATACATACAACTATGGACAATACATAAATCAGTTCCCCCCCCAAATACGATAAAAGTAATTCAGGAATTTGAACGGATCCAGAAGAAAATATGTAGACATAAAATATCTATTATGTTTAATGAAATTTGTGTGTATATATATATATATATATATATATATATATATAGATTGATAGAGAGATAGAGAGATAGAGAGGTGACAAGAAATGCATTTCTTAATCATATATGTGGATGAGAGAGTAATAGTATAAAGCAAAGATTTCATGACAGTTTAAATTATTGTATGAATGGATAAATTTCTATGTTAGATATTAAGACAGACAGGCTAGTGTAGGTATGAATAGTTTGACAAATATAAAGATATCAATCGACTGAGATAGATAAGCTAGACAGATAAATGTGAATAGACTGGGATAGATAGGTTTAGTTTCTTTGTTTAATGGCATATCAACTTTTGTGGATTATTTAATGTTTAAATGATACTTATTGAAGGACAGTAGTGATACTATTTAACCCATAGATGGCAGGATAAGAGTGTTGATACTTTTCCTGTGAATATTAGTCCGAGATAGATTGATATGAATACACTTAGATAGAAAGATATGAACAGATTGAGATAGATAAATATGAAGAGGTTGAGAAAGATGAATATGAACAGGCTGAGAAAGATATATAGATAGATTTGAGAAAGATAGATATACTCATTATATGTAGAAATAGGCTTGCAAAAATTATTTTCATCAGATCTATTTGTTTGGATATTATTTTTAACTGTCCTCTTATTCCACTTTCTGTTTTGCATTTACCATGTTAGATAAAGAAGACTGTAGTCCAACTCAATTATTCATCTTGATAAATACACAATTTTAAATATGTACAAAGTGTGTGTGTATGTATGCATATATATATATATATATACACACACTGAGTAGTCTGTATGATTTTTCTGGATACCACCTTTGTTTCTCTCTCTCATATATATATATATATATATATATATATATATATACTGAGTAGTCTGTAATGATTTTTCTGGATACTACCTTTCTTTCTCTCTCTCTCTAATATATATATATATATATATATATATATATATATATATATATATATCCAGAGTAGTCTGTAATGATTTTTCTGGATACCAACTCTCTCTCTCTCTCTATATATATATATATATATATATATATATATATATATATGATGCTATACAAATATTTTCTAAACATGTTTCTTGATTTACATTAATTAAATATATAATTACATGGTGCTATTTTTCTCAATTAATTAATATCATCTTCATTTTGCCTCTGCAGAATTGCTTGCCTTACATGGAAATTGTAGAATCTTTTTTCTGACATCTAAAATTTGACTGCATATTCCTCAGGACTTAGACTTTACTTTTTTATTTAATATATGTGTGTGTGTGTGTGTGTGTGTGTGTGTGTGTGTGTGGAAGTAAGGAAATAAATCAAACAGTATGAAGAAAATAGAAAAATAGTCTTCCAAATTTAATGAATTTATTATGATGGAAAGTCAACGTTAAATGTTTCAGTTTTAATAACCTTCATCAGGACTTTAAGATGGGGAAATATGTTGTTTGAACAACGACGGATGTTTCTCTTCTTATTCTAATGAACATTGCTGTTTAAACAATATTTTTCACCATAGTCCTGATGAAGATTATTAAAACTTAAACGTTTAACATTGACTTTCTATCATAATAAATCCATCATGTTTGGACTACTTTGTTTTTCTATTTTCTTCACACACACACACATTTATATTCATATATATATATATATATATATATATATTCAGAACTTTCATAGTCATATCTTAATCATTAAAAACATCACTTTGTTTGCTTCATGAACTTTGCCAATATTTGAAGCAAAAGTTCCAACTTTGCTGATACTGTAAGCAAAGATTGTAATTATCTCTTCCATTTTTGTTTCCATTCTTTTTCCTTTATTTAAACAACTTTTAACATGGATTTAATTTTGAAAAATTAAAATTTTAAAATTTTATTCAAAATAAAAACATTTATCTTATAAATTTAAAAAAAAAAGGTTTTGTATTGTTTGTTTTTTTTGGGGTTTTTTTAAGCCTAAATTTTAGATATTTCATTTCAAAAATATTCATTTTCTATTAACTTTAAAATTGAGGAAGTTTTAAAAATTTTTTGATTTCGATAACTTTTATATTTTAAAAGATTTCTCATAATTTTGGTTTCTTCTCTTGCACCCTAGTTCATAAATATGCATATAAATTTCTTTTACTGAATCTACAAGCTAGAAAAGGAATATCATTGGTTGGTTGGGTTGGGGTTTTATGACATATCAACTATGGTTGGTTATTTAATGCCAAATCCTGTTTTTACATATATGATAATTTGTTGATAACATTTTTAAATGAGCCAGAGTTCATTTGTTGGCACATAGTTAAATGGTTTATGTTTTGCTATCTAATACTAATGATTCAATTTAACATTAATCATTTGTTTGTTCACAGTTAAATGATTTTAAGTATATAAAATGATTCGATATTTTTATGTAACCCATAGATGGGACTCTAACAGGTACTGATACTGCTGGTCTGAGTGGACAGAGGAGCAATGGCAATAAAGTCAAACCAAACCTTATGATCAGTCAATACTAGAAATGACCTTAAGTCTGTATCTGACTAAACAGAAGCTTTGTTAATTATTAGCAAGTCTGAGGTTAAGCATCAATAAGCCTGCTTAGATGGGTGACTGCTTAACAACAGAGCGATATCAGCAAATAACCAAAGGCCTGTGTGTTAGACTGTAAAAAGATTATTAAATAACATGGTTCTATTTTTTTTTTTTTTTTTTATTATAAGCTGATTACAAACAGACTCTGTCCCTAATCATCTGTCCACAAGTAACTCAAATCTAGTTTGTTCTTATTCAAAATCAGCATTTATGAACTGGTCTAATTTAAGAAAATATTTCAAAATTTTGGAGC
>OY757942.1:34000080-34027580 GCA_963585895.1 Sepioteuthis lessoniana
AAGAAGTAAAATCTTATGATTCAGAGTTTCCCAGTTTAGTCAGACATGTTGATTACTGGCTCACCTGATGATCATAACTGTAAAACTCTGAGTCATGGGTGTTTACCATCTTACTTTTATATTTTCTCTATCTTATATATATTTTTTCATAATAGATAATGTATTGTGTCTGGGAGACCAGGGTTCAATCCAAAGTCAAATCATAACAGAAACTAAAAAAATGGTACTTGATGTCTCCTTGCTTAACACTCAGTATTATAAGGTATGGATCAAGGGTAAATGGAGCAATCCAGAGAAAGAAGTAACACCCTCTCTTACACCTTGGTGCAGTAGTTATTAAAAAGGGAGCCTTTGGTTCACCCTCGACTGTGGTCGTCCAACTAACTTAAATCTATGAAGTATACAATGCCGCATATCTTGATATCTCAATGTGATTTCATCTTTGTATTCCTGTTATTCAAAACATCATGTCTGATTGTTGTTTCATATTCGTTTTTCTTTTTCTTTTTTTTTTCCATTCTTGAATGATTTGTCTTGAATGATTTTACCATTTTTTTTTTTTTTTTTTTTTTTTCCATTTTCATTCATGTTCTTTTATTCATTACCAATATCTCTTTTTTCCATGTTCACTTTCTTTAATTGTTGTCTTTATTTGAACTTTTCATTCTCTGACTATAATTTGTTCCTTTCTTTTTTCTTTAATCTTCTTCTCTATCCTGATTTCTCATTTATCTCTCTCTCTCCCTTTCTCTCTCTCTCTCTCTGTCTTCTTTTTCTTTTCTTTTCTTTTCTTTCTTCTGCTTCTTCAGATTTCTTTCTTCTTCACTGATACATCTAATTCTCGCTCAAGTTTCCGGGTTTTCCTTTTCTATGTACTATTGTTTGTTTTTTGTCTTCTTTTTTTTTTTTTTTTTCTTTCCTCAACTATTTCAAGTCTGCCAAAAATTGTTTAACAAAACCAAAAAAAAAAAAAAAAACAAAGAAAGAAATAGTTTAAAAAACATTTTTCTCTTGTCTTTTTTCTGCTTTCCAAAGATGGACATCAAGGTAAGCATAAGCCTTTTAGTCGAACGTGTCATTCATTTTTGTTGTTATTTTACGTTACACTCACCCCCCTGCACTCCCTTTTTATTTATTCATTTTTTTTTTTTTTTTTTTTTTTTCACTCATATTTTTGTCTCTGATGCATTCTAAATATATGTAATCTTTAGTCTGTCTATTATAATCTTCATACCTTTATCCATGCATGCAACAATTATACACATATAGATATATATATTTATAATGTTTTGGTAATAATATCTATTTTAAATAAGTTTTATTAAATAATGCCAAGAAAATTTGTTTGAATATTTTGTTGTTTTTTTTTTCTTTTCTTTTTCTTCCTGTACTCCTACAAGACTATAGATATTTGGTTCAAGTTTATATAAACTATTATCCAAACATTTCTTTCATAGCATTTTTAATCCATTATTCATTTTCAAGGGTAAATTTAATTGATTACTTGATTTTAATGGCATGTCAAACCAACTAGAAGTTTTGGGTTCACTTTTTTTTTTTTTTTTTTTTTTTTGTATATGGTCCAATAAGTATCAAATATGAATAATTTTCAAACATGTCTATTTGACCGATATATATGACACTCACAAGAACTACCACTCCAAGTCACAGTGGACATAGGAGTAATAGCAAATCCTCAGATCTCCAAACCTAGAGTCTCACCTCAAGATATGGTCATACCCAGGATATGGGTCAATTTGAGATGCTTTAGAAACTGGAAAAACTGATGTCATTTTTTTTTATCATGGTGTTTTTTGTTTTTAAGATTAAAAATCTATATTCATGTTTTCGTATGTTTGTGTCTTGGCAAACATTACAGTGGAAATAGATAATTTGTGATAGTATATAGATTAAGTTTGCATATTCATATTTACCAACCCCTCCGCTCGGGCAGGATATGACACAAGGTCAATTTTCGAGCCGAGTTTAACAGGTTTGAATTCAGAGTTTTCCTTCTCCTCGACTAGTTGCCTCATCAAGGCTGAAGAACCCAGTTTGTCTTACTATTTACCCATAGCTGGAGGGAGAATAATTGGATTCATACCTTTCCCAAGGGTATTAGTGCTATGTGAAATGCAATTAGCCTGGTCCAGGGTTTGAACTCGTGTTGCCATGTCCATTTCCTACGACGATAACCATTACACCACGGGTACCTCCATATATATATATATATATATATATATATACATTAAGTTTATATATTAGTTGTTTAAATATTAGTACAACTCTCTAATACAAAATAACATTTAAAAAAAAAAAAAGGCCAATACTTCAATTTTGCTGACTTAAATCATTAGTTATTAATTCTTCACTTGAAAATGACCAATGATATTTGAAAGTGTTCAGAAAGAAAAGTCTGGAGAATTTCTGCACTAGCTTGAACCCAACATTAATAGTCTTAAGTGCACACAGGAGAAAACTGATAATTTTTTAAAATTCAATTTCAATTCAAACAAAACTTGATCATGGTCTTTTGATAAAATTGACTGATCACACACACACACACACACACACACACACACACACACACACACACACACATATATATATATATATATATATATATGACCCGGATATAAGAGAAACCCGGATATATGAGAGATTTTCTCTGGTCCCAAATTAAAACCTGTGTTACCTACACAAAATAGACCCAACCCGGATATGAGAGACTTATTCTCCAGTCCCGACAACTCTCTTATATCCGGGTTACACTATATATATATATATATATATATATATATATATATATATATTAAAATGAATAGGTCCAGAAGGAGATTTGTTTTTAAGTTATTTATTTTTCTTCAACATGATGTGTTTCTGAACTGAAAATTTGCCGATACAAATCCCGGAATTAAAAAGAACCACAACCTTTTCAAAAGAATCACAAGAACAAACCATTTCACTTCCTGAAGACAGTGTAAAACACTAGAGAAATGTCATGTTGAAGAAAAAGAAATAACTTAAAGATAAATCTTCTTGTGGACCTATTCATTTTTAAAGTATTCACTTTTTCCTCTTATTGGACCAATAATAAAAAAGTGTGCGTGTGTGTAATTATACAAAACAAAGTTAAAACAATGACATGTAAATTTAACCGACTAGTACTTTAAAAACACAAAAGTGCTCAATATCAAAGCAATAGAGCAATATAATTTTTTGCACAAACTTTGTTAAATTATTGCTCAGTTTTATATGCTTTGGCATCCCTTGGGAAATTAAAAAGCTCCATTTTTAATTGCCAAATGATTGCTGAAGGCTGTGAAACTCTGGTTAGCAATTTAGATAAGTTTTGGCACAACATATCACAGGCTTATATGTTGTTGCTGAAATTTAATACTAAAATTGCCACTAAATCATAAAATCTTTTCTGTGCTCAATACACAAAACTGTTGAGGAATATCACAATATATAATCAATTATTAAAAATATTAGGCTGGGTTAAAATTCAGTTCTTTAAGGCTACAATCATCTGGTCATGGTCGTGTTTGGATAAACGGTTTACCTGCTGACCATATCCATGAAACCCTGAGATGTGAGTTTTTATTCTAGCTTACTTCAACATATATTATTAATTCAATAAGGGGAATCATTTTATTATATCACTTAAAATACTAAAGGGACCCTTTCATTCAGCGTTTTAATAGCAATGACTAGAATTGATTAAAATAGTAAAATTAAAGAACAGGTGGGGTAGTATTAATAAATAAAAACTTAGAGAGGCGGTAAAAAATAAAGTGAAACCCTCAACTCTCCATATTCCCACCAGACTCCCCAAATAGACTGAGTGTATAAAATTGCCTTTGTCTGCACAAGCTAGGGCAGAATAGCATAACTGCTATGATAATACATACCCACACATGTATATATATATATATATATATACATGTGTGGGTATGTCGTATATATATATATATATATATATATATATATATATTGTCATCCACAGACAGTTTTGTTGTATCACAACACTTCAGTGTGGTTAGACATGTAGGACACTTGAAGATGGGATTGAAACCTGCCCAACTTTACGTTAGACTTAGTATCATACCACTCATATATATATATATATATATATAGACTTAATATCATACCACTCATATATATATATATATATATATAATATCATACCACTCATATATATATATATATATATATATATATATATATAGAGAGAGAGAGAGAGAGACAGATTTAGTATCATACCACTCATATATATATATATATATATATATATATATATATATAGAGAGAGAGAGAGATTTAGTATCATACCACTCATATATATATATATAGAGAGAGAGAGAGAGAGAGATTTAGTATCATACCACTCATATATATATATATATATATAGACTTAATATCATACCACTCATATATATATAGAGAGAGAGAGAGATTTAGTATCATACCACTCATATATATAGACTTAATATCATACCACTCATATATATATATATATATAGAGAGAGAGAGAGAGAGATTTAGTATCATACCACTTATATATATACACATACTTGACTAGAATATATCAACACTATACCATTTTTAGATATATCATCAATAAATAATAGCAAATTGAAATTTAAAGTTTATCATAAATCCACTTATAAAAATGGCCGTTTCCATTTTTACTCTCATCATAATATAAAACTAAGAAATGGAAAAATTATTGGCCATAGAATTTGTTGCCCCCATTTTTTAAATGATGAACTTCCTTTGCACAATTTCAATATCCCAAATTACATCTACAGAAAAGATATTATCCCAATTAAAAAATAATTTTTGAACTCTTGTTATGTCACTATATTTTTTTTAAGCAGAACACTCTCAACGATAATAGAATACTAAAAATATTTTCATTTTTCATTTAAAAATAATTTTCAGATGAAGTATAACATCACATTCTAACATTGCCCTAAAGATGGTTTAACAAAGAAAAGAAATGTTGGCATATTATCATGTATAGATAAATATATCCTCAGAATATTTTTTTTTCTTATCTTTATATGCCTGTGATTTTTGAAAAAGCTTTCTTTATGAAATATAAATAAGTCTCTTTGTTTTGGACAGTATGCAATATAAAAAAGCAAAATATTTGGAGGATGTATTTATATATATATTTTATAATATGTCAACATTACACTTTTTTGCTTTATTATTTGTATTAGTATTCAACCATTTTCAGTGTGATATTAGAATGTGATGTTATAATGCTTCATCTGAAAATTTTATTTTGAATGAAAAAAAAGAAAAGAAAAAATTCTTGAAGTTCTATTATCATAGTGTTTCATCAAAAAAAAAAGAGAAATTTTTTTTTTTTTTAAATTTTATTTTCTATTTTTTTCGTTTGACTATATTATTTGGATGAAGCATTTTAACATCACCCTGAGGATGGTTTAACAAAAAAGAAAAAATTAAACATTGTCATATTATCATATATGAATCAACCCATCCTTTAAATATTTTGTCTTTCATATATATATATATATATATATATATACATATACACCAGCCAATTGACATAATGGTTAGTGTTCACCAGTGGTCTGGGAGACCGATGTTCAATCCCAGTCGAGTCATACCAAAGACTCAAAAAATATGTACTTGATGCCTCCTTGTTTAACACTCCCCAAATAGTACTTGGTTCCACCTTGGTTAACTCTCAGCATTATACGGTAGAGATCAAGGGTAAGTGGAGCAATCCAGTAAAAGGAGTTGCACCCTTCCCTATACCATGGTGTTGTAGCTATTGAAAAGGGAGCCTTTAGGTTGCTCTCAACTATGGTTGGCCTACTTACTTACTACTTATATGTGGGTGTGTGTATAAATATGAAAAAAGAAGGTATTTAAAGGATGATTTCAGTGAATTATTTTACCTGTGTTAAACCTTTTCGTGTTTACATTAAACCTTCATCAGAGCATTTAAATATGTGATATATCTTCTGGATTGGATTTAATTAAATTTTATTTTTTAAGTAAAACAAAAAAAATGAGAAAATTTTAAACATTTTATTTCCATTAATGGGGTTGTGTTTTTAAACTGGATGATGTAATTAGTGTTCAAAATTTATTTTTTTGGCGGGGGTGTCCTCGTGCTGTAATGGTTAAAGCAATGGACTGCGAAATCATAGTAAGCGAGTTCGTACTCCAGTTGCGCCATTACGTTCACTTTTGGGCAAATACCTTGGGAAAGGTATGAACCCCCTTATCCTTCCAGCTATGGGTTAAATAGTACCACTACTGTTCTTCTAGAATAGCTTTGGCATTAAAAAACCTATAAAGGTTGATATGCCATTAAACAAAGAAACCAACCAAAATTTATTTTTAAAATGAAATGTATTCTTTAAAAAAATATTATATATATATATCTCATATATAACCAAACTGTTTTAAATTAATAACTTTTTGATAAGAATTTGATATAAATTTATAATACAATGAATATTAAATTGATATATATGTAATAAATAAGTTTGATTTCTTTGTTTATTGGTTTTGTGGCTCTTATAATGCTGAAGTTTTCCCTTTAGAAGAACAGCAAGGGTATTAGTCCAAAAGTGAATGTAATAGTGCAACTGGAGTTTGGCCTCACTTATTTTGAGACCACTGTTCACCACATTAACCCCAATGTACTGGAGACTCCCCAAATGAAAAATAAATTGATAAATAATTGATTTGGTTTTATGGTATACCCTATTTACGAAACCCTCCGCTCAGGCAGGATATGACAAAAGGTCAATTTTTAAGCGGAGTTTAGCAGGTTTGAATTCAGAGTTTTTCCTTCTCCTAGACTAGTTGCTTCACCAAGACTGAAGAACCCAGTTTGTCCTACTATTTACCCATTGCTGGAGGGAGAAAAATTGGATGCATACCTTTCCCAAGGGTATTAGTGCTATGTGAAATGCAATCAGTCTCGTCCAGGATTTGAACTCGTGTTGCCATGTCCATATCCTACGACAATAACCATTACTCCACGGTCACCTTTTGGTTTTATGGTATACCAATCTTTCTTGATTATTAAATGCTAAATCCTGTTTTTACATATATATTAAATATGATTTGTTGACAGATTTTGTATATACATACAGTTAAATGATCAAACAGTTCTATGTCAAACTATTCAATTTAGCATAAATCATTTTTTGCACTCAATTTAAATGTGAAGCAGTTCTATTTGACTTATAGATAGAACCCTATTAGGTGCTACCACTCTAGATCAGAGTGAACTTGAGTTTGATGTTAATGAAAGGGTATTCTGCATTCCTTAAAGCTCCACCATTCGTGGAGCATCACCATCAGATGGTTTATTGATGTATCCTGGACACTTGTTGGTAGGGGAAGGTTCTTAGTCCTCTTCAGAGACATGATGTATTCAACTGCCCCAACCAACTGGACTAAGTAAATAATTGATGTAACATATATCAATTATTGTCATCTGATAAGAAGATAACATTCTTCATCAGAATAAATTTATAATAAATACTGTGGTCCAGTTTTTTTACAGTTACATTATATACGCTCTGTATGTGAGTTTTCTTATATACATCCTGAAAGGCATATATAATAATAGCCATACATTGAGCACTCCCATAGATTTATATAAAAAACCTCATATGTTCTATATATGAAGATTCCACATTCATCATCTTTGGACACCTACAGGATATTACTGATATATATATATATATATATATGCCTGTGATTTTTAAAAAGCCTTTGTTTTTTTTTTTGTTTTTTTTTTCATATAAATTAGGTTTGCCTGATATTATGATTAAATAGCAATGTGTACACCCAAGTCTTTGTTGTATACAATTTTTACAGGGGTTATCATCCCAGTCAACACATTTACACGCACCAAATGCACACTGTCCGATACTGTCAAGCAATAAGACTTATTCATATCTTATTTATTATATCAAATAGAATTATTCACAGCTTATTTACTGGTATAGATTTTTATTCTTATTTGCATGTATCAAGTTCTTCTTAAATTATAGATATCAGTTTCTTTTACTGGAGCTAAACATCATACATAATGATTGCAAAAAAGAAAAACTGACATGACTTTTCAAATGATTTTATATCAAATATAAAATAGCAGGATATTTCTTTTGGAATTTTAATTATCATTCATTTTTTTTTTTTTCTTTTGCTTCTCATGTTTATGAATAAAGTTTCAAGCTATGATAATTCATATTTTCATCAAGGTTTTCAGTTATTATGAGAAATGGGATTATAGTTGTCTTTTTTTTTCCTTTTTTTTTTTTTCTTAGTAAAAAAAAAAAAGAGCTTTTTAAATGGCAAACTTATTCAATCAGGGCTAAATTACCTGAATATTTTGTTAATTATTCAATATCAATATCATGTTTGGCACTTGACTGAATATCTTATTATGAAAGGTGCTCTGTCCTTATTTGCCTAACTATTTATGAAAGGTACTCTGTCCTTATTTGTCTGACTACTTATGAAAGGTACACTGTCCTTATTTGCCTGACTACTTATGAAAGGTACTCTGTCCTTATTTGCCTGACTACTTATGAAAGGTACACTGTCCTTATTTGCCTGACTACTTATGAAAGGTACTCAGTCCTTATTTGCCTGACTCCTTATGAAAGGTACTCAGTCCTTATTTGCCTGACTCCTTATGAAAGGTACTCAGTCCTTATTTGCCTGACTCCTTATGAAAGGTACTCAGTCCTTATTTGCCTGACTCCTTATGAAAGGTACTCAGTCCTTATTTGCCTGACTACTTATGAAAGGTACTCAGTCCTTATTTGCATGACTATTTTTTTAATTACCCAATCATAATAAACTCTTTGGCATATTATTGAGTATCTATTATTTTATTGAATATTCTTATGAATATCCGGTTCTTCCTTGTCTAACTATCATTGAGTTCAATAATATTCAATATTATTATAGTTCAGCACATTATTGAATATCTATAATTGTAACAAGTATGCAGTTCCAATTTGCCTAACCAACATGGTAATTAATCTATATTAGTTAGGAATATTATGGAATATCTATTATTCTAAAAAGTGTCTAGTCTTGACTTGCCTAACCAACATGGTAATTAATTAATATCATTAAAGTTAAACACATTATTTAATCTTCATTATCCTAAAAAGTATCCAGTTCTTATTTGCCTAAACAACATGGTAATCAATTAATATTTCTAAAGTTAGGCACTTTAATGAATATCTATTATTGCAAAAAGTATTTAGTCCTGATTTTCTAAACCAGCAAACCAGCATGGCAATTAATCAATATTATTAAACCATTACACACATTACTGAATATCCCATTAAACAAAGAGACAAATTTTATTGTTTTATTCCTATTGTGTGTTAACTGGCCATACTATATCCAGTTTCTATGCATTTTCCAAAGCACCAGCATTTTGAGATATTCACTTTTCTAAATTTAAACCATATGAAATCTCTCTCTCTCTCTCACACACACACACACACACACACACACACACACACACACACACATATATATATATATATATATATATATATACGCACACACACATATATATATATAGAATAAATAAATACATATTAGATTTTATGTATTTAATACCATGGAACTTTGTCAACGACCTTAGGTTTCATGAAGTTTTACAAACAACAATCATCAGGCAAATAATGATAAGATATATTTTATATATATATATATATATATAGTCAACCACAGACATTTTATATATATATATATATATATAGTCATCCACAGATATATATATAAATTTTTTACATATGTGTGTATATATATATATTATTGTAGTATATAATAGCTCTACCTCAGATATTGAGCACTCTCCAAATTATATCACACTTTGTTCACCACAAACCCATAAATTAGTGACAACCAACACTGTTACAATATATATATATATATATATATATATATATATATATATATATTTTTTTTTTTTTTTTTTTTTTTTTTGAAGAGTGTGTATTTAGGCAGCAAGTTGTTATTAAGCAAGTTTTGTTAAAGACAATGGAACACTACTTGTTTATTATATTTAATTGTAATTTTTCAAATTTTCTTGTTATTTTTCTTGTGATGGGATCCAGGTGGTAAAGGAATTGTCCCATATCTTCTACCCAAGCACTTTCCGAATGTTTTAAAAAGAAATGGTTATAACATTCCAACCAATAACTTCAAAACAAAAAGCTACAAATAATTAAAACAATAAAAACTCAAACTTTCAACTCAAAACTACACTACCTCTGATGACGACCAAAAGTATTGTCAAAAGCACTTGGGCGGAAGGTATGGGACAATTCCTTTTACTACCTAGATCCCGACACTAGAAAAATAATAAGAAGACTTGAAAAATTAATTAAATATAATAAACAGTGTTCCATCATCTTTAATAAAACTTGCCTTTATATATAAGGCAAGTTTTATTAAAGATGATGGAACACTGTTTATCATTTTTAATTGTAATTTTTCAAGTCTTCTTGTTATTTTTCTTATATATATTCTAGCTGAAGTACTTTGCAAACCTTGGGGGTGGAAAGCTAAAAGACAAAATGATTTTATGGGGGACAGAAATATAAACTTGACATAAGTACACAACAAAAAGAGTTTAGACATTTTTCAAGACTCTAATTAGTTACTTGTGAGCCTGTCTGTATATATAATTTCCTGTTCTTTCATCTTTTACAAACATATTGGTTTCTTTTTTGCTATTTACTCATCAACATCCAACATACTGCTGGCCATGTAAAAACCATGGATCTGACTAAATCCAACCCACTATTTATGCAGTCGAAAATATTTTTCTATTCTATATTAAAATTTCTATCTCATTAACATATAATTTTGTTATCTGATGACCTCGAGTAACCAACCTCATTTAATCTGTTTTTATTTATCTAAGCTTAGTTTGGCACAAGGCCAGAAGTATGAGGCACCTTGTTAGAATCAAACCACTTAACAATGGTTGGCTAGCCTAGCTCTCTCAGCATTAAACTCTGTATGAGGGTCGTTTTAAGCCTCACTGGGGAGTTAGTCAGAAATGTTCGGGAAGTGTTAACCTTTTCAGCTTGTACTGGCATCAGTATTCTTGGAACTCATCTTCCACACGAATTACTTATCCCCATGTGCTCTTAAAAATTTTCAGCTATGACTCTGCTTTATGGATGAGGCTTAGAACTTTTTGAACCCTTTCACTATGGGCAGGATTTGATATAAGGTCAATTTATGGGCAGAGTACAGTTGGTTTGAATTCAGAGTTCTCCTTCTTCTAGATTGGTTGCCATACCAAGACTAAAAAGCCCAGTCCATCCTTCTGTTTACCAATAGCTGAAGGGAGAATAGTTGGATTCAAGCATTTCAAAAGCTTATTAAGACTATGTGAAATGCAAACAGCCTTATCTGGGATTGAACATGGTCCATTTTTTTATGATAATAACAATTAATGCATGAAGATCTTCCTAATCCTCTATGTAAGTCACCCTAACCTGATACAGCCCCATTGGCTAGAGATGTACAATACACTGACTGCATTTCTGCAGAAGGATAAAACCCTCCCTCAATGAATGTCCTGAGTGACACTAGACTATCTGATGGTGAAGGTTTGTCATCACTCCAAGGTCCACTCTGGCCTAGAGTGGAAGCACCTGATTGGATCCTATTTACAGGCCAAAAAGAACTGCTTGACACTGAAACTGAGTGAAACAAATAACTTATGCTAAATTGAATTGCTAGAAATAGAACTGTTTGATCATTTAACTGAGTGCAAACAAATGCATGCTTAGTTGAACTGTTAGTTGGTTTGGTTTGGTTTCTTTGTTTAATGGCATATCGACCTTCGTGGGTTATTTAATGCCAAAGCCATTCTCCTAGAAGAACAGTGGTGGTGCTATTTAACCCATAGCTGGGAGGATAATGGGGTTAATACCTTTCCCAAGGGTATTTGTCCGAAAGTGAACATAATAGCATGACTGGAGTGAATTGTTAGTGATACATAGCAATACTTGGAACCATTTGACTTTGTTAACTTTGAACCATTTGACTTGTTAACCATATCTATCTGATACATATGTATAAACCAGATTTGACATTAAATAACCTATAATGATTGATATGCCATAAAATCAAACCTGAAGTTTAGTGAATATTCATAAAATAAATCAGTTCCCCAGAAGATTCTGTTTGACTGTGATTCTTCGGACAAACACATGCAAATACATATGTTTTTGCACAGTACGACAGTGAGTCATGATTGTCTTTAATTGGATCATTTTGAGATGGGGCTTCTTAATCTGAGAATTAATTTTTAGTTATTACGGATTTTTTGTCCTTATCTTGGTAGTTTTTTTTTTTTTGTGTGTTGTTTCTTCTTTCACTACGTTTCTGCCAAATTTCACCTCTGGCCTTCTTCAGGTGATTTTACCGCGACCTCGGATAGGAATGCTGAGTCTTGTAGCCGTATTCCCAGTAATTACTGCCTTCCATAGTTGTTGTCTATCGCACCACGTTTTTGACCAAGTAAACCTCTGGCTGGCCTGGATAGGATTTGAAACGGTTCCAGGTGAGCATTGTCAGAAGATAGCGGTTTCAAATCCTACCCAGGCAGGCCTGATGTTTACTTGGTCAAAAACGTGGTGTGATAGACAACAACTATGGAAGGCAGTAATTACTGGGAATACGGTTACAAGACTCATCATTCCTATCCGAGGTCGCGGTAAAATCACCTGAAGAAGGCCAGAGGTGAAATTTGGCCGAAACGTAGTGAAAGAAGAAACAACACAAAAAAAACAAAAAAACTACCAAGATGAGGACAAAAGGTCCGCAATAAATAAAAATTGATTCTCTGTGAGTCATAGGATTTGCAATATTTTGGTAGTATAAGGAACCATTGCTCCAGCTGTTTTGCCAAGATTGTAAAGGTAACAAACCACTCTGTATTGTGAAATGTCAAGCTTTCCTAATATTCTCTTAGTGCTACTCACTAGATTTGCCTCTATGACTTGAAGCACTGCCTCAGAATTCAGTTTTAGTTCTACCTCACCTTGCCTGATCAAGATTTTTGCAACCAAAGCAAAATTTCTTCGGGGGGTGTCTTTGTGGTGTAATGGTTAAAGCGATGGAATGCGGAATCATAGTACGCAAGTTTGTACTCCAGTCGTGCTATTACATTCACTTTCAGGCAAATACCCTTGGGAAAGGTATGAACCCCCTTATCCTCCCAGCTATGGGTTAAATAGTATCACTACTGTTCTTCTTGGAGAATGGCTTTGGCATTAAATAACCTACAAAGGTTGATATGCCATTAAACAAAGAAACCAAACAAAAAGAAACCAAAATTTCATCAATCACCTGGTCAATGTACTGTGATTAACTATGTCTTCACCAATTGCACAGCAAATATTTTTTGGCTGCTTCTGCAGCATTATGGCCCTGATTGAACTCAAAATGCATAAGTTGCCAAATTAAACCACTGCATATTAATTAGATATAACCAATTTTGGTCAATTCTTGCTCAGTAGTGACAGATACTTCAGTTATTTCTAAGTATATTCTAACTTTTAAAGAATACTGTTATATAAATTCTTTATAAATTGGAAAAATTCATGAATCTAACTTGAATTTCTTGATATATACTTTGTCATTTATGATACTTTTGACTGGCCAATACCACAAGCGGCCCCGGAACAATGCCCTTTGAAGAGTAAAAGGAAAATGACGGACATTATCATTGTTAATCCAAAGAGAAAAAGGTTTTAAGATTCCTGTGGAGTTAATACTTAGGAGGTGGGGTGTTATGGTAATTTACCCATGCATGCATAAACTCTCCCTGCTATAAATAGCAGCAGGTCCTGCTCTTAGGCAGCAGGCAATATTCCAGCAGACAGCCCTGGCAGTCAGACCAAAACAGTCTCGTTGGTAACCCTCTCATTTTGATAAGTTGTAATATTGTTCTATGTTAATATATTTGTTTAACTCAATTCCTTTCTTATGTCTTTATTTCTGACCTCTGACAAGGCCACAACATACTTACTTCAGCAAAGAAGTGTTACTGACATCTCTCTACATTTCAATGTCTTGGATATGACACTAAGCTGCATCTGGTGGTGAGGCTCCAGTTCTTTTTGAGTCTCATCTATGGGTCAAATAGATTTGTTTGAGATTATATTTAAAATGATAGACCTCTATTCACACATTGTCTCCAAAAACATTGATATTTTGAATCATCATCATGTCGTGCCGCTTGCACGGTTATCCCTGACCCTCTCTCACCACTTCTCCCTATCATTCATTGCTTTTGGCAGGTCTTCAGGGCTACATCCTGAATCCTCACATAGCTGCTGTATATATGTTTGAGCTGGTCGTCCTGCTTTTGCTTGGCCATATGCGAGGATCTATAGGGGTACATCACTGATGAGTTTGTCCTTGCTTCTCCAGCAGTGTCCTGCGTGTCTGGTTCGTCTAACTTGTATAGTTTTCGTGATGGGAGGCAAGTGGCCGTATAGTTGGTGTCTTGTGGGGTGTTACTGCCAGGACTTGTTCAATATTGCTCTCAACATTCTTGTGTATTTGCCATATAGCTTCTTCTTCAGCCGTTTAGTTAGCGTCCAAATAGTGCATCCATATAGCAGTATCGATATGACCGCTGCCTGGAAGAAACCGCGTTTCGTTTATTATTAATATAAGATAGGAAGAATTAGTAAAAGCCATTAAGGTTGATAAATCATTGGTATTGGAAAAAAATAGTTAGTTGAAGATATATGATTATAATAAGAAAATAAGTAAGTTGGCAACCATAGTCGAGGGGGACCTGAAGGCTCCCTTTTCAATAGCTACTACACCAAGGTGTAGGGAAGGGTGCTACTTCTTTCCTTGGATTGCTCCATTTTACCCTTGATCCTTACCTTATAATGCTGAGTGTTAAGCAATGTAGCATTTGATATGACTCGACCTGGGATTGTACCCAGGTCTCCCAGGCCAAACACTCTAACCATTATGTCAATTTGCGGCCCAAACAAGATTTCTTGAACAACCTTGTTACTGTGCCTTCACTTTTTGCACAAGAAATGTTTTCGGTTGTTTCTGCGGTTTTATGGCTCAGTTTAAACTTATAAAACATAAGATCCTGGTTTATCTGTGCTGCTTTCAAATTACACACCAAGTGCAATGATGCACAACATGTCTGTACACTAACTACCATGATACTGCCAACCAGAACAGGTGCCTGCCTCAGCTTGAACTACTTCATACACATGCTATATGTGCCACAAACTAGCATATCTTAAAATGTTGCAAAACTTTTGACTCACCCTAGTTGTATAAATTTATCTTAAAATATGAAACTGCATATTGGCATAAATATTAATCTCTTAAGTATATAAAAGGCAAATATATATATATAGCCTGACAGTTATGTGTGTGTAAATCTTTTTTTTTTTTATCATTATCTTTTGCTTTTTGGTTCCAACTAAAATCTAAAATGTCCTAAAGGGGAAATAAATACTTATCTGCCATTTTTGTTTATTTATTTTTATTAAAATTCAGCTTTCTTACTTTATCAAGCAAATGTATCATTGTAATTAAATGCAAAATACTTGGGGGTTTTTGTTTTGTTTTTCTCTCCCCATTTTCTTGGGGTTTTTTTTTCTCTTATCATTAACTTCAAACAAAATTTTAGGTCACTTAAGTAACCCCACTTTCTTTCAAGAAAGAAAAAAAATCTTTGAGTGCAATTAAAACCTTTTAGGATTATTATTTGGTTTATTGCAGTTCCCCCTCATTAATGTCAAGGCTTCTTTATCATTTCTGTCTATTTGTATTGTTATGTCGTTTTGTTTTGTTTTTTAGTTGACTGGCATTTTTTTTCAGTATGGAAGGCTATATCAGCTATTTTACATCTTATGTCTACTTTACTTTAAATGCATTCACAAAGCACCCAAATTGTACTTTCTCTTTGTAATATCAATTTCATCTCTCTCTCTCTCTCTCTCTCTCTCTCTCTACTTTCCATTAAAAAAAAATCTTCTGATTTTGAATGGCTTGCTTTAAAGTTCACAAAAGAAATTTTTAAAATGCAATCCGACCTTTAACAAATTTTGCATTTATCTGTAGTCAACCCCCACTCCATGAAAGCTGGATGTGACCCTATGTCAAGTTTGATGAAGGAACCCTCCCATCTATAGGAAGGTGGTGACAGATATTGTCCAACCCTATTATCATTCACCTTTTGGGACCAGCATGACATGTCTGGGATTGACCCTGACCCTATTCCTTTAAGTGCAATAGGGTTAGTGAGGGTACTCAGAGACTATGGGTACAGGGGTACCCTGGGACTTGATACTTTGGGTCAACTATGTTTATTTTGATTAATTTATGTATTTTTTAAACTATTATTTTTATCTTTGTTGTATATAAAATCAGATGCAATTATATCTCTGAAGAAGATTGGATTATAAATCAGCCAAAAAGAATTTTCTAACTACTGAGATAGCAGCAATTGTTGCTCTTCAATTAAGGCAAAGATTATTTTGGGTTCTTTTATAGATAGCATATATATATATATATATATATATATATATATATATATATATATACTCTCTATAAAGGAATACAAAATAATTTTTGCATTAATTATATAAAAAACAAAAATATTGGCATATTTTATATATATATATATATATATATATATATATATATGCCAACATTTTTTGTTGTTTCTTTTTAAAACATCTTCAGGGCAATATTAATGTCATGATGTCTCATCAGAAAAAATTATTTCCAAATGAAAAAATGTTGTGATAAAATTAGAAAATTCTTAGCATTCTATTATCATTAATTCCATTCTGTTTCAAAAATTTATCTGACATAATTAGAATTTTAAAAATTTTATTTCATTTATCTTTATTCATTTATTCCTAAAAAGGAAAGAGGTACATATTTGTAGTTTTTTTGGGTTTTTTTTGTTTTGTTTTTTTAAGAAATTCAAAACATTTATTTGAATTAAGAAAATATTTTAAATTTTCAAATAATTCTAAAAAAAATCAATTTAAAAAAATTATTTTATGTTAAATAAAATAACATGTTTGTTGTTTGTTATAAAAATCCAGTTTTGAAAATACTTTTCTTAGAAATTCTTTTAAAAGGGATATATATATATATACACACACACACACACAAACTTATGTCAGTTTAATTTTCACAGTATGATTATTTTCAAGTTTGTCATTGATTATTAAATGGGGATTTCTTTTGAGTTTAGTAAGTCATCACTGCACCAAATGTATAATCTCAGAAATAACAAAAATAGACTTCGAATATCAGAATCATTACTTAGAAGAAACAGACATTCCTCACTAAAGAATCTCTTAGCTTTGGAGCAATAATACTCAAAACATCCAACAAATGTGTGTAAACCTATGACCTTTGGCAATTCAATCATGTGATCCTGATTTGTGATTTCTACACATTTAAACAAGCACCAACAGATTGTGCATACAAACATGACATTACCTGCACGTGTTAAACACACCAATTAAAAAAAATACCTAGGTCACTAATAAAAATTCCCAACTTCAGAATACAGTAGTACCTGCACTCTTGACAATGACCGAAGATGGGTTGAAAGTACACTATAAAATCAGATTTCGGACAATTTTTAAATTGCCTTCATCCACAAGTTGTTTCATCTCACTTGCCAACAAGAAAAGTGGTGTGGGGTATCTCTGTGGCAGAGTGGCTAAAGTGCTGGAGTGCACCCTCGAAGTAAGCAAGTTCGAATTCCTATCATGCTTTTGCAGTCACCTTTAGACTTATAGCCTTATTCACCCCACCCCTGGGTTATAGGTTAAATATTATGACTTCTGTATGTCTACAAGGATGGTCTTGGTATTAAATAACCCCTGAAGATTATTATGCCATCAAATAAAGAAATAAAACCAGAACAAATCCTTGTCTGTCACCTTTAATAAAATATGCCTCCAAGAAAACCTGCTGCCTTAACACACACACACACACACATACATATATATATATATATATATATATAGTCAATCTATTTTATCATTTATTATAGATATATGTACTTTATATATATATTGCATGTGTATTATATATATATATATATATAAGCTTATACTGTTGATGCTGCAATTGGAAATTTATAAACCATATTCTCGTTATATGGGGTATTATATTACATTTTTGTGTTAAAATATTATTAGGATTTAGAGTTAAAATTTGAATGTATTTACCAGATTCCTTCCCCACTGGCAGGATATAACAAGGTTAATTTGTTAAGTGGAGTAAAGCTGGTATGAGTTTAGAGTTCTCCTTCTCCTATACTGGTTTTCTAACCAGGGTTAAAGAAAACAGTCAACCCTGCTATTTACTCTTAGGTGGGGGAAGTTTAGATGATTCAATGCCTTTCTCATGAATATTGATGCAAAGTGAAATGCAAACTGTGTAGTGTAGGATTTGAACTCAGACCACCAGTTTCATTACACTAAAGGCACAAAGTAGTTTAAAGTTTCTAAGGATTATAGATATTCATTATCACCACTCTTACAGAAGGCTCTCTACTATCCATTGTTGCTAAATATTTTAGTAAATATGTAATTAAAGCACATTCAGTACTTACTGTTTTTATGCAAGGTAGCACACCATATGGGATGTACTGTAAGAATTTCTAATCAGCAAACATGTTCTAATTTCATCCTGGAATGGAGGTCTGCATTGCCTGATAATGAATAAAAGATTTACCAATATTAATATTTTATGGCAGTACATATTTTGAAAGGATGTGACTTGACATGATGTAAAAATGACTCTCAATAAGATTATTTAAAAAAAAAAAAAAATTTGAACTCGTATCAAGAACATATCCTAAAATTACATCATTGACCTATTACTTTTGATTTAGGGATAAGTAAATTTCAAACTATTAGCATTTAGAATCATGATGGCCATCATTTAGATAAGATATTAAGAGCATTGTGCAGTTAACAAGACAATAATGGGTCAGTTCACATGACCTCATTCCAAATGAATAATTGTTTTTAATATTGATTTTATTTTTAAAACGATTTCTCCTGAAAATTTGTTCTTTTAGACTTCATATTTGTTTAGATTTCTAAAATAACTGCCGTAAAAAGATTTTGTTTGAGTCATGTCAAGAAACAACTTGTTCAGACATGAATCATTTTCTATCATAATTCTCAGATGTCTGACAATCTGGTCATTTGTTACACAAATGCCAAATAAATTTAGAAAGTGTTTTTAATCTTCAGTAATTTTATTTAATAAATATTTCATCCCAAAGGTAACCTTTATAATTAAATTAATCAAAGTGTTTCAGAGTTAAAACTATAAAACTTTAGTTTGGGTTTATTTTAAGATATATCAGCCTATGCATTATCTAATTCATCTCTAAGTGTTTGGTTATAATCATAACTATTAATATTTTCAACATTTCATTGCAATCAATTTTTTTTCCCAAATTAAACTTTTTTATTTATCAATAATAATGCACAACCCAAAATCTGTCCTGGAAAATGAGACACACAAAGTTCTCTGGGATTTTGATGTACAAACAGATAGCCTAATCTCAGCCAGAAGACCAGATCTACTGGTGATAGTCAACAAAAAAAGAGAACCTACTGAATAGGGGATTTTGCTGTTCCTGTAGGCCACAGAGTAAAACTGAAAGAATTCGAAAAGAGAGATAAGTACGTAGACCTTGCTAAACTTGAAAAAACTATGGAACATGAAAGTAACTATGATACTAATTGTAATTAGTACATCCAGTTGAGTCACCCAAGGATTGGTACAAGTACTGGAAAACTTAGAAATAAAAGGACAAGTGGAAACAATCCAAACTACAGCATTATTAAGATAAGCCAGAATACTGAGAAGAGTCCTGGAAACTTGAAGAGACTTACTGTCACTCAAACTCCAATAAAAGACCATCAGCTGACACTGGTGTGGAAAACACTTAAAGAAGTAAAATAATCATAAAAGTAATTAGTTTTCACATAACTGTTTCAAGTATTCCTGTTCAATACTAATAATTTTCAAATGGATCTGTTTAACAAATAAAATTACTATGACTCTGACTCTGACTCTTTGAGTAGACCTGGTAGCAATGGCAATGAAGAGGTACCTCACCCTCTCCAGATTTAGAAGCCCAATCGGCTGGAGCTGTAGAATACACCAACTGCATCTCTGCAGTGAGGTAAACCGCTCTGCTGGATATTACATTAAACCATCTGACTGTAAGACACCACTAATGCTGGAGATTTGGGAAATGCAGAGTACCCCTTCAGTGGCATTGCTCCCAGGCCCACTTTGGACCAGCATTGTAGCACCTGAGTGGGACAAATAGAACTTTTTGATCATTTAAATGTGTGTAAACAAATGACTGATGTTTAATTGGACTATATTGCACCGGACCCCTGGCCTAATGAATAGAGTGATCGCCAGTGGTCCAGGAGTCCGGGGTTCAATCCCAGGACAAGTCATACCAAAGACTTTAAAAATGGTACTTGATGCCACCTTGCTTAACTCTCAGTGTTGTAAGGTACAGATCAAGAGTAAAGTGGAGCAATCCAGGGAAAGGAGTAGCACCCTCCCCTACACCTTGGTGTAGTAGCTATTGAAAAGGGAGCCTTTGAGCCTCTCTCAACCACGGTCGCCAACTTTACTTTACATAGCAATACTTAGAAACATTTAACTTTGTTCACTTATACTTACAAATCATGTATATCTACTATATCTGTATTAACCAAATTTGGCATTGAATAACCTACAATGGTTGATATGCCATTTAACCAGACCAGATCAGACCTGTTCTTTACAGTTGTTTTTTACTCATGAAATAAATGTATTCCATCATTATTTCTCTGTCTGTTGCATGTTTGTTGTAAAAAAAAATGAACTCACAATATCATGAAACCATTTTATGAAAAACTAATTAGTCATTTTCACAAGATTTCAAATATGTACATGTATGTCAATTACATATTACATATTACATATTACAATTACATATTACTATTACATATTACAATTGTATATTACTATTACATATTACATATACATATTACAATTACATAACGAATAGAAATCATTCTGTGCAGAATTGAAAATTCTTCATTTATTCATATGACACTCACCTGATGATCAGTGTCGTGAAACTCAGAGTTGTGAGTTTTTAACTTTTTTAATTTTTTATTTTTTCAATATTATATTTACTTTACACTTTTTTTTATGTTGAACACTTTTTATGCAACAACCACTTTCGTTTTTATTTTAGTTTTTAATCAACAGTGTGCAATTTTTTTTTCCTAATTATACTGCTGTTTATGTATCATTCTATCTATAATATACAAGCATGAGCCATATTTGTATGTCCAATTATATACACATTGTATATACTTAATATGTATGTACATATGTAAATGTTATGTTTATGCACTTTTGATAAGTCTGTATTGAATCAGTCCTTTTGCCACAGGCAGGATGCAACACAGTCAATTTTTAAACAGAGTTAAGCTGGTTTGAATTCAGTTTTCCTTCTCCTGTGTTAATTGGCTAACAAAGGCTAAAGAACCCAGTCTGTATCTACCCAAACCCTCTACTACAGGTAGGATGTGACACAGGGTCCATTTTTAAGTAGAGTACAGCTGGTTTGAATTCAGTTTTCTTTCTCCTACATTGGTTGCCTAACAAAGGCTAAAGAACCCAGTCTGTATCCACCCAACCCGTCTACCACAGGTAGGATGTGACACAGGGTCCATTTTAAAGCAGAGTACAGCTGGTTTAAATCAAAGTTTTCCTTCACCTAGACCATTCTATTTGCTCATAGGCAAGGGCAGAGGGAATGGATGGATTGATACCTTTCCCAGAGGCATTAGCACAAAGTAAAATGCAAACAGCATCGTCTAGGATATTAAACCTCTCTTGTCAAGTCCATTCCCTACAATGATAACTATTATGTTATATGCTTTTGATAAGTATGTGTATAATGTACACACATATGTAAAGATTTGTTTTTGAAAAAAATAAAAAATTTTAATTTATATTTAAGTACAGTGTATTTCGAAGTAGCAAGGTAAAAATTATTCAGGACAAAATTCAAAATATCTTCATTCTTAAGTTTAGCATATTATTCACTTTGAATCATGCAACACTTTAGGTAGACTCAATGGATTTCTACTTATTGTAATGAAAACTTGTACCTTATAAGCAGACACACGTCTTTGAAAATCTGTATTTCTGGTAGGCAAAATTCGATTTTACAGTAATCTCTTCCCATGAAAAAATTGACACTTCCCAAAGAAATATACTGGGAATTTTGCTACTGACTTTTGGTAGAGAGTATGCATAGTGACCAGCTGCTTCTGAATTGGTAGAAAAGAATGTTAGCTAATCCATGTAGCATCTTCCAAATTATGTTCCACGGTGTAGGGACTAACGTGTTGGACTGTGATATTGTAGTGAGTGAGTTCAAACTCCAGTTACATTATTATGTTCTGTTTAGAAGCAATATCCTTGGAAAAAGGCTTGAACTTCCTTATCCCCTTCAGCTATGAGTTAAATTGTATCCCTGCTGTTCTTTGACGAGGATGGCTTTGGCATGAAATAACCCACAAAGATTGACATGTCATTAAATAAAGAAACTGAACCAATGAAATTAGTAAGTATTATAATTCAGTGGTATAAAGCATTTCAAATGTGTTAAATTTTCATTTGAATGTTGATTATTGTAAACACAAGCTCTTGAAAAAATTCACGTTATCTAATTCAATTGCTGATAATTACATGGTGCCTTCAATAAGTTTCCAGACTTTTTTTTCATATGGGCATTTAAAATTATTGTAGACTCTTGAAAATTCACTATGTTATTGCTATACATCTTATGAGATGACTGACCAATTTTTAGGATTTCAGCTTCAAATGAACAACTACAGAAGCAATTGGAATACACCCTACTAAAGCCTGATTGTCACAGCTGGTGAATTTCAAAAATGCAATCTGACACTTTAGAAGAACGATATGCAATAAAATTCTGTTTTAAACTTGGAAAAAATGCCACAGAAATGTATGGAATGCTTCAGACTGCTTTTTGGAGCATCTTGCATGAATCGAGCATCAGTTTTTAAGTGGCATAAGAGATTCAAGGAAGGCAGGGAGTCTGTGAGGGATGATGAGACATGTGGGAGGAGTAAGGAAGTCAATACACCAGAGTTGATTGGCCAAAGGGTTAGGGTTAAGGTTAGGTTTACTATGTTGAGGTTTTAAGGGAGTTCAGGAAGAGATTCCGTCAGAAGAGGCCAGCACTCTTCAAATCGGCTCAGTGGCATTTCCACTAGGACAATGCACCAGTCCACAATCCATCCTTGTCACAGACTATTTGACCAAGATGGGCATCAAGACAGTTTCTAAGCCTCCCTATAGCCCAGACCTTGCTCCCTGTGACTTTTGCTTATTCCCTCAGCTCAGAGGCTGTCGTTATAAGACAATTGAGGAGATGAAAGAGGCTGTGATGAAGGTCATTGACACGCTCACACAAGAGGACTTCCATGGGGCCTTGCAGAAGTTGTTGGAACGGTACAACAAGTGCATTGCAGCCGGAGGAGATTACTTCAAAGGGGACTAGAGTTTCATGTGTTTACTATCAATAAAAGTGCCCATACGAAAAAAGTCTGGAAACTTATTTAATGATCCTCATATCTTTGATTCCACCAGCATATTTTTCAGGACATGCTACTGGTGTGGTATTATATATATATATATATATATATCTGACACTTGTCCTTGGGTAAATGAGAAATCATTAAATTAAATGAAAAAGATTTTTTTCTTTTCATGGAAAGTAATATCTGATTATCAAATGAAATATACTAATCAAGTATTTCCACACTCATATGCGTCAACTTCAGAAAATGTACACACTGTTGAATTATCTTTTTGGTATAAGCCATAAACAAATTCCTATCAGAAATAAGTTGTCATCAATGTTGCATTCTAGGAAAAACTAATGTTCTTTTTACTATAAAATACATTTCTCATAGCCAGGGCATTAGCCAATTGGGTAGAATGTTTGGCAATGGTCCAGCAGACCAAGGTTCAATCCCAGGTCAAATCATACCAAAGACTCAAAAAATCGTACTTGATGCTGCCTTGTTTAACCCTCAGCATTATAAGGTAAGGATCAAGGGAAAAGTGGAGCAATCCAGAGAAAGGAGTAATGCCCTCTCCTACACCTTGGTGTGGTTGTTATTGAAAATGGAGCCTTAGGGTTGATAACTTGACTTTTTACATTACTCATTTAAAATCATTTGATACTATGTCTCTTCTGGGGAAAAGAACATCTTGCTGATGTTTAATTTGCCTGCCTGGAACTTTGGCCCTTTTGGATTTAATGCCGAATTGGATTGAGTTTGGACTTGATTGTCATCATTCTAGTGGGTAGAGTATTCACCTATGGCCTGGGAGACTGAGGTGCAATCCCAGGTCAAGTCAGACCAAAGACTCCAAAAAGCGTACTTGATACCTCCTTGCTTTCTAAGGGTAAAGTGGAGCAATCCAAGGAAAGGAGTAGCGCCCTTCCCGAGTTTACTTAATGACAAAGGTATTCCCAATTTCATCCTATCAGCGATAACACACTAATGCATATACACATCTTTATGGATGCCTATTTGATGGTCCGAGTTTCATTCTAAATAAAGTATTTACCTTCATAATATTCTCAGGAAATGTAAACAAACGAAATTTGATCCATATGCGTTAATTCTCGAGCTGACGTTGGGTTGCAGGCTTAGCCTAGGGGTATGTCATCAGCCTGACGTTAAGTTAGGTGGGTTTTGATCATGGTTTGGAACATCTTGCATGTCTAGCCATACTGAAGAGTTGTGAGAAAACGAAACAGTATATCTATGGATACTCATATACAGTACCATTGGGGTTTATTTGTTTAACGGCATAACAATCTGTTTATGCATTAAATATGCTGAAATTTGATACAAATAATTTACATACTTATATAGTTTCAAGTATTCCTATCAAACACTAATAATTTATACACAATTATATGAATTCAAATAACTGCTCTCATTTCAAAATAATAGTAATTATTTGTTCACATACGGTTATATAGCATGAAGTATTCCAATCTTATACTAATATTTTTCCAAGAGATCTATTTAAACCATAGATAGGACTCTAAAAGGTACAACTTCTGCTGGTCAGAGTGAACCTGGAAGTAATGGTACTCCACACTTCCTTGAACCCTAGAACATCAGCAATACATGTAGTTTAGTGTTATATTCAGGAACACCTCTTTGTGGGGATTGTAGCTCTCTTTAGAGAGATGCTGTCAGTGTATTCTAAGCTTAACACACAGGATCATATATTACTGTTTCATAGTATTAAACACACACACACACACACACACATTTATATAAATGGGGCGGGGTATTCTATCTATCTATCTTTATTTGTGTGTGTCTATATATATATATATATATATATATATATATATATATATATATATATATGGGTTTATTGTATGCATGTGTGTGTGTTTATTATATATATATATATATATGTGTGTGTGTGTGTGGTTATTGCATCTATATATATGGGGTGGGTATATCTATCATCGTGTGTATGTATGTATGTATGTATATATATATAATGATGGAGATGTCTATTTTATATATTTATATATATATATATATATACACACACACACACAATGCGTGTATGTGTGCGTGTATAAGTGAGCCAGGTTGAAAATTTTGCAAGTAATAATTGTATTTGTTAATTGAAGCGACAATATGGTGGGTTAGACAAGTGTTGGGGGTAATGGGGATATGAAAACAGGGGTGGCAGAGTTAGGGTGGACGGGTGAAATTAAAGAAATGCACACTTTCGTCTCCATTTAGTTGATATGTGTGAATTGAAAATATTTATGTAAGGGTCACTAGATGATTTTTGTCTTTTAACAACAGACGTTACCTCCGTCCCTCATCCCTTGCCAAATAAATGTCCCCCACCCTTCTCCTTCGTCTTTACTTTTGATCTGGTTTTTCGTCTTTTTTTTTCCTTGCAACTCTCCTTCAACTACCTTAAAGCCATTCTTTTTCGCTTTCTTGCTTTTGTTTATTTAGCGTTACTCATCTTTTTGTTTCTTTTTCTCTTTTTTTCTCTTCAGCTTCTTTTTTCTCAAAACGTCACTTTTTTTCTTTTTCTTATATTCTTTCTTTTTTATCTTCTTGGCTTATTTTTTTCTTTTTTCTTTTCTATTTTTGCTTCTTTCTTTCAACCTTATTTCTTTTTTTTTAAGAACATTTTTCTTTCTTTTTTTTATTTTCATTTTGCTCTTTGTTCCTTTTTCTTTAACCCTTTTTGTTATTTCATTCATTCGTACTTTTTTGTCTTCGTTTTTCTCTTTATTCTTTTATTCCTCTCTTTTTTTATTGCTCACTTTTTCTTTCATTCTCTCTTTTTTTTTTTTTTTTTTTTTTTCCGTACATTTTTGGGTCTTTGGTTTTTGTTCTGTCCCATATTCTTTTTTCTGTGTTTTCTTTTTTCTTTTCTTTCCGTTTACGGAGTTCTTTTCTTTCTTTTTTCTCTTTCTCACTTTCTTTATTCGGTCTTTCTTACTTTTTTTCTTTACACACACACACACACACACACACACACACACACACACACACACACACACACACACATTCCTATTATTATTCCTTTTTATTTCGTTTCTAATAGTTTCCTTTCTTTCTTTCTCCCCTTTTTTATGTTTATTCTTCCCCTATTTACAGCTATCTTTTTCTTTTTCTTTATCTTTTTCATGTTTTATTTTCCAAAATTTTTCTTTTTTATGGCTCTTCCTCCGTTATTTATCCTACGCCCCACCAGCGTAAGAATGTGGCACAAGGCCGTTTAAGGTGGGCATTCCTCTTTTCGGGGCGCCGGGCGATAAACCCAACTCCTCCGAAGAGGGTTAAATCCTGGGGAGGGGGATGGCCCCCTGAGGCCAGAGTATATTTCCAGTGCCGAGGCACACCCGACAGAACCGTCCAGAGGTAGAACGGCCTCTTCCTCCGCCCACTTCGCAGATCTTTTTTAATTTCATTCTTCTAGTTTCACTTTCAAACTATAGTTTTTCTAATAGTCACAATCATGGGGCACTCATTGAGTATCAAGCTCATTGAATAGATTGCTTCCCCATTGTCAATTAATTAGGCGCCCAAGATTGTGTTACTATTTCTATTTACTAAGATTAGCTTGATGTTGGAGTACTTGCTATCGCGCTGGATTGCGACATCGCCGTAAGCGAGTTCGAACTTCAATTGCGTTCTTACATTCACTTTCGGGAAAGGTATAACCCTTCGACTCCTATCCTACCAGCTATGAGTTAAATAGTACCACTACTGTTT
>OY757942.1:34030080-34042580 GCA_963585895.1 Sepioteuthis lessoniana
GTGTGTGTGTTTGTTTGTATGTGTGTCTGTATGTGTTTATGTGTATATATATATATATATGTGTGTGTGTGTGTCTGTATGTATATATATATATATATATGTGTGTGTGTGTGTGTGTGTGTGTGTAAACACATACATGCATATATTCATATATGATATAATTACAAAATAAAAATGATTTTGTCATTCAATGATGCAATGAGTAAATTCTATTTTTCTTCTTTCAAGATTGAGGTGATTTTATTTTCAGATTTTGTAAGAAATATATAAACATACAATAAATTTGATCCTTATTTATCAAACTCAGTTTAAACACTTACTCAACACTGTTATTTTGAAGTTGCAAACTGGGTTGGAATTTGAATTGTTCACCCACTTTAAGTGTTTTCATGACAATGCGCTAACAAAACACCTACTATGCTGAGCTATGGTCACAGCCTCACAAACTGAAATTCAATCATTATGATACACATTATTGAGAGTTATTTCATCTGCTTAGCTTAGTTTTACACAAGGCCAAAAGTATGGAGCTCCAAGAAAAGATTAAACACTAGTATTTAAAAATGATCTGTAAAACAACCTTGCTAACCATTCATTGAAGGAAATGGTCATCTATTAGATTAGACAAGAACCTAATGAGGATTGAACTCACTATAACTATATGAATAGTGATAGATGTGATTAGTAACAGTTGGTTGGTTGGTTTTATGGCATGTCAAACCTTATTCTAAATAACTAATCATTTCTAAACCAAAACAACTTAAGTAACTATCCTTGATAGAAATAATGCACTGGTGTATGGTGTCAAGTAATACTATCAAAGCCCAGTCAGCTGAGGCTATGGAAGACACCGACTGTATCTCTGCTGACAGATTAGACTCCTTCAACAAGCATCCTGAATATGACATTAAACAATCAGATGGCTGGGCTCCAATCAGTTGAGCTCTGGGGAATGTGGAGTACCCCTTCATTGCCGTTGCTCCCAGGTCCACTCAGGCTCGGAGTGGAAGCCCCTGATAGGGTCCTATCTATAGGTCAGATAGAAGTGTTCATCTTTTAAATTGAGTGCAAACAAATGACTTATGCTGAATTGAATTGTTTGAAATAGAACTGTTTGATCATTTAACAAATGACTGATGTTTAATTGAATTGTTAAATGTGTGCCAAAAAAATGAGCTCAGGCTCATTTAAAAATGTTATTGACAAAATGTGTTTACAAATCACGTTTCATATATGTATAAAAAGGATTTGGTTTTAAATAACCTACAATGGTTGATATGCCATGAAACCAAACATAATCCTATCAAATACTAATGATTTTCACAACTGGCTCAAAAGAAATACAAGACTAGGGTTTACTAGGTGGGAAAGGTGATCCACTGGTAATTGTGCAAGAAATTTAAACTTGACCATGCTACCAAATGGTATATTCACAGCAATAGACAACAAAAAAAGAACTTGCCAAATAATGGATTTTGTCATCCCAAATAGAATTTTTAAAAAAGCAAAAAGAACTAAAAAAACCTATGGAACATGAAGTTGACGGTTATACCAATTGTACATGGTGCACTTGGAACAATCCCCAAAGAAGTGGTACAGGGTCTGGCAGACTTGGAAATAAGAGAACAAGTGGAGACCATTCAGATTACAGCATTTTAAGATTGTCCAGAATACTGAGAAGAGTCCTGGACACTTGAGGAGACTTTACTGAGACTCAAACACCAGTGAAAAACCAGCAGCTAATGCTGATGTGAAAAACTCTCAAAAGAGTAAAATAATGATAATGAGCGATTATAGCTTCAATTTGTGTTCTTGCAAATAATTTGCATACAACTATGTGGTTTCAAGTATTCCTATCTAATACAAATACTTTGCAAACTGATCTATTTGACCCATTGATGAGAACCTTACAGGTACAATCACTTCGGGTCATATTTCCTCACTTTCCAGAACTGGAAGCTCACCACCCGATACAGTTTAGTGTCATACCCCAAACAATGGAAGTGATTAGTGATAGATATGAATACATTAAAACAGGTTGGAAAAGAATGAGACATAAGAATGAACCGACTGAGATGGACAGGAATAGACTGAGATTGATATGAACCAAATTAGATGGATTGATAGATATGCATTTATTTACCAAACTCTTAGTGCTGGCTGTTTTTCTTTTCCCAAATTGGTTGCCATACCAAAAGAGCACATTCTACTCTACTTTATACTCTTGCCCAGTCGGCTGGGGCTGTAGAATACACCGACTGCTTCTCTGCAGAGGGGTAAGACCCCCAACGAGTGTCCGGGATATGACACTAAACAATCTGATGGTGAGGTTCCAGCAATGCTGGAGCTTTGGGGAATATGGAGTACCCCTTTATTGCCATCGCTCCCAGGTCCACTCTGGCCCGGAGTGGTAGCACCTGATAGGGCCCTATCTATAGGTTAAATAGAAATAACAGCATACTTATGCTAAAATGAATTGAGTAAACTGAATAGCTTGAAATAGAAACGTTTTTGACAATTGAACCATACTTAAACTGCGTGCTTATGCTTAACTGAATTATTTAAAATAGAACTGTTTAATCGACATTAAAACTGTATTTACACTTAACTGAATTGTTACATATAACTGCTTGAATAGTTTGAAATGGAAATGTTTTTGACAATTAAACTGTGTACTTATGCTAAACTGAACTATTTTCAATAGAACAGATTATTTACATAAAAATGGATTTGGCATTAAATAACCTACAAAGGTTGATATGCCATAAAACCAAACAAACCAAACCAACTTTATACTCATAGAGATAGATAGAAATTGTCAGAGTTAAATAGATGGATAGGAACAGACTGAGATAGTGATTATGCTTCCATACTATTATGACCAATTATTAAGGGTCAATAAATGCCCGTGGTGTAATGGTTATCGTCGTAGGAAATGGACACGGCGACTCGAGTTCAAATTCTGGACGAGTGATTGCATTTCACATATCACTAATAACCTTGGGAAAGGTATGAATCCAATTATTCTCCTTCCAGCTATGGGTAAATAGTAGGGCAGACTGGGTTCTTCAGCCTTGGTTAGTCTAGGAGAAGGAAAACTCTGAATTAAACCTGTTAAACTCTGTTTAAAAATTGACCTAGTGTCATATCCTGCCCGAGCAGAGGGGTAGGTAAATAGGATAGGATTAAGGGTCAATAAATAAATAACTCAACACGGTGATATGAGGTGCCACACAAATGTATCCAAGTCTCTGAGGAGGGTTTCCTTGGTTCAACGTACACGAAGACAGGCAAGGTGCTCATGACAGCTGCTGCTTGCTCTACCTGCTTAATATACCCTTTGGGCAAGTCCATTATTCTGGTCATAGGTGAGTCACCTACAACACATACACATCTTTCTGTGACAAATTTCCTATCAGTCATTTATCAATATTAATAAAACATAATTAGCGTGGAAAGATAAGTTCTCTGAGGAATTTGAGTGACATCTTCTCATTCACTTTTTCCTGAATAGTAATCTACGAACCTCTTTGCTTCAATGTGGCACAAGGCCAAATGAATGGGGCACTCAATGAGGCTCAAATTCTCTCGTGTAGCTATTCAAGCTTGTTAACCGTTACACCACTTTTTCCTGAATAGCCTACTTTCTCAATTTGCTTTATCAACCAAACTTTCCCACCCCTTAACTTTTTCCCCTCAAAAGACTAATGTCCAGGACTGTTTTATAAGCTTAAAGAAATTGATAGCCTCCATCCTGTTCCATATGACATTATGATGTCTAATCTTTTTTTCTTTTCCTTTGCCCCTAAGAACGCTATTGCATTACTTAAATTTGACAGGCAACACACCCAAGCTGGTTTTTTACTTAAAAAAAATTAAAAGATATCAGTATAAAATAAGAAAAAAATTACAAGCATTTAAATGATCTTTTATACTTTTACATGTGTAGGCTTCACCACAGGTACATATGCTGATAAGTTGGGGGACATTGATTTTTACTTAGTATTTCACAAAGCCAATTAGAATACGAACATATCCAATTTATACTTAGATACTTGAACTTTTTTACACACATAGGCACACACTGTTATTTATGCATACTCACATACACATATGAAATGTGAACAGGAAGAAATTTTTTTCATATTCAATACTAATTTTTTTTTATGCATGCATATGTGCGTGTGTGTGTGTGTGTGTGTGTGTTATATATATATATATATATATATATACACATATAAATATATATATATTGTGTGTGTTTAGATATGTTATGTGTGTGTGTGTGTGTTTAGATATGTTATGTGTGTGTGTGTTTAGATATATTGTGTGTGTGTGTGTTTAGATATGTTGTGTGTGTGTGTGTGTGTTTAGATATGTTATATGTGTGTGTGTGTGTGTTTAGATATGTTATATGTGTGTGTGTGTTTAGATATGTTATGTGTGTGTGTGTGTGTGTGTTTAGGTATGTTGTGTGTGTGTGTTTAGATATGTTATGTGTGTGTGTTTAGATATGTTATGTGTGTGTGTTTAGATATGTTATGTGTGTGTGTTTAGATATGTTGTGTGTGTGTGTGTTTAGATATATTGTGTGTGTGTGTGTGTGTGTGTGTGTGTGTGTGTGTGTGTGTGTTTAGATATGCTATATATGTGTGCATGTGTTTAGATATATGTTATATAAATGTGTCCGTGTGTGTTTAGATATGTTATGTAAATGTATGTATGTTAATAGATGTCTGTGGGTGTATGTATATCTGTATACAAGTATATGTATATACCTCTGTGTGTATGTATATATATATATATATATATATATGTGTGTGTGTGTGTGTGTATATGTATGTCTGTGTGTGTGTATATATATATATATATATATATATACACACACACACATCAATAGTCTGAAGCCTATAACGAAAAAAAGCATTTCTTTACCTAACAAATCTATCAAAAATATAGTGAAATGATGAAATCAAACTACAGCTAATAGCAACATGTCAGGCTACAGTCTTATTGATCCCCTTTAGCACTCACACATTTAGACAATTTTATGGTTTCAATGTGGAACTGATAAAGAAATTCTTTCAAATCTCATCTCTTATGATAAACAATGTTTGACCTTTTACTTTTCAACTTAAAATCTGCATCTTTCCTTTTTTATTTATTGTTATTCTCTGATTGGTAAGATGATTCCAATGCAGTCTTTGCTCACTTGCTTATATGATCGACTTTTTTCCTAAGCAAATAGCATGTTTATATGTGTTTGCAAAGAAGCTTTATGTCATAAATTCTTTGTGTATCTATGTTTATATATATCTGCCTAGAAATTATCTGTTGACATCTCCAAAGATTGTTCATATATCAAGTTTGTTCTAAGAATATTTCTTCAAATTAAAAAAAAAACAAAAACAAACTTGTTCATTTTGTATCTTATCATATGAATTAAACTTTTTTTAATGTTGATTATTAGAGGGAGATAACTTAGATTACAATTGTTTTTGTTGAAACTTTTTTCCTTAGGAGATCAACTTTTTCTGATCGTTTCTCACTGGGTGACTCTGCCCTTGTGATAAAAATAAACTAGGTTTTATAAATAACAATTGGACATTTTGCATCATATAATGGTTGGAGAACTTGACTTGCAGACTATGGTCAGTGAGTTTTATTCTCACTGGGTGACCCATAGTTCTGGCCTTGAACAAAATCTAAGCTAAGCTTATTAAATGACAACAATGTAATCAGAAAGTCTAGAAGATTGTTGTTCGTGAGTTCAATTCTCCCTAGGTGTCACAGTGTTCTGGTCTTTGCCTAAAAGCTAAACCAAACATTATAAATGGTAATTGGGTCCATTGAATGATACAATGATTAGTGAGCGAGACTAGCTAAGCCATTGTTAGAGAGTTTGATTCTAACTGGGTTCCTCTGTATTTCTAGCCTAGTTAAGCTTAGTCAGTGATAATTGGGTACCTTTCATGGTATTATGGATAATCCACCACTGATAATTGGGTACCTTTCATGGTATTATGGATAATCTGCCACTAATTTACTTATTTCAACACCATTATTGATATTTCAAATTCTACATGGAAATGTAACAATGAGAATAGAACACGTATATTAAACAATGAGAAATATATTTAATGCAAGAAAACAGGTAACTAGTTAATAATTAAAAAAAATCAGATAAGTTAATATATAAGAATATTTCTATAAACACTATACTCTATCCAGTACCTTGGGAACCTCATATGATACAGTGATCAGCAAGCTAGACAGGCAAATCATTACTTGTAAGTTTGATTCTCGTTGGGTCTTCTTCCACTCCTACCCTTATGCCAAACAAAGCTCAGTTTAATAAATGGCCACTTAAGTTCTTATTAAAGTAGACTAGCTCTTTCTATTTTATTATTTTCTTTCATTCTAAGCCATAATTTTTTTAAGAGAGTCTCTTTTTTTATTCTTTATCTTTTTTGTTTTCTTTTGTCAAGTAGATAGCTGAAAAAGAAGCCTTGTAGTCTTAAAACTATGTTTTGTTTTGTTTTTTTTATTGTCTCCCTTGTTCTTTCCCCACTCTTCAAGACCTATCATCTCTGTTACCAGTTGAAGCCCTTGTATTACTTTGCATTTTTTGTGCCTTTTTCCCTTTATTGCTATCAACTCTTTCCATTTGTCTCTGAGCTCATTTTTCAAAAGGTTTCTCATCCGATGTGATTGACTTTGAAAATCCAAAAGTTTTATCTTTCATTCAGTTCTGCATTGTTTATTATCACCTCTTGTTAGGGATTTTCCTTTCTCTCATTCAAAAAATTCATCCAAGGTCAATGTTCAAATGTTGTTATACAATGTAAATAAAATTTTAAAAAAAGATAACTAAATATCAGCCTTTCTCCCTCCACCCCACTTTTTATGTTTAAATTTACCTGAAGAGCAGCAAATTCTAACCCGAATGATTTACAATTTATACATTGTAAAGATTTACTGAATAATTAAATGTGTTTTTTGGGGTTTTTTTGTTTTATTTTTTTTGCGGGTTTTTTGTCACTTAAGCAGGCATGAACCAGTCAATGAGAGAAATTATTTTGCTTTTGAAATAGTCGAAACAGTCCAATGAAACGCCTTTAATTAAGATATTAGTACTTTAATTTACTGTCAATGTACTTATAATGGCATTTACACTAAACTTTGAATCCCTTTATTCAAAATATCAGAACATTATTCAGAATACAATTAAATCTGTTCAAGTTATCTATTTATTAATTTATTTTTTAACTGTATTGGCCAAAAAAAAGTGAAAAACACTGAACCATTTTTTATTCTTGCTATAAGTTTTAATAAAACTTTAATGGCTTATTCACACATAGGAAGTGATTATTTTCCTTAATTATTGTTGTCAAAGTTCCCTTTGTAAATAGTCCTAATTTTCTAAAAAGAAAATTCTTAAAATTTTCTTTTCCTTGATTTCATATTCTAATTTGGGATTAGTCTTTTGCTAATAGTTTGTAAGTAGTTTTCTGAGGAATATAATCACTTCATAAGCGTATCTAACCTCTTTGAGTTCCATTAAAATTTGCGGCAACCATAAGAAATGGTTCAGTTTTTTTCACTGTTTGATTTTTATTGTTTTGATTTTTTTTGCTCAGTACCAATCTGGACCAATTGCTCAGTACTAATATAATCCAATTGCTCAATACCAATCTGGACCAATTGCTCTGTACCAATCTGAACCAATTACTCAGTACTAATATAATCCAATTGCTCAGTACCAATCTGACCCAATTAAGATAGATATTCAAAAATATGTAAACATTTATTCAAAGCAAAAATACTTTGATGCATTTATCATGTATTTGTAAATTTGACTTTGTGAGGAATTGAGTGGTTCATTGAGGTGTTTTTTTTTCTTTTTTCATTATAGGTGCTTGTGAGGAATCTAAACCTTAATTAACAGCGAACTATTTTATTCTAAGGTTAAGATGATGTATATATGATTTAAAGTCCACACTAGAGAAAGAAAGTTTTTTTGAGTTTTTTTTAACCTCTGTGCCTTTTCATATACATTTTGGAAATGCAATTTCAAGGTTGGTCAATAAAAAGAAACGGTAAAGATAGATAAATTTCCAAGGCTAATGATGTAAAATGATATTTAGGAATTATATATTGAATTAAATATCAGTTATAAAATATACTGAAATAATATATGAAAATATAAAATATGTATAAATATGAGATATTAAGTACCATAATCATCTAATTTTTGTATGGTAGTATTGACCTAATGAGTAGAGTGTTCGCCAGTGGTCCGGGAGACCGGGGTTCAATCCCAGGTCAAGTTATAGACTCAAAAAATTGTACTTGATGCTACCTTGCTTAACACTCAGCATTATAAGGTAAGGATCAAGGGAAAAGTGGAGCAATCCAGGGAAGGAAGTCATGCCCTCCCCTGCACCTTGGTGTTGTAGCTATTGAAAAGGGAGCCTTCGGATCACCCTTGATAAAGGTCGCCAACTTTACTTTACTTATTAAAGCAAAAGCATTATAAATGCTCTAAATTAAAAAACAAAGCAATTTCCAGTCCAATTTACAACTTGAGAGCCCATGTTTGCTCTCGTTCTGATCATTATAATTTCTCAAGGAAGTTATGGAGTTATCCCACTTATTGACTTTTTTGCAATTCTTGTATTCTATAAATATGTGACTCAGCATTTAGCTATATTTCTTTTAAAGTCCATGTATTAGCATGTTACAAATAAATGATAGATATATAATATATATTAATGCTTTATTCATATAACACATTTTACCTATACAGTTTCATCAGATACTATTTACACGGCCTCAGAATCCAGTTTTAGGCCTAATTTTTGCCTGATCATTGAGGTTCTTGCATCCTGAGCAAAACTTTAACTATCTGGTTACTATGCTGTGATCAACTGCGCTTTCATCTTTTGCACAACAAATGTTTTTGGTTGCTACCGTAGTGATATGATCCAATTTGAACTCGTAAAACATAAGTTCTTGAATCAGACTACGTTAAACATTCCTCTGTGCAGTTTTCAAATCACACACAATGCATATGTCAACACACAAACTTCTATGATACTACCAACCACAGAAAGTACAAGGTATATATATATATATATATATATATATATATATATATATATATGGTGTCTCAATATACATGAGACCCGTGTGATTCCTTATAGCTCTACTAATAATAATGTTGTGTTCTTTTTTGTTTCAGATTTAAAAATAGTTTACTATAACAACTATTAATCCTCAATCACAATGCCTTGAACAAGAAGGGAAAAATATTTTGCATCACTACGTATTTATGGAGACAAAATCATTCAAAACTATCTCAAAATAGATGCAAACCATTGATATGATAATATATTTATTACTGAAACAAGTGCAATGACTGTCATTTGGAATACCTTCTGTAAAAAAAAATGCAACCATTGAGCTAGTGACATCAAATCAATTTTTTTAAAACTATTATATCAGCTTCCAGGACATGCTATCTTTTTTTGAATTTCTTGTCTCACTAATAAATCATTATCAAATTAATTGGTTGCATCTATTTTGAGACAGGTTTGAAAGATTTTGTCTCTTAATCTTATAACCAACCCCTCCGCTCGGGCAGGATATGACACAAGGTCAAATTTTTAAGCGGAGTTTAACAAGTTTGAATTCAGAGTTTTCCTACTCCTAGACTAGTTGCCTCACCAAGGCTGAAGAACCCAGTCTGTCCTACTATTTACCCATAGCTGGAGGGAGAATAATTGGATTCATACCCTTCCCAAGGGTATTAGTGCTATGTGAAATGCAATCAATCTCGTTCACGATTTGAACTCGTGTCGTTGTGTCCATTTCCTACGACGATAACCATTACACCACGGGCACCTCCATGTCTCTTAATAAGTAGTGACACTAAATATTTTTTCCTTTCTCATCTAAGTCATTGGGATCAAGGATTAATACTTGTTATAGAATACTATTTTCAAATTTGAATCAAAAAAGAACACATCATTACTATTTATTTATCGTGGACTTTTTGTCCTCATCTTGGTAGTTTTTTTTTTAATTACTGCCTTCCATAGTTGTTGTCTATCACACCACCACGTGGTACGATAGACAACAACTATGGAAGGCAGTAATTACTGGGGATAGGGTTAAAAGACTCAGCATTCCTATCCGAGGTTGCAGTAAATCACCTGAAGAAGGCCAGAGGTGAAATTTGGCCAAAACGTAGTGAAAGAAGAAACAACACAAAAACTACCAAGATGAGGACAAAAAGTCCGCAATAAATAAATAAAAAAAATTAATTCTCATATTAAGAAGCCTCATCTCAAAATGATTCCAATTAAAGACAATTACATTATTATTAGTAGAATTATGAGCAGTCATGTGGGTCCCATGTATATCGAGACACCATATATATATATATATATATATCCTGTATTTTTCATGTCTCGGACTGCTTTGGTTAAAGGATATACATGCCATATAGTAGCACTTACTAAAACATTACAAAACTTTGGATTCACCTTAGGAAAAATGGGAACCTTTTCTGAATAGTTGAAATTGCATGATTTTTCATCCAGATCTTGCAAAATGAATTTTTTATTTTATCTTATTTTTTATTTATTTATTTTTATTTATTTATTGTTTTTTAGCTGGCGATTTTATATTTTGTTTCTTCAAAAAATGATAAAATCTTAGAGTCTTAATTTTTTGGTGATAGTTCTAAGTATATTCAACCCTTATTATCTGGACTTGCCCAAGACCGTGGTTCCAAAATTGACCTACCCTAATATATATGTGTGCGTGTGTGTGTCTTATATTTGTAATTATTATATATATTACAAAAATGTGATTATATCTAGAATTAAATAGAGTATTTACAGTTTGATAACTTGATGAGAAAAACTAAAAAAATTCAGGTAAGGAAAATTGAATATTACAATGTTAGTATTCCTAAACAAGATAAATTTAAGTCTTCTTTTCTCAAGAAAAAAATTGTTTCCGTAAAACATCCATATGTTGCGAAAGTTTTAAATAAAGACATATTACATATTTTCATTAATTTCTGGGATGTTATTTTTTCTAAACAAGTGATCATTTTGAGAAAAAGCCATTATCACTAATTATTGCAAACATGCAATTCTTAATAAATTCCCAGGCATTGTTTTTTTTTTTCTTTTTTGTTTTGTTTTTTTGGTTGTTTTTCCTTTTTTTTTTTGTTTTTGTTTTAAGGGGTGTGATATTTAGTGTATTATGGATGTATCTGTGGTGTCTGATGATTATCATTCGATTTGCTTAAGTCTGTTTAATTTATTACTATTCTGTTTTTACAAGTTTTATATGATATTAATATTATGATACTATGTAAATTTATATATATATCTGTGTGTGTGTGTGTGTATATATATATATATATATATATATATATATATATATATATATATATATATATATATATATATCACATTTCTACATAAACATATAATATGTATAAATGCACATAAATACACACACACTCTATCATAAACATCATTTATATAGATTTATTATGAGTGTATATATATATATATATATGCGTGTGTTTGCACAGATATGCAAACTCCATCTTAGTATAGACTGATACTGATATATATGTTAAAGTACATCTTTACATTTACACATAGTATGTATAAATGCATATTAACACACATACACTCTATCATAAACATCATTAATATATATATATATATATATATATACACACGCACATGCATGTGTGTCTGCATATATATGCAAACCACATCTAGGTATAAACTGAATATGGTGTGTTTGTGTGAGTGTATATATATATATATATATATATATATATATATATATTTATACAAACATACATGTTGATGCAAAATTACATCTTTACATATAGTAAGTAAAGTTGGCAACTGTAGTCGGGGGCGACTAGAAGACTCCCTTTAAGATAGCTACTACACCGAGGTGTAGGGGAGGGCGACACTCCTTTCCCTGGATTGCTCCACTACCCTTGATACATACCTTATATTGCTGAGTGTTAAGCAAGGAGGTATCAAGTACAACTTTCAAAGTCGTATGACGCAACCTGGGATTGAACCCAGTTCTCCCGGACCAATGATAAACACTCAACCCACTTGCCCAATGAGCCAGTTTAAATGCATCTAAACACACACACTAATATATAGATTATTTCTATGCAGTTAATATATGTATGGGGAGGGGTTCCATGGCATAATAGTTAAACTACTGGACTTCAACTTGCAAATAATCAAGGTGAAACTTTAGCTGCACAATTACTTTCACTTTTGGACCAATGCCCTTGATAAAGGTATGAACCTCATTATCCCCCAGCTATGGGTTAAATAGTACCACTACTGGTCTTTTATAAGGATGGCTCTGGCATTAAATTACCGACAAAGGTGGATATGCTATTAAACAAAGGAACCGAACCATGTATATATATGTTT
>OY757942.1:34052580-34094323 GCA_963585895.1 Sepioteuthis lessoniana
CAATAAATAAGGTGAAATACTTCCAAAGAATTTGGCAATTGGAAGCACTCTTTTTCCCCTTTTTCAAGGAAATCATCAGTGATGATACCTTTCATGTCCCAGAAGACTATCAGCATGACCTTCTTTACTGACCACTATGCCCAGAACTTTTTTTTTTACCAGAGGGTTGGTATTTCCTCACTCCATGGACTATCTTTTTAACTCTGACTCATAGTGGCAAATTTATATTTTGCTCATTTGTAAAGATTTTTTTTATTAAAACATACTTTTCTGTACTTATCATGCATTCCACCATAAATTTTTTTGTGGTTTACACATCTCAGCTGGCAAAAATTTGTAGGGGGTTCTCTGAGGGATAGTGACTAACATGCTGCACTGTGATATTATAGTGAGTGAGTTCAAGTTCTCATCACACTCATTTTTGGACTAATGCCCAAGTATTCTCACCAGCTATGGGTTAAAAGGTATCACTGCTGTCCTTCAACAAGAATGCCTTTGATATTAAATAACCCATGATGATTAATATGCCATTAAAGAAAGAAACTAAATCAAACCGAAAATTTGATGACAGGCCTTTGTTCAATCCTGCTACACTCTGTTAGATTTGCCACCATTTTGAATAGCCTCAAAACAAATACTCTTGCAAGATTAAAGAGGTTTTTGCTATAAAACCATTCCAAACAATGCCGAGTTTACATATATGGAAAAAAATCTGAAAAAAATTTTCTTTTTGTTTTTTTTCCCAAATAACTCTTATTTATTGTGAATGACCATAGATCGATAGATGGATTCATTGAATGACCTTAATAGGTAGGTAGATAGATACATAAATACATATATTGACACATAAATAAATTTTCTTTATTTATTGAATGACCCTAGCGGATAGATAGATTTACTGAATGACCCTAGTAGGTTGGTACATAGGTAATATTCGGTCAGGTTAAAAAGTTTGGAGTAATTCCCTCAGGACAAGAAAATCATTCAAGAGCTGAACATTTAAATTTTCCTGGTAGAGAGCTCAATGTAATTTATTACAGAGCAATATTTCTTTTAGATATCTTTAAGATATATCTTAAAGATATATTGAAACATAGATAATTTTCCTTATTCATTGAATGACCCTATTGGATTAATAGATTTTCCTTATTTATTGAATGACCCTAGTAGATATAGATAAATTCTTATTTATTGAATAAGCCTAGTATATGAAATAACATGTAAGTTTCATTACACTGATTAAGGAGTGAGGAGCCTTCAGCCTTAAGGCCTTCTAAACCACCAAGTACAACCTGCAACACCTTTGTCAAATTATCAGTTAAAATAGTGCACATCCACTTTAAACACAGATATTGCAATGTTTTCTTGCAAAAAAAGTAATCTCAAAAATTAAAAGATTTAGTTTTTCATTGCTTTCAAGTAGAATACAGGGTGATTTTAAAATACTTAAAATTCATTTCTTCTCAGAAATATAGTTAAGATAAAGATAGTTATTAGAATTTTAAAATAGGGTGTTAGCTTTCAGTAAGCCGGTATGTTCATTAAATTTGTGTTATGTTTTGCTCTGACCAAACAAACAACAACATGTAATATATTTAAAAATATATATTTATTTTCTTGACGGACGATTGTGTGAAGTAGGAGCAATCAGGAGAGGTATTAGAATCCTTCGTCTATGAGGCCTGGACTCTTCGGTGTAAGTAGACAATGGCCGAGAAAATGCACACGGGGCAACAACGGGACAAGCTTGCATGAACAGCGGAATTTTCACTGTCTTCTGTTCAATTCGTCGGCCTTATATTACCATCAAACTCCCACGTGGAGATATGGACACACAATCTCTTCCTATAACTGGCCAACGGAATATACAACTTCCGCCGTCTTTGGAATGGCATGTTTGATCGTCATCGATTGGAAATAACTGTCATGCAGTTCACAGGTCACTCTCTTCCGGTGCATCACTTTGTGACGGCACCGTGGCATTTTTATCTTGTCCTATATTATCAGCCAAGCTGTATTTTACATTTGGACTTAACAAAAAGTTTAAGCGTAAGTTTTATTGAAAATAAATAGATTGTTTGCAGTGCTTGAGCAATGACTAGCACAACTATCACCTTCATATTTTATGATTTTCTTCTGTTCTCTAGCAGGATCTTGATAATTATTCAACTTTTTGCTTTCTCTTAATCTCCATAGTGCTATTGTCAGAATGGTCTTGATTCTTCTTTGGAGTTACGGTTCTTTCAACCTTTTAAAAATTGTTGCGATTGCTCTTGTTATGATTGTGATAACTATTACTCTTATGTGCCATTGCCCAGTTGGGTGGGGCTCTGAAATACACCAACTGCATCTCTGCAGAGAAATAAGATCCTCACCAAACAAGTGTCCTGGATATGATACTAAACAATCTGATGGTGAGGTCCCACTAATGCTGGAGCTTTGGGGAATGCAGAATTGCTTCATTGCCATCGTTCTCAAGTTTACTCTGGCCTAGAGTGGTAGCACCTGATAGGGTCCTATCTATGGGTCAAATAGAACTAAAATGCATACTTATGCCAAACTGAATTACTTGAACTAGAACTATTTTTGATATTGAAACTAAACTGAATTGTTTGAAATAGAACTGTTTTGACATCTAACTGTGTGTAAACAAAATCTATATTTATACTACATTGAGTTGGTTGAATTAAAACTGTTTGACTAAACTGATTAGCTTGAAATAGAAATGTTTTTGACAATTAAACTGTGTATTCATGCTAAACTGAATTGTTTGAAATAGAACTGATTATTTGTATGAAAATGGATTTGGCATTAAATAACCTACAAAGTTTGATATGCCATAAAACCCAAGCAACCAACAATTTTATGTGCCATGATTATTTTCCATTCTCTGGTATGGTTCAGATACTTATACAACTTTGTGCATTCTTTTGATTTTATTTTGGAGTTTGCTGCAAAAATTAGATAGTATATCAAAAACGTTTTATTGTAAATATTTTAAAAATTCATTGAGTGTGGCCTTAACTGTAGACAATAAATGTAGCCTTTTAAACATGAAATTTTCTCCACTCCTGCTCCAGATTCTTCCTTGCTTAGCAAAGCCTAAAACTTTTCCTCATTCTTTACATAAACATATGTATTTACCCAACCCTTCCACCATGAGCAGGATGCAACACAAGATACCTTTTTTGGCAGAGAACTGCAGGTTTGAATTCAGTTTTCCTTTTCCTTAATTGGTTGCCTTACAAAGAATAAAGAATCTAATCTGTAATACTAGACAGATTTATACTTTTCTCAGGGTCATTAACCCAAAGTGAAACTGCCTCATCCAGGATTTGAACTCAGGTCACCTAATCCATTTCTTAAGCACACCTAATAAAAATATGTGTGTATATATATATTTATATATATATATATATATATATATATATAAGCATGCATTCATCTTCTTGGGAGATATTTTAGAACTCTTCGGTAGGATAAAAAAGGCCATAAATTTCAATGTGATATTTAAATATGAAAAGCTTTTTCATCCATGACCTAGGCCACACTGCAAGGCCTAGAACTTTTCATCACTACTCATGTAAAACCTGGAGAATATTTTTGAGCTCTTTCAGCTAAAGTATAAAAAAAGGCACTCACTCTTATAAGCCATCAAACAGGATAGCAATTAAATTATTTTATAAAATTTAAATTTCTCTTGTGATCATTCTCAAAAAAAAAAGACACATAGCATTTGATAAATAACAAGACTTTTGTATCTAACTAATCAAAACAGTTTTTTTTTTCCTTTGCATTCAGATTTAATATATTTACCAATATTTTCAGAAAAGAATCTTCTTCCTGAGGAGGGTGGCTGAAAGAAAAGTTTGGGTAGGATTTAAGCAAGTGTGTGTCAGGGTGGGGTTTTGGATGTTAGTGTACTGGAGTTGCTGTTCAGTCAGCCGCATCAGCAAATGTTTTATGAGGCATGTGTAATATGAAGTGTGTCATGCTTTGTCTTTTTCTTTCTTCTGTGTGTCCATTTCTTGACCCAACCTCCCTAGACCCACTTTTTTTTTTTTGCTCCTCACTCTTCACCCACCAAATTCTTTTGTTTTCTAGCCTCTCCGCCTTTTTCTTATCCACTATCCTTTTCTCCTTACCCCCATACCAAAATCTTTTGTGCTTTGTTTAGTTGATGGGTGGGGGGGGGACTCAGGAGACCAATCTTCGATCCCACACTTATAAAACACCAAAGTTTATATTTTTGTTGTGGTTGTTCTCTTGCTTTGGTTATTCTGCTTTGCAAATCTATGTGCTTTTTTTTTTTGCTTTTTTTATTCATTTTTTTTTCTTGTCATGATTCATTACCCTCTTCTCTTCTTTATTTCCTTTTTCTTCCTCTTTATCTCTCTCCTCCTTTTTCAAATTTTGTTCTTTCTTTATTTTTCCTTCTTTTCACTTTCATTTTCCATCATTGTTTTTTCTTTTTTTATTCATTTTCTTTTCTTCGTTTTTTCTTCATGATTCATTACCCTCTTCTCCTCTTTATTTCCTCTTTCTTCCTCTTAATCTCTCTCCTCCTTTTTCAAATTTTGTTCTTTTCATTATTTTTTCCTTCTTTTCACTTTCATTTGTCTTTCTTTTTTATTCCATTTTATCCTCCTTCATTTCTCTTTCCTTCAATTCATCTATTCACCTTTTTCAAATTTTGTTTTTGCTACTTCTTTCATCTACATTCTTTCCTCTTTTATCCCAACAATTTCTTTCCTAACTGTCCTTTTCTTCTTTTCTTACTTCTTCCCACTCATTTCTTTTCTTTCGCTCACTCTTTCTATTTATTTTTTCCTTCCTCCTACTTTATTTACTCTCACTCCTATCATTTCATTCACTTCCTCTTTCCTGTAATTCTTTCCTTCCTTTTTTCTTTCTTTCCTTGCTTCCACTCTTTTCTTCCTTCTTTTCCCCACCCTTTCTTCTCTTCCACCTACCTACCTATTCTTTCCTTCATTTTCTCCATTCTTTTAGTTTTCTTCTTTCCTTCTTTCAACACATTTCATTCCTCTCTTTCCTTTCTTTCTTTCTGAATTGTCTTTAGATTGATATTTCAATGAAAAAGTTTTATTTGTGCAAGCAATTTATCATTCTGGTTACAAAGTGTTTCACGGAGAGTTACCGTGTCATAGAGGCTAATATACTGGACTGTGATGTCATTGTGAGTTCAATTTCCAGTCACATTATTGCATTCACTTTTGGACTAATGCCTTTGAAAAAGGTATGAACCCCCTCATCTCTCTAACTCTGAATTAAATACAACCACTATTGTTTTTCTACAAGGATGGTCATGGCATTAAATAACCCATGAAAGTTGACATGCAATTCAATAAAGAAACCAAAGCAAACTGCTGTTCTTCTACAAGGATGGCATGGGCATTAGGTAACCCATGAAGGTTGATATGCCATTAAACAAAGAAACCAAATCTAACCGAATAATGTTTCTTTAACTATTTTAAATATTGTTAAGTTATAGAAGTGATAAAGAAAAAAATAGCAGAATGATTTTTGTATGACTGAATGATCATTGCAGTAATTGTGTGCATCTTTTACGTTACGTAAGTTAAAAATATATACTGATGGCTTCTCTGCAGAGGGGTAAGAATCTCCTATGAGTGTCCAGGATATGATAATAAGCAATCTGATGGTGAGGTTCCAGTAATGCTGGAGCTTTGGGTAATGCGATGTACCCTTTCAATCTCAGGTCCACTCTGGCCTGGAATGGTAGCACCTGGTAGGATCCTATCTATGGGTCAAATAGAACTAAACTGCATACTTATGCTAAATTGAATTGTTTGAAATAGAACTGTTTTTGTATGCTAAACTGAATTGTTTGAAATAGAACTGGTTTGACATTTAACTGCATGTAAACAAAAATTATACTAAACTGAATTGCTTGAAATAGAACTGTTTTTGACAATTAAACTGGGTACTTATGCTAAACTAGATTGTTTGAAATAGAACTGTTTATTTGCATAAAAATGGATTTGGCATTAAATAACCCACAAAGGTTGATATGCCATAAAACTCAAACATATTTCTGCATATAATTATCTGCATTTACTGCAAATATCCATATCTATTTTAACACATATATTTATTCGTTTAGCATGGTGCTTGTATTGCATGACACATGTCTGCCCTAAAATGTTCCTCTTAACATTTTTGAAACACACTCCATACCCCCTTATACACCCTCCTTGGTATTTTTCTGGTTGCAGCCACCCAATTTTGTCAACTGCACACAATCCAATCTTAATCTATCCTAATATCAGCTACAAACAAACAGCCATTCTTTCATCGGGGCGTGGCAGTTGGTAACATTAAGTTAGAAATATTTCTCTCATTCAAAAACCTTCTTTCTCTTGTTAGCTCAAAAACCCACCATTTCACTCCCCCTCCCGACCCATTCTCATTCAGGGCGGGTGGGGCTCTTTGTACCTCTTCTTCTCCTCTTCCTGAATGGTTTTCACTGAAGCGCGACCCGTGGTCATGCCTGACTCAGACTAAAGCTCAAGAGACAAAAGACAATAACAGGCGGGGATGGTAGGTCCTTAAAAATTTCTGCCTCCGTCGCAGTCGGTAACCATCAGCAATTCATCTCGTATGCCCAGCAGAGGATGGACTCGGATTTTGGACAATATAATTACGGATCCTGTAGTCTGGGCTCCTCAGTTGTCATTTTGGATTTTCCGCTTTTGTTGAGATGGTCTTCTGGCTTTTGCTAATAGTCCTGGTTGGGGACTGGGTTGGAGGGGTGCCCTGATGTGGAACAAAGTTCCCTTGGTGGCACCCCCCTCTGCCCTCACCACCATCCCCCATTCTCTGTAACTTCTTTCGAAATCTAAATCCAGCTTCAACAGTCAGGGTGTCCTCCCCTCTTTTAAAAATACACAAATATCAGGATTTTCATGAGTGGCATTTATTGATTCTTGTTATTGAACAAAAAGATGGAAAAAGTACCATCTAGTATGGATAGAAGATACAGATATCTTTTCTAACTTGTCTTAAATAGATAAATGGATCCAATTACTGAAATCGAGCATGGTCAGTTATGTCCAGATGTTTCAGGCCGAAATGAGGTCATTTTTTCAGATGACTTCTAGTTACCCAAGAACAAGAGTATACTGCTAATAACATCTTCCACAAAAATGATTCCAACTTAAAATATCCCTTGATTTTATTTCCTCTTCTGTCACACCTGTCTTCCTGCATTTAAATTATCTTTGATAACAACCAGAAAATATGTCACTCCTAAGCATGCCAAAAAATCAAATATTGGCAGGGAAAAAGTGCTGGAGGAAAGTTCTTGAATACTAAATCTTGCTATCACTTGATCCTTTATAAAAGTTCCCTAATACAACTGGTTTTTAAAATTCAACTCAGTCATCTAAGAGTAAGCAAGTCTAACAAACAATTGTTAAACCTTGACATCGTAGTATACAATTTTGAACTCTGGTCACTCTATTACATTCACTTTTGGACTAATACCCTTACAAAAAGTATTAACTCACTTATCCCCCACAACTATGGATCAAATCATACCACTGCTGTCTTTCTATAGGGATGGCTTTGGCTTTAAATAACCTGAAGGTTGATATGCCCTAAGACAAAGAAACCAAAACCAAAGACTATTGCTAGTGTGTTAGATATTCACTGAGTACCCCCATAGCCTTGTGCCAAACTAAATTAAACTTAGTAAAGGACATACAAAATCTCTTTGTATGTAATTCCCATGTATGGTTGTATGTTGTCCATCTGGTCAGATCCTTGTTATAACCTAAGTTGGATTAGTTCATGTGAATTACATAAACAAACCAGACATTGGCCTAGCGGTCAGAGTGTTCGCCAATGGCCCGGGAGACCTGGGGTTCTATCCCAGGTCGAGTCATACCAAAGACTCAAAAAATGGTACTTGATGGCTCCTTGCTTAACACTCAGCATTGTAAGGTACGGATCAAGGGTAAAGTGGAGCAATCCAGGGAAAGGAGTAGCGCCCTCCCCTACACCTCGGTGTAGTAGCTATTGAAAAGGGAGCCTTCGGTTCACCCTTGACTATGGTCGCCAACTATACTTACTTTACATAAACAAAACTAAGAAAATAGAAATGTTAAAAGATAGAAAAAATTATGCAATCACAAAAGCATCTCTTGTTCTCCTCCCTCCCGCTATGGCTAAATGGTAATGTAGTGTGGATTCTTTAATCTTGGTAAAGCAACCAGTTGAACTGAAGTAAAACTCTGGATTTAAACCAGCTCCAAAATTGACCTTGCATTGCCTCCTGCCACTGGTGGATAGCAATGAAGAATAAACTAAAATTGGGTCACGGGCACTATACCTGTTTGAAAAGTGATTTAGTGAAAGAATGAATGAATGTCTGACCATCTTGCCACTGGTGGATAACAATGAAGAATAGACTAAGATCAGGTCATAGACACTATACCTGTCTGAAAAGTGATTTAGTAAAAGAATGAATGAATGTATGACCATCTTGCCACTGGTGGATAACAATGAAGAATAGACTAAGATCAGGTCATAGACACTATACCTGTCTGAAAAGTGATTTAGTGAAAGAATGAATGAATGTATGACCATCTTGCCTCTGGTGGATAACAATGAAGAATAGACTAAGATCAGGTCATAGACACTATACTTGTCTGAAAAGTGATTTAGTTGAAAGAATGAATGACTCACTGAAGGAAAGAGTCATTAAGTAGATGAATTAGAAATATAAGTGATTAAAATTGACCATGGTCAGTTGTCTAGATGTGTCTGGATGAAATGAGGTCATTTATCCGGATGTCCTCCAGTTATTCAGGAGTAAAAACACACAGCTAATGACCTTGTCTCATTTAAAACTGTATGGTTTACCATAAAGATAAAACAAGTAGAAATATTTAAAAGATGTAATTAAGTTGGACATGCATAAAACCATCTCTTCTCTCTTTTGCTATGGGCAAGGTGGATTCAGTCGTCTTGGTTAAGTAGACAATATAGGTAAAGAAAAACTTTCCCACCAGCTTAAAAACAGGCCTTGCATCATATCCTGGCTATCGTTTAGGGATTAGATAAATAAACAAACAATAAAGTTACACATGAGGTTTATTTTTATGAATCTATGTGTAAAGAAACAACGTATGCTGTGTATTGCTGGGGAAGTAAAGACAAACGCATAAGCAACATTCCCCTATGAACTACTATACATGGACACACCTGTGTTAGTCAATCAGCAAACACTTATATTAACCACATCTGTATGGACACGGGTTGCCGTCTAGAAGACCTAACAAAAACGATAGTCAGTAGGTATGGATGGCAAGATAAAATCAAGGGAATCAGTACTGCCAACATGCCATGATGATGATGATGAAGAAGAAGAAGAATGTTTTTTGTTAAGAGTCATGATCATTGCCCTCAAAACAATCGTACTCTTTCAGCTTTTTAGGTCATCTTTTTTTCTTTTTTCTTTTTTTGCAGTCTAATAATGAGACAACACGAAGAATTCTTTTCCCGCCAAATCCCTACCACTCTACGTTGTGCAAATATAGAAAAAATTCATTTTCATTTCCATTGGTTTGTTGATATTTTCCAACTGTTAAAGAGTTTCATAGAGAAATTTCTTATTTTAACAGCAAATTCAACTACTTTAGCCACATTTCTTATTCCTTTTGGTCATGCGTTTGAATCCAATTATTCTCCCTCCAGCTATGGATAAATTATAGGGCAAACTGGGTTTTTAACTTTGGTATGGCAACCAGTCTAGAAGGAATACTCTGAATTCAAACCTGTTAAATTCTCTTTAAAGTTTGACTGTGAGTCAAATCTTACTTGTGTGGAAGGCTTGGGGGTATATATATATATATATATATATACCCCCAAGTGCTAAATATTTTTGTCTTTGAGCTAAAGTAAGTAATGATTGGTAAATGACACACACACACATATATATGCACAAACATGGTGTAATGTAGACTATTGGAACATTGATGGTGAGTTCAGTTCTCACTGAGTGCTAAATACTTTTCTTTGAGCTAAAGTAAGTAATGGTTGGTAAGTTACATACATATATATAAGCAATAACTCCATACCAGCCAGTAAAGCAGGATAAAGTCTAAAATTGATATTCACTCACCTCTGTGACTGCTCCATTGTTAGTTTCATTTATTTATTTTTTTTTATGAGGAAAATAAAAAATACAATTGGCAGATAAGATTATCTAATTGAAACAATGAAGGAATGAATGAATAAATAGATATATATTTATATATTTACCCATGTGTGTGTGTATGTGTGTATATATATATATATATATATATATATATATATATATATATATATAGGGAGAGAGAGAGAGATTGGCCCATTGTTATAATGGTTAGAGTGTTCACCAATGGTTTGAGAAACTAGGGTTAAAATATTCAAAAAATGGTACTTGACGTTCACTTGGTTTACACAGCATCAAAAGGTATGGATCAGGGCGAAATGGAGCAATCCAAAGAAAGAAGTGGCTCCCTCCCTTACACTTCAGTGTACTAGCTATAGAAAAGAGAGGCTTTGGGTCACCCTCAACAATGTCAACCGACTTAACTTATATAGTGGACTGATGATTGCACCACAGAGAAACTGACAGTCAACAAGTACCACTGATTCTATGTCTACACTAACCTAATTATATATATATATATATATATATATTTATATATATATATATATATATACTGTTAAAAAAGACCATTTTTTGGAAGACATTTATGGTTTAATGTTTATCATCATAGGAAATGGACACAGCAATTTGAGTTCAAATCCTGGACAAGGCAATGTTTACATTTCAAATAGCACAAATACCTGTGGGAAAGGTATAAATCTAACCATTTTCTCTCCAGTGATGAGTAAATAGAAGGACAGATTGCACTTTATAACCTAGGTATGACAACTGCTCTGAATTCAAATACCTCAAAATTGAGCTTGTTTAACCCCTGCTTGTGTTTGTTTGGGGGTTTTGGCATTGAATGGCAAATCCTATTCATACTTATATATCAAATATATATGATTTGTTTTGGTTAGGTTTTATGGTATATCAACACCTGTAGGTTATTGAATGCCAAATCCTATTCACATATATATATTAAATATATGACTTGTAAACACAGATTTTGGGTAACAATTTTTACATGCACCAGTGCTCATTTCTCTGCACACAATTAAATGGTTTCAAGAATAGTGAATGTTTAAATCTATTTGACCCATAGTTGGAACCCTAACAGTTACTACTCCAAATCAGAGTGGACCTGGAAGTAATGGCAATGAAGGTGTACCTACATTCCCCAAAGTTCCTGGAGTAGAGTCTGAACATCAGATGGTATTGTCATTAGCAGGACACACATTGGTGCAAAGTGTAGGGGGAGAGTTCTTACTTCCCTTAAGAAATGCGGTTGGTATGTTCTACAGCCCCTGTGGAATAGGCAGCTGAATTTAAAATTATATCCACATTGAAAATGTGAAATACAAAAGAAATCTATCAGTAATATGAGATGAAGTAAAAGAAAAACAGGAAAACAGACATAACATCAGTTGGTTAATTAAATGCATGAGTGGGTATAAGTTAATGGATTGCTAAGAATGTCTTGACCTTCTCATAAAAATTTGTAATCTGCTGTAATGATCTGACTCTAGATAAGTGCTTCTCTCTCTCTCTCTTTCTCTCATTCTGTATCTTTCACTTCCACTCATTCTCCCCTCCACCTAGCATCACTTGACCATTATCTTGGAACCAGTGTTCTGATAACTATTCTTTGACCAAAAATTTATACCACACCTTACCTTTTCCCCACTCCCACCACCTTGACATTAACCTGTGAGTTTCAGGTTTTACTCAAGAGTTTACCAGTCTTTTATTATCTTGCCAAAGATTGCAGATTTCAGTATTCTATATGGAATCTGAGAAATATCTCTGTGGACCAAATTGGCTAAAAGATTTGGTGCCAAATACCAATCATCACTGAAGAAAAAAAACTCCCTAAATTCTCTCCTTTTGCTGTATATAACCAACCTGGCTACAACAATGTTTAATTTCTATTTTTAGATGAAGGTGAGGAATCCTCATGAAGCAGTGGCTAACATGCTGAACTGCAAAATTGTTGTGAGTGAGTTCAAACTCCAGTAGTGCTATTACATTCACTTAAGGGCTAATACTCTTGGGAAAAGTATAAATATTTTTATCCCTCTCTGCTATGAGTTATATAGTTCCCCTACTGTTGTTCTACAAGGATTGCTTTGACATCAAATAACCCACAAAGGTTGATATGCCATTAAACAAAGAAACCAGAGCAATCTTCAAGCTCTTGAACAGGTGAATGTTCTTGGGCTTGCACTCATGGGGATACAGAGCAAGTGTCAGCAAGAACCATTCACGATATAGCCGCAGTTTTTGTCCACAATATAACAATGCTATAAATTCTTATAGAGATCCTTTAGAGCATAGATACTGACATGCTAAATTGTTGTGAGCAAGTTCAGACTCCAGTCATATTATTACATTCACTTTTGGGCTAATACCCTTGGGAAAGGTATGAATTCCTTTACTCCTCACTTCACGCATTGTGGGTTATATTGTACCATTACTATTCCTCTATGACGATGGATTTCACCAATGGCTCGGGAATCCGCAGTTCAATCCCAGGTCGAGTCATACCAAAGACTCAAAAAATGATACTTGATGCCTCCTTGCTTAACTCTCAGTATTATAAGGTATGGATCAAAGGTAAAGTGAAGCAATCCAGGGAAAGTAGTTGTGCCCTCCCCTACACCTCAGTGAAGTAGCTATCAAAAAGGGAGCCTTCAGGTCACTCTCAACTATGGTTGCTAACTTTACTTTTATATAAGTGTTTAAAGTCAGTATATTGCTTTCTTATATTTCTATATGTTCCTTATTCTTATGATCAGGGAGTGGATCATAATGAAAGAAAAATTAGTCAAAAGTTACCAATTTGATATCAGGAACAATATTACATAGATGTTTATAGTATGTACATTTTTTCTTAGAAATAAGGAACCTATAAAAAATCTATTTTTAGAAGCAAGAAGTGAATTCCAATCTTGTCCTCCAATTACCCCCAATCACTTGCTGTCTTATTTGTTCTTTGAGCTATTTGGTTAGATGGAATGACAGGGATGTTTTGACAGAGGCACCTTCACAGGTAAATGGAACTAATAACATACACCCTGCTCTTAAGTAGCACAAAACAAACCTAATTTGTTTTTCTTAGCTGCTATTAGTTGATCATTTTCAGCTTGTGCTGTCAAATAGATACAAAAAGTAATTGATGAGAGTCTGTCATCTTCCTCCTAAACTTCATTTTCCTAGGTCTTTTTTTTTTTTTTTGAAACCACCAAAAGTGTCAGCGTTGCCATGATTCTTCTCTTTGATATGATGCATGCCAACTCAACAAAAATTTATATATATATATATATATATATATATATATATATATATATATATATATAAAGTGGCATCAAATGATGAATATATATTATATAGTGGCATCAAATGATGAATATATATATATATATATATATATATATATATAAAGTGGCATCAAATGATGAATATATATATATATATATATATAAAGTGGCATCAAATGATGAATATATATATATATATATATATATATATATATATATATATATATAAAGTGGCATCAAATGATGAATATATATATATATATATATATATATATAGGCAACAAATGATGAATATATATATATAAAGTGGCATCAAATGATGAATATATATATATATATATATATATAGGCAACAAATGATGAATATATATAAAAAAAGTGGCATCAAATGATATATATATAAAGTGGCATCAAATGATCAATATGTGTGTGTATATATATATATATATATATATATATATATAAAGTGGCACCAAATGATGTATGTATATATATATATAAAGTGGCACCGAATGATGAATGTATAAATATATCATTTGGTACCACTTTTTACTTGTGATTAAAATGTAAGGAATTTGTTGCATCCTTCATAATCTCTTTTACTTTCTTCTTCCTTATTTTCATACGTTCATTGATAAATAATGTCTCCTGTATTGAATGTCAATAAATCTACAAAGATTAGTAGGCAATTAAAATGAGAAACTAAACCAATAAATCTTATAAAACCTCCAATAAAAAAGTTTCAGTAGATCTATTGCTTCTTGCCTAAAATCCTTTAAAATTAGGGATGCATATTATAGATGGGAGCTAAATATTAATTTTTTTCTTATTCATGTGTCGCCATATTTGGGATGGCTTGGCCGAAAGTAAGTTATGTCTATAGTCAAAGTGAACTTATATGTAACAAATATTTGTTTCATGTCATGACGAAAGTAACCGATGGAATGTCTGTTTACACTTATAATTTTGTTTTTCCTCTGAGCTTATTTCCACTGCAAGATTTTTCTGTGAACATTTATCTGTTTTTGCTCTAAATACTTTGTAAATTTTGTGCCTCGAAACATCATGTAAACTGAATAAATTCTTATTTTTGATTGATATGAACCGGATGATGTCTAGACTGCTGTCTACAGAAGATAATGCCATGATGTCCATAGTCCATGGACCTAACACTGTGAAACATATTTTGTGTGAACTTTTCTCTGTTTTTGCTTGAAATACTTTGTAAATTTTGTGCTTCAGAACTTCATGTATACTGTATAAATTCTTATTTTTAATCAATATAAACTGGATGATGTCTAGATGTCTAGACTGCTATCCACACAAGATTGTGTTAGTGCAGTGCTGTCCATTGCCCACAGACCTATGCTCTGAGACATTTTCTTGTTTATAAAACTAGAAATTACCCTCAGGCAATAACAAACTCTGATTCAGAGTGGTAGTACCTGTTAAGATCCAGTCCAAGGATCAAATAGATTTGTTTAAAAATTTTTTCTATTTAGTAAGACCATGTGCAAAAAAAAAAGAAGGCCTTTTAGGAAACAAAAAAATATACATATGATTGTAATTCCTTAACCTCTATTTATGAAATAACCTAGACAGGTTAACATGCTGTTAAAATCAATCTAACACAAAGAAATGTTAAAACTGACCCCAAGCTTAAACAGATGCTAAATTTAGATTAGATTTAGCTGCTACAAATTCTGAAAGGCTACTGTGTGTTATATACGTGATATATTTTTCCAGAATTTCATGGCCCAAAGTTAGGGGTGAGTATTATACATGGTTATTATTGTGTATGGGTGCACTACATGGACTCTAACAAAACGGCTGGAGAAGAAGCTAGATGGCAATTACACAAGAATGCTGCGAGCAATCTTGAACAAGTCCTGGCGGCAACACCCCACAAGACACCAACTGTACAGCCACATGCCTCCTATCATGAAAACTTTTCAAGTTAGACGAACCAGACATGAAGGCCACCTGCTGGAGAAGCAGGGACGAACTCATAAGAGATGTACTCTTATGGACCCCCACACATGGCCGTGCAAAAGCAGGACGACTAGCACGAACATACATTCAGCAGCTATGTGAGGATACGGGATGTTGTCCTGAAGACCTGCCTAGGGCGATGAACGATAGGGAGGAGTGGCGAGAGAGGGTCAGGGATATCCGTGCTACCAGCATGACATGATGATGATTATTGTGCATAATGATACACCGGCAATCCCGTTAAAAAAAAAGAAACGACCAAAAACCAAGTATACAATTACCTTTCTGATAAAACTAACTTTGTTTTATGCATATATCTTGCACATGAAAACAAAATTAAAGTCACTTGCTTATATATTTAGAAAAGTATCCACCAATTATCTGAATAAATATTATTCTTAATTTTTCCATTTAACCTTAAGGGTAAATATTATTTTGATTAGTAAAAGTATTTCTTTTTCTTTTATTGAAATCATGGCATCTGGCCAGATGTTTAATAACTTGCAGATGGTTTATGAAAAACAGTTTCTAAAAATGACTTTAAAAATAACAAAGTCTTTTAATCAACTGAGAATTCCATCCCAATTCCACCGTTCTTCAGGTTACCATATACCTTTGAAATTTCAGAATCGTATTTGGCATAGTGACATTTTCTCCAGTTCTTTATCCAAAAATCCTTCAGATCAGAGATGTTCTTTCAAGTACAAATTATTATACAAGATGACAGGGGAGTTACTGGAAAATAGAATGTAGTTTGTGAGACATGGCTCCTGACAAAGTCCTCCCCCCAACATTTAGTGAGATTTTCTCCAGTTCTTTATCAAAAAATCCTTCAGATCAGAGATGTTCTTTCAAGTACAAATTATTATACAAGATAACAAAAGAGTAACTGGAAAATAGAATGGAGTTTGTGAGACATAACTCCTTACAGAGTACCCCCCCACAACATTTAGTGAGATTTTTTTATTGTATAATGACAGTAGAAATTTAGCCATTGAACTATTTATAAAGTTTATGTCTCCCCGCCCACTCTGTATTGGTGCCAGATGGGGTGGGTACTCTCAATGACACTTCTCTTCATTAAAGTCTGCCAACAGCATAGATTCCTTTGACTCCCTCTTACCACCTGTCTCTTCCAGCAATCATTCTTGGTAAGTTCCCGAGATGGCATCCAGTGTCTGTGCAGAGCTAATGAATGTAAATTTTTGTTGGTTGGCTAACACAGGTGTATCCATGTGGAGGAAAACATCCCTTATTAGTTGGTCTTTATTTTTCCATCATGTTTTGCTCATTTTACTTGAATGACTTGTGAGATGGGAAGTAAGTAGCATTACAGTAGCTGTTTTGTGTGGTGCTATTTTCAAGATTTGTTCCAAACTTCATGCATTATCACCATCAAGCTTTCTCTCAAAGAGTTTCGTTGGAAATCTAATTTCTCTGATAAGATAAAACAGGAATTCTCCAAGGAGTTTTGTAGCAGTGTTAGTACTCCTATATGGTTACACCACTACAAGGCTATTTTTTTTTTATGAATGATTTTGATAAAAAAATTTTTTTATCTTCTTTTGTAACTTGAGACTTAATGAAGTCTAAATCATAATTTCAACTTTGATTTATTTGGGCTTTTTTCCTTTTTTTTTTTAATTTTGTGGTCTTTTTGGTGAAATAAATTTATTTGTTGATCAAACTAGTTATCTCGATACTGTCAAAATTAGTATTAATCAAGATATTCAGCAAACCGTAAAAGATAAGCGCCAAAATGCCTTTATGAAATAATTCTTTATATATATATATATATATATATATATATATATGGCCAAGTGGGTAGAGAGTTCACCAATGGTCCGAGAGACCTAGTTTCAATCCCAGGTTGCGTCATTCCAAAGACTTTAAAAATAGTATTTAATACCGCCTTGCTTAACACTCAGCAATACGTATCAAGCGTAAAGTAGAGCAATCCAGGGAATGGACTAGCGCCCTTCCCTACACCTCGGGGTAGTAGCTATTAAAAAGGGAGCCTTCAGGTCACCCCCTCAACTACAGTCGCCAACTAAGTGACAATGGAACACTGTTTATTATTTTTAATGATAATTTTTCAAGTCTTGTTATTTTTCTTGCATCGCGATCCAGGTGGCAAAGGAATTGTCCCATATCTCCTGGACAAGCACTTTCAGTGTGTGTGTGTGTGTGTGTGTGTATATATATATATATATATATTGAAAGTGCTCTAAAAAAATACTAACAGAAAATAAAATTGTAATACCCTGAATATAGGTATTTGTCGCATTCCGCACCCAATGGGTAAGTGTGGCTCAAGGCCTTTTTTAAGGTGGTTCCAGGCACAGGGTCATAGCCCAGATATGCCTGGCTAACACAAAAATAGCTTTGGCCCCATTGGTATTCCCTTAAAAAGGTGTTCTACAGGCGCTAGGCAATAAACCTAACCCCACTTAGGTGGGTTAGAACCTAGGGGCATGGCCCCCTGAGGCTCAAGAAATGTGTCAGTCCAGAGCTACATAGCTGCGACTGCTGGTCTATCCCGGCAGTCATGTCAAGTAGTCCAGACCAACCATCATACCTTGAATATATTTCAATTTACTTGACATTAGATGTATAGATAATATAGTTAAATTAGAGTAAATAATTACATACAGATCAATATATGCACAGGTTCCACAGTAAGGGGTGTATTAACAGTACTGAGACCTCATATTACAACACTAGGTAAAAAGCATTGGTATTCCACAGGATAGAGACAAAATGTAATATCATTCCATCACAGTTAAAGAACAATGAGTAGTCAAATCATTGTCTATATTTGGATTCTTTTATATCATGACATATCAACAAAATAATTCCTTTTTTAATTGATATATTTTATATATAACATATATTGATGGAAAGTGACATCACCCCAAAATGAATTGATTCAATAAATACTGGTGTGTATATATATATATATATATATATATATATATATATATATATAGCTGGATTGCAGTAAATGATCACATAGAGAAATCAATACATGTTCAGGTTCCAGACTAAAAGGTATATCATAAACAGTACATAGACCCTACTGTACTCAGGTCAAAAATCAACATTTTCCTTTACAGTGTCAAAATTTTTATTTTATATGAACTGAATTGTTTGAAATAGAACTGTTTATATGTATAAAAATGGATTTGACATTAATAACCTACAATGGTTGATGTGCCATAAAACCCAACCAAATCAGACACCAGCCATTCCCCAAAGCAAATTCTTACTTTTACTTACCCAAATCAAAAACACATTTTCTTCAGGAATATGCTCCCCCACACTTCTCTCTCTTCCTCCATCAATCATGGATAATCTTGTCATGGTGACACCAATTCTCTACTTATTTATTTGCTTGTTTGTTACAAACTTTCTTAATGTGTCCACTAGCAACAAACATTTTATCTAGAAGAAGTGACAATGTGATTGATTAATATGTATTGGTAGTTTCAAGTATGGTTTTTTTCTGTAGGGGGTACTTGCCCTGGGGGGGGGGAGCACACTAAAACACATACACACTCATCTGGTGACTATCATAGGAGACTGAGTGACAGGAAGTCTCTTCAAAATAGACATATATATATATATATAGAGAGAGAGAGAGAGAGAGATTTTGTTGAGCAAAATTTTCAATACAATTCAATGTGTGTGTGTGTGTGTATATGAGAGAGAGAGCTTTTTGAGCAAAATATTCAGTACAATTTAGTTTGTGTGTATATATATATATATATATATATATATATATATATATATATATATATATATATATATAGAGAGAGAGAGAGAGAGCTTGTTGACCAAAATGTTCAATACAGTTTAGTGTGTGTATGTATGTATATATATATATATATATATATATATATAATGGAACTGAATCTGAAAATAAAGAAAAATATTGCCAAACAAGTTAATCCAAAGAGAAGAATTTAATGTAAAAGAGAGTATAATGTTTTGGTTCTAATGAATAATCATCAGAACTTGGAAAGATGATATTGAGTAATGTTAAATCACCGATAGTCTCTCTTTGTTTTGTATTTTATAAAAATCCATTGGTGATTTAACGTTATTCAGTATCATCAGCCCAAGTTCTGACGATGGTTCATTAGAACTGAAACACTTTTAGAATTGACTTTCTTTTACATTAAATTCTTCTCTTTGGATTACCTCATTTTTCAATCTCTCTCTCTCTCTCTCTCTCTCTCTATATATATATATATATATATATATATATATATATATATATATGGTTACAATTTACTCCCAAAAGTACCTCTAAATTGTCAAATCTTTACATTACTCAATGTACAAAAATGAAAAAAAAAAAATACCAAAATATACAATCAGTTATAATAAAAAAAAAATGTAAAGTAGGCTTATAACTCTTGACTCAAAGTTTGATATCTTTGCTCATCAGGTGAACTGGTGAGCCTCATATTACCCTGCCTTACAGTTTTATAATAACTATATATATATATATATATATATATATATTAAGTTGAGGGTGACCCAAAAGCTCCCTTTTCAATAGCTACTATACCAAGGTGTAGAGGAGGACACTATTCCTATTCCTTGGATTGCTCCACTTCACCCTTGATCTATACCTTATAATGCTGAGTGTTAAGCAAGGCAGCATCAAGTACCATTTTTTGAGTCTTTGGTATTACTCGACCTGGGATTGAACCCCAGTCTCTCGGACTATTGGCAAACACTCTACTCATTAGGCCAATGACCTGGAAAGTGTATGTGTATATATATATATATATATATATATATATATATACTCACACATAATTGAGGGGGGTCCTCGTGGTGTAATGGTTGAAGCAATGGACTGCGAAATCACAGTAAGTGAGTTCGTACTTCAGTTGCGCTATTACATTCACTTTCGGGTAAATACCTTTAGGAAAGGCATGAACCCCCTAATCCTCTTATGTATGGGTTAAATAGTACCACTACTATCCTTCTAGGAGAATGGCTTTGACATTAAATAACCTACAAAGGTTGATATGCCATTAAACTAAGAAACCAAACATAATTGGGTGAAAGCAATTGGGAACATATATTCTGTCATTTCAACATATGTGTGTGTGCATATGATATGTGTCTTTTTGTGTGTCTAAACCCCAAAGTTTTTCCCACATTATCTCCTGGCCCATTACTCTTTTTGTCATTGCCTCCTTCTTCTTCTCATCTTTAATTCCATTTACTTTCACTGGTTACCAAAAGATGGTTTACCTACCTATTCCCCCATCAAAAAAAAAAAAAAAAAATCTCTCCCTGTTTTTGGGAATGGTGAATGATTCCTTTACCAGACATTCATCTCTTAGGCTATTTTCTTTATTTTTCTTTTTTCTTCATCTTCATTTTTCTCAAACTTTTCACACTCTTAAAATTTCTCTCTGTTCTTTTTATTATTATTATTATTATTATTCCAACTCTTGTCTCATTTACTTTCTATTCTCTCTCTCTCTCTCTCTCTCTCTCTCTCTCTCTCTATATATATATATATATATATATATATATATATATATATATATGCTGCTTTCTTATACCAGATCTACCTTTCTGTCTCTGATTCACTAGTCTTCATTTTATCATCATCTCTGTTATTTCAAACTCTTTTTTGCTTGTTTCAAAATTCCCTTTTATTCCTCATCCATTTTTTCTTTGCTTAGATGTGGCACAAGGCCGATTGAATGGGGCACCCAATGAGACTCGAACTCACTCTTGCAGGTTTGCTAGTCAAGCTTGCTAACCATTACACTACCCGAGGTGCCCTCATCCATTTTTTCTTCCTCTTTGCTAAGTCTTTTCCCCCTCTTTTAATCTCAGTCTAATAGTCCAGACTTCACTCTTAGCCCAGTTGGCTAGGGCTGTAGAATACTCTGATGACTTCTCTGCAGAGGGGTAAGACTCCCCACCCCCACTACTAGTGAGTGTCCTGGATATGAAACTAAACAATCTGATAGTGAGGCTCCAGTCTTGGAGCTTTGGGAAATGTGGAGTATCCCTTCGTTGCCATTGCTCGTTGGCTCACCTGAGAGGGTCTTATCTATAGGTTGAATATAACTGTTTGACATTTAAACAATGTACAAACAAATGATTTATATTAAATTGAATTGTTAGAAAAAGAACTGTTTGAATCATTTAACTGTAAACAAATGACTGATGTTTTAATTGAATTGTTAGTGATACATAGCAATACTTGGAACCATTTAACTTGGTTAACTTATGCTGAATTGAATTGTTAGAAATAGAACTGTTTGATCATTTAACTGTGAATAAACAAATGACTGATGTTAAATTGAATTGTTAGTTATACATAGCAATACTTCTTACCACTTCATTGTGTGCAAACAAATGATTAATATTGAATAGAATTATTAGTGTTAGATAGCAATAATTGAAACCATTTAAATGCTTAGAAACATTAGCAAAAGTAGTGTGCAAAAAATGTTGATTTTAATTCATTAAAAAATAAAATTACTCATAAATATTATCTAAATGTGTGCAAACAAATGACTGATATTAAATTAGATTGTTAGTGTTACATAGCAATACTTGAAACCATTTAACTGTGCAAAAAAATAAAATGAGTTCAGGCTCATGTAAAAAGGTTATCTACAAAATGTGTTTACAAATCATAAATATTTAACATATATGTATACACAAGATTTGGTAATCCCAGTTAGCTGGGGCTGGAGAATACACTTTCAGCTGCATCCTGTTTGTAGGAAAAGTCCGTATGGTATAGTAGCAAATATGTAGAACTGCAATGTGGTAGTTAGCAAATTCAAATTCTCATTATACTATTATGTTCCAATATAAATCCCATTTAATTTTATAAGGAATTTTTGGCTGACGCTCGCATAATGCAAAGCTCTTCAAACGAATTGAGCACTCTGGTGTCTGGTAGGGTAGAAAATGTAAACAAATGAACGCTGCTGCTGCTGCTACATAATACCTTATAATTCCCTAAGCCAACATGGCATGCTTGTTGGCCGAGCGTTCTGATACTAACGTAAAGTTGGGAGGGTTTCGATCCCAGCTTCGAGTGTCCTACATGTCTAGCCACACTGAAGAGTTGCGATATAACGAAAGTCTGTCTGTGGATGACAATATATATATATATATATATATATATATATATATAATCATCATCATGTCCTGCCATCAACATAGATCTCCCAGCCCCCCGCTCTATTGTCCACCACTTCCAGTAGATCTTCAAGGCTACATGCTGCATCAGCACAGAGCTGTTGTATGTAGGTCCTAGTTGGACGTCCTGCCTTTGCGTATCCATGTGACAGGGGTCCACAGGAGTACGTCAATTATGAGTTCATCTCTACTTCTCCAGCAGTGTCCCGCAATCTGATAGACCAGGGTTTAATCCTAGGTTGAGTCATGCCAAAGACTCCAAAAAAAAAAAAGGTACTTGATGTTTGCGTGGTATTCAGCATTATAAGGTATGGATTAAGGGTAAGTGGAACAATTCAGGTAAAGGAGTTGTGCCTTCCCCTACACCTCAACCTAGTAGCTATTGAAAAGGAAGCCTTTGGGTCACCCATGACCATGGTTTGCTAACTTAACTAACATATATATACAGTGTAACCAGGATATAAGAGAGTTTCTGGGACCGGAGAAATAAGTATCTTATATCCGGGTTTAGTCTATTTTATTTAGGTAACACAGGCTCTAATTTGGGACCAGAGAAAATCTCTCTTATATCCGGGTTACACTGTATATAAAGATGTATGGATAAATAGTTATGAATAGACTAAGGAAGTAAAACAACAATTATTATATATGGAGTTGATATCTAGTGCAGTGGTCAGTGTAGAAGAAAATGAACTCAGCAAGTCAAGTTCAAACTATGGATGAGGCTGTTTAAATGTTGCACTAATACTCTTGCATGTCTTTCTATATTGTACGTATATATTTGTGTCAAAAAACTGACATGATTGTGCATGCATATAAATATATACTCACACATGCATATAACAGACTTGTATAATTATTCATGTGTATATACACATACAACAGTATTTCCCTCTCAGTCCATCTGTCCCACTTTCAATATATATATATATATATATATATATATATATATATATTCCTCTTTTGAAAAAAATAGCTATAAAGAAATATTCTTGTTATATCACTTTTGTTCATCTGTATATATCTATATATAGTGTACATAAATAATTTTTTTATATTCATATATATATATATATATATATATATATAGTGTATGTCCTTGTATTTTTCTTTATATATGTATATGAAAATGTACAGAAATGAAAGAACACAAGATCTTTAAAGAATCATTTTATTGATGGTATTTCTTGCCAACATTAAACGTTTCAGTTCTTAGGCCTTCATCAGGATTTTTCAGTTATTGAATGAAACAAAAAAGATCAGAATGTGTTAAAATAATTTATTTCCATTGGTGGTGGTGTTTGGTTTCAAATTTGTGTGATGTTATCAGCATTCCAAGGTTTATTTATGAAAAAAATTCCCTATCATGTCAGTCTATCTATCCATCTATCTATTCATGATAATTTTCATATTCCATTTTATATTTATATTTGTGTGCATATATATATATATATATATATATATATATATATATATATATATATATTTTTTTTATTTTTTTTATCTTGTATTCCTATAGTATTCTTTTCCCGTTGATAGCATTCCTTTTCTAAATACATCAGTTACCCTGTTTTATCCAACTCTGTGTTCCCATATTTTTGTTATGGTATAAACTTTGAAACAAACACACCTTACACAAGCAAGCAACCCCTGATAATGACCTATGAAGGGTCCAAAAGTGCTTGGGACAGTTTTTGGAAATTCATCTACCAATTCCAACCTGAAATTAAGACACTTATCAGAAAACTTGAAAGGTTCTTAAATGAATTATACAGACAGAATTTGTGTTTATTATTTAATGAAACATGCTTAAATGAATGACTACTGCTTAACCACACACACAGACATACATATATATACACATTTCCCTCTTTGTATATATTCATAGATTTATTCCTCCTCTAGTTTTTGTTATCAATATATAAATTATATAAATATTTTTACATAACTGTAAGTCTCTATTTATCCTTCTTTCATATATATATGCATATATATGCATTAACACATAGATTCTGACTTATTAACCATAGCTATCACTAGATTTCATCCAGTGCTATATGTTCACCGCACGTTCGTACATATATTTTTTTTGTGTGTACAGATTTTGCCCTACAATTTTCCTGTTATTTTTCTCTTTTTGTAAAAAGAATTGTTGCCATGTTTTGTGTACTTCAATGAATTCTATGAATTATTAATAACATGACCATTTGTGCCAGTTTTGAAATTCTAGATTGGTTAAGGTTGTGTGTTTGTGTGAGAGAGAGATTGGGTTCAGGGTCTTCAAGGTTAGTTGTTCTTTACCACCTCATCTGAGTAATTGTGCAATGGGCATGGGGTAGTGTGTTTTGGTCCCTTGGGGGACAGTGTTCATTAAATATGAATGAAAGTAAAAAAGGAGTTTGAGTTGAAGATAAGAGGAAGAAGAAAATAGATGTGGAAAGAGAAGAAAGTTATTTATATACATAATATTATATAAAAATTTTGTGTGTGTGTGTGCACATATATATATATATATATATATATAGGTCAGCTGGAAAGTTCATAGGCTGACCAAAATACTCACGTGGAATGTGACCAAATGAGGCTTATTTTCAGCATAATCTTTTTCGCCGTGCTTACATCAGTGTTGCAGTGCTTAGATCTCATTGTTAAAAACATCATCATCTGATATGATGTTATATGAACTTTTCAGCCCACTGTTTGTGTATATATATATATATAATGCGATATTAGTTATATATATAGTGTTATATTAAAGTTATGTATATATGATTTTTATAAAAGTTATAAAAATCATATATATATATATATATATATATATATATATATATATATAAAAGTTATATATACATAATTTTTGTAAAGGTAATATATATATATATGTATATATATAATTGTAGTTATCTATATAATGTTCTATAAAATTAATATTTATATATGTACGTATATATGATGAGGAAAGGAGAAAAAATAAGACCAAGGAAAGAGGATGTATGAGTAAAGGAAGAATAAAAAGTAGAAGAAAAGAATAAAAGAGTATAAAGAAAAAGAATGAAGATGAAGAAAATTTTATTTGGAACTGTGGACTTCATATGGAAAGAAAAAAGGAAATTATGCAAAAAAAAAGATATGAGGAAATAGAAAAAATTGTTATTGCATGAAAGAAAAAAAAATCAAAGGAGAAATGAAAAGGAAAGAAGGTGAAAAAATATTCTGGGAAAATGGTAAGAGTTAGATGGAAGGAGAAATTTAAAAAAAAAAAAAAAAGAAAGAAAACTGAAAAATAAACAGTTTAATGGCATGAAAAATGTGAAAGAAAAACTGTAAAAAAGAAAAATTTGAAAAAAGAGGAAAGAATGAAAAATTGAAACCTAAAATAAAGAAGAAAAGAAAAAGGAAAAAAAGAAGAAATAGGGAAAATGAAAGATAATTTATATGCTGAAAAAAAAATTCCAAAATGAAAAAGTGAAAACTAAAAAAGGTTCCGGTGGGGTGGAAGAAGAAAATTGGGTAAAAAAAAATACCACCCTCTTCCCCACCTGCCAACACAGTTCTTAGAAACGGGGGGGTGTCTTCATATTTATTTCTCTTTAGGTAGAAAGAAGATCCTACCACCAAACAACTTATTTCCTCTTCAAAACCTACCCCTCAACCCACTCAGCCCTTCCCTGGGATCTCCAGAATGCTGTAACACTAACAAGTGACATATGCTCTTCATCAATGCTTTTACCCTGGGGGGAGGGTTTTTACTAATGGGGAGGGGATTTCTCAGATCCTTATCGGTTACCTGAGAGAAATGGCTAAATCCTATAGCAGTAAATCCTTATGTTGAACTTCATTCTACTTTCAATTCTGACTGTAAGAAAAAAAAAACTACCCCCTCTCGACCTAACATTGGAAGCTGTCTCTTATATTTTGAGTTAACTTGTAAAGCTTGTCCCTAAGTTACTGAGCCATAGATAATGACTATGATTGTATAATAAATGGAAATGATTACTCAGAATTGAGGGGAGAGATTCCTTTAAAATAATGTATATAGGGAGTTTAAAAACACATTTGAGGTTTACAGGGTGGGGTTCAGAAAAATTAATATAATTTCATAATCTAATAACTTGACCATTTCTCATTCAAAGGATCTCAAATTTTAACATCTTGTGTCGAAATTACTCGAAATTCTGTTATAATGCTTTCTGTATTTTTCTTTTCCATTATAGAAATGCCACAAAATGGAAAAGAAAAGGTATTTAAACATTAGGTATAGAATTTTGAAAATATTTGGACAAGAATATGTGAAGTTATAAGATTATGAAATGATAACCAAATTTCTGGAAACATCCTGCACATCTCAAATGATATCCATTTTTCTGGAAACATCCTTTATATTTCAAATGATAACCAAATTTTCTGGAAACATCCTGTAAATCTCAAATGATATCCATTTTTCTGGAAACATCCTGAACATCTCAAATGATATCCATTTTTCTGTAAACATCCTGAACATCTCAAATGATAACCAAATTTTTCTGGAAACATCATGTACATCTCAAATGATAACTAAATTTTCTGGAAACATCCTGTACATCTCAAATGATATCAATTTTTCTAGAAACATCATGTACATCTCAAATGATAACCAATTTTTCTGGAAACATACTGTACATCTCAAATGATAGCAAGTTTTCTAAAACACCTGGTTGGCCCAGTTAGGTGCGGCTGTAGAATACACTGACTGCATCTCTGCAGAAGAGTAAGACTCCCCAACAACTGTCCTGGATATGACTCTAAACAATCTGATGGTGAGGCTCCAGTAATTTTCAATCTTTAGGAAATATGTAGTACCCCTTTATTGCCATCGCTCCCAGGCTCACTCTAGCCCAGAGTGATAGAACCTGATAGGGTCCATAGATCAAATAGAACTAAAATGTCTGCTTATACTAAACTGAATTGTCTGAAATAGAAGTGTTTTGACATTTAAACTGCATACTTATTATAAACTGAATTATTTGAAATAGAACTGTTCTTATGTATAAAAATGGATTTGGCATTAAATAACCTATTATGGTTGATATGCCATTGCAGTTCTACAGATTAGCCATGACACCATGAAGACTCCCTCACCCCAAGCTGGATGCAGCACAGGTATTAGCAGTATGGGAAATGTAAATAACCTTGTTTTCTGTTTCTATTAGAAGTCACACTAAACCACTCACCCATTGGCACTGCTATAGGGCTATCTTTTTCTACTTTCTAATTTTTTATCACCCTTCTAATATCGTCATTTTGGTAATTATATTTATTATTTTTTTCTACTGTAATATCTGACCTTATTCAGATGTTTTTGTCATTGCCGGTAGCTTTTATTGAATTTCTTACCAAAGAAACTTTTTAAATTAGAGTTCATTGAATTTAGGATGTTAGGCATGATGGTCAAAAGTTTTACAATATTTTGGTATGTTAAATACACTTTGTCTGCTCTAGATAATCTTATTGAGGTCATGAAGATGATGAACCACCGTTGACTGTGAGATACCAAGCTCATCTGATACTCTCTGGGTGATACTGGATTTTCCTCTCTGGCTTGGAGTACCTTCTCAGAATTCATGGTTTTAAACCAACCAAATTGTCAAGGTTCTTACGACATGTGTGAAATTTCTTGAACCGTCAAGTTACAGTTCTGTGATCAACTCTAACTTCACCTTTTGTCCAACAAATGTTTTTGGTTGCACAGTGACCCAGTTTGAACTTGTAAAGTGTAAGTTCCCAAATTAGACTACATTGCACATTCATCTATGCAGCTTTCAAATCTCACAGGGAGTGAAGCTATGGACAACGTGTCAGTGCACCAACTAGCACAACACTAACAAACATAGCTGGTACTCTCCACAACTTGAACTGCATCAGTTACATAACATCTGCACCGTAAAGTAGCAGGTATTAAAATATTGCAAAACTTTTGAATCACCTGATAAATAATAAAAATATAAGAATCATGTTATTAAAAAAATAAGATTTTTCATTACTCAATTGGTAGACCAGTTGGTAATATACTGAACGTTTGAAAATATTGTAAATCTTTTTACTCACCCTATAAATAAAAAAAATACAAAAATCATCTTGATAAAAACAATAATATTTTTTATTGCTCAGTAGGAAGACCAGGTTGGTAATATATTTGATGTCCCAAAATATTGCAAAATTTTTGACTCACCCTAGTATAAGTTAAAAGGGATTCATTTTTATTCATAATTGCTCAAATTACTTTTTTTCAAATATTGAAGTATTAAGTTCATTCAAAACAACAAAAACTATTGAATTAACAAGAATGTTGTTAATTTAAAGATTATGAATTCATAAACATTCAGATATATCCATAAGCTTTTTTATAGGTTTGCTCTGTCGGCTGGGGCTGTAGAATACTCAAACCGCTTCTCTGCAAAGGGGTGAAAACTCCCCACCCAAAGAATGTCATGGATATGATGCTAAAAAATCTGATGGTGAGGTTCCAGCAATGCTAGAACTTTGGGTAATACAGAGTACCCCTTCATTGCCTTTGCTCCCAGTTCCACTCTGTCCCAGAGTGGTAGCACAGTATAGGGTCCTATCTATGGGTCAAATAAATGCTAAACTGTGTACTTATGCTAAACTATATGGTTTGAAATGAAACTGTTTTTTTTTTAAATTGAAACTGTATAATCATGCTAAATTGAATTGTTTGAAATAGAACTGTTTATATGTATAAAATGGATTTGGCATTAAATAACGAACAATGGTTGATGGGCCACCAAACCAAACCAAATCAAATGTTTTATAGGTTGTTGTGATTATGGTAATATCTCTCATATCTCACATTATGAATGCCAAACAGTTCAGACGTGAACCTTTAGACTGCTAACTCTGACAATTTTGTTTATAATGCTAAAAGCTTGTGTCGTCGGGCCAGCTAAATTTTTGTGATGAACTTCTAATAGAAATATGGCGCACTAATGTGCCATAGATTCTCCAAACAGCACTTTGAATTCTGGCCTAGTCATCAGGGACTGTAGAATACACTGACTACATATCTGCAAAGGACTAAGACTCTTCCCAATGAGTGTCCAAGATATGACACAATTATCTGATGGTACTATTTACCAACCCCTCCGCTCGGGCAGGATATGACACAAGGTCAATTTTTAAGCGGAGTTTAACAGGTTTGAATTCAGAGTTTTCCTTCTCCTAGACTAGTTGCCTCACCAAGGCTGAAGAACCTAGTCCGTCCTACTATTTACCCATAGCTGGAGGGAGAATAAGGGGGTTCATACCTTTCCCAAGGGTATTTGCCCGAAAGTGAACGTAATAGCGTGACTGGAGTACGAACTCGCGTACTACGATCCCGCAGTTCATCGCTTTAACCATTACACCACGAGGACACCTCCCTAAATTGAGGTACCTGATCTGGTCATTCATATGATTACAGATAATGGTTATAGATAATACTATAAAAGGTAATTATTTTTGATAGGTAACAATTATCTGATGGTGAAGCTCCAATAATGCTGGAGCTTTGAGGAATATGGAGTACTCCTTCATTGCCATCACTCCCAAGTCCACTCTGGCCCGGAATGGTAGCACCTGATCTGTAGTTCAAATAGATTTGTTTCACATTTTGAGTGCAAATAAATAACATGTTTAAAATGAATTGTTCGAAATGTTGATCATTTAACTATGTGTAAACAAATGACTGATGTCTAATTGAATTGATAGAGATACATAGCAATACTTGGAACAATTTAACTATGATTGTTTGCAAACAAATGATTGAAATGTTACCTATCAAAAATAATTACCTTTTATAGTATTATCTATAACCATTATCTGTAATCATATGAATGACCAGATCAGGTACTTCAATATACAGCTACAAACAAGTACCTTTATATAATATCTATTATAACTTTGCCCAGTTGGCTGGGGCTGTAAAATACTCTGACTGCTTCTCTGCAGAGAGGTAAGACCCCACCCCCAACGAGTGTCCTGAATATGATACTAAACAATCTGATGATGAGCTTCCAGTAATGCTAGAGCTTTGGGGAATGCAGAGTAGCCTTTCACTGCCATCACCCCTGGCTCCACTCCGGCCCGGAGTGGTAGCACCTGATAAGGATCCTATCTATGGGTTAAATAGAACTAAACTGATGTTTGAGTTTTCTGTTTTTTGCATTTAAACTGTGTATTTATGCTAAACTGAATTGTTTGACTAAAGTGAATAGTTTGAAATAGAAATGTTTTTGACAATTAAACTGTACTTACATTTAAACCATATGCTAATGCTAAACTGAATTGTTTGAAATGGAACTGTTTTTGATATGGAAACTCTATTTACACTAAACTGAATTTTCTAATATAAAACTGTTTTGACATTTATCTGAGTGTAAACAAAATCTGTATTTATACTAAACTGAATTAGCTGAATTAGAACAGTTTGAATAAAGTGAATAGCTTGAAATAGAAATGTTTTTGACAATTAAACTGTGTACTCATGCTAAAATGAATTGTTTGAAATAGAGCTATTTGCATAAAAATGGATTTGGCATTAAATAGCCTACAAAGATTGATATGCCATAAACCCAAACAACCAACCAACCTATTATAATTATCTATAATACTAATGACCAAATGGTTCCATGAAAATTGAGTTTTGTATGTAACGTTTGGTGACGTGTATGCAGGTAAAAGTGACTGGATGCAGTTTAAACTTACTTTATTTTCTTTATTGTATTATGAAGAAGGAATTTAGTCTCTGGGCCCGAAGAGTGATGCTAAATTTTGCTGGGGCGGTGGGAATTTGGGTGACTTGACTTTAAAATAAACTAGGAAAAAACAAAAAAAAAGTTAAAAATTGAAGCTAAAACTAACAAAACCTTTTTTTTTTTTTTACCTTATTTTTTTCTTTCTTTTCCTTTTTTTTTTGAGGGGGTGGTGGTGGAAAGGGTCTGTTTCTGTGGGAAGAAAAAAAAAAAAAAAAAAAACTAACAAGAAAAACTTTGAGGGATACAGTTTCCAGTACTTCATTTTTTTCTGATCTTTATAAACAAACATTGTCTCCTGGCTGTTATTTTCTGTGTAATAGGAGGAGAAGCTTTTACAGTGGTTTTCAAGACTTTAGGTAGCTTTGTGTACGTGTGTATATATATATATATATATATATATATATATATATACACACACTCACACATGAGTGTTAATATTTATGTGTAGGTTTGTCTCTATGTATATATGTATGTGTTTGTGTGTACATATATGCTTAGTATATATATGCATATAAGTACGTAAATATGTTTATACTTAATTGCATGTGTGCAGACATATATATGGGAATGTGTATATAAGCGTATATGCTATATGTTTGTTAATATATGCATATCCATACATTATCTGTGTGTGTGTGTGTATGTACACATATATATATATATATATATATATATATATATATATATCCCTCTGTACAAGCAGGATGTGACATGCAGTCAGTTTTTTAGGTGGAATTTTGACAGGTTTGAATTCAATGTTTTTCTTCTAGACTGGTTGCCATACCAGAGTTTAAGAGCCAAGTCTGCCCTATGATTTACCCATAGCTGAAGGGAGAAGATTCATACTTTTCCCAAGAGTATTAGTGCTATGTGAAATGCAAACAGCCTTGTCCAGGATTTGAACTCAGGTCACCCTATCCATTTGCTATAGCAGTAAACATGCAATATATATGTGTATATGTACATGGTATGTGTATGTAAGTATATACATGTATGCAAGTATATATTTACATGATATGCATGTGTAAATATATATATATATAGGTTTGGTTTCTTTGTTTTATGGCATATCAACCTTTGTAGGTTATTTAATGCCAAAGCTATTCTCCTAGAAGAACATAGCTGGGAGGTTAAGGGGGTTCATACCTTTCCCAAGGGTATTTGCCCAAAAGTGAACGTGATAGTGCGACTGGAGTATGAACTCACTCACTTACTATGATTCCGCAGTCCATCGCTTTAACCATTACACCACGAGGACACCCCCATATATATATATATATATATATATATATATATATATACACACACACACCATACCATACATTACACATCGTTGTTCATATACATATATCTGAATATATTATATATTTACAAGTGTGAGTATATGTGTGTGTGTGTGTGTGTGTATATATATATATATATATATATATATAATGCGTGTTTATGTTTATACATTTAAAGAGCATCCCGTATTTGACAGGTAGGAAGGGAGTAATCATTTTAGTTTTTCCTTTTTTGGGTTTTGTTTTGTTTTTCTTTTGGATTTGACTTTTTTCTTCTTCAAACAATTACTCTTTTTTCCATATGTTTAAGTGTGTGAACATACACACTCACACATTTACATATTTACACATTTACATATACACCGACCTAAAAGGAAGAGAATTGTTTAGGGGTTTGTCTCTCTGTCAGTGTGCCTGGATAAACATCTGGTTCTTGTAAACTACTTAGATCACTTCACTCCTGCATATTTTACAAATATACAAAATAAACCTGGGGTAAACCTTTAGTAGACACTGCAGGATTTGATCCCTCAACAGCTGGCTAAACAAGCCAAAACTTTAAGCAGGTTACAGGTCAAAAAAAAAAAAAAAGAAAGAGGTAGCTTTGATTTTGGAGATTCAATCTCAGGAGCAGTACCTCCACATTTCACCAAAGGAGATTGGGTAGTTTGACACCTGCGTGACACTGGTTACTGAGACCATGCAAATTATTCTCTATACCCAACATATGTACATAGGTACCTTGATAAATTGACCGTGAGGAAGTTTAACAGTCCCAAATTTTGTTTTTTGATATTAGTTGGGTTTTTTTTAGTGGGGACTGGATTTTTTTTTTTTTTTTTTTTACATATTTTCTTTTGTAAATGAGTATCAAGGGTTTTACAAGAACAAAAATTACTTGATTGTTATAGATATTCACCATGTCTATTTTATTTTGGCAGTGGGGGGGGAGAATAAATTGGTAAGAGGAAGGAAGAAAAAATTTATCATAAAAAAAGAAGCTTTGGTTAGGCAATCCGTCTAAGAAAAGTAAAATTTTGAACTCAATCTGTATTCTATGTAAAAATATTTCCTGCAATTACGTCATTAACATAATGGTTGTATGAAATAGAATGGGCAGGCTGAGTTCCAATCCTGGAGGAAGCTGATTCCATTTCACTGCATGATAGTGCCCTTGGGAAAGGCATGAATCCATCTGTCCCCCCCCCATCCAAAGGCCTTTTGGTCTAGGAGAAAGAAAACAATGAATTCAAACAAACTGTATACTACTTTAAAAAATTGGCCTTGTGTCAGGTGTTGCTTCGAGCAGAGGGGTTTGCTTGTTTGTTTAGGTTTTATGGCATATCAACCTTTGTCAGTTATTTAATGCCAAATCCAGTTTTATACAAATAAACAGTTCTATTTCAAACAATTCAGTTTAGCATAAGTACATGGTTTAATTGTCAAAAACATTTCTATTTCAAGCTATTCAGTTTAGTCAAACATTTCTATTTCAGCATAAGTACAGTTTCAATGTCAAAAACGGTTCTATTTCAAACAATTCATTTGAGCAATTCAGTTCAGCATAAGTATGCAGTTTAAAAGTCAAAGCAGTCCCATCTCAACCAACACAGTTTGGTTCTATTTGACTCATAGATAGGACCCTATCAGGTGCTACCACTCCAGGCCAGAGGGGACCTGAGAATGAAGGCAATGAAGGGGTACTTTGCATTCCCCAAAGCTCCAGCATTACTGGAACCGCACCATCAGATAATTGTTTAGTGTTATATCCACGACACTTGTTGGTGGAGTTTTACCCCTCTGCAGAGAAGCAGTTGGTATATTCTCCAAACCCAGTCAACTGTGGCGAGGGGATGGGTAAATATATACCCCTAAAATGGTACCTTTTTGTAAATATTTTCACTTTGGAATATCAAGTTTTATGAGACTAACAATGTACCTGACTCTTGTAGATATGTACTAAGCTTATCTTTGGCATCATGCCAAAATAGTCAAGTGTTCAGTGAGGAACAAACTCACTACATTTACACTGGTCTAGAAGACTTAATTTCTGCTATATAGCTGGTACTTAAAAAATTTTGTAAGCCTAATTTATTCTTTTGCATAAATCTTCTTAGTGTGAAGGGCCTACTAACACAGTGCAGAAACTGAACAAAAACTGTTGAATTAGTTACTTGTTGTAGCTCTTTAGTTAGTTCCTGAAAGCTCTTGTATTTGGTAGGCGTCTTGTAATCAGGAACGAGCATGTATGTTGGGTTGGTTAAGAAGTGAAATCATTTCATTAATTCTTTGTTTGGAGTTAACAGCTAGGAATGAGCAAAAGAAAAAATAGCATTCCAGGTGGAGGCTTATGGTTGAAGGGAATAAAAGAAAAATTTGGTTTGACACAAACAAAAATGGAAGGAAAAAAGAGAAAAAAAAAGAGATGAAGAAGAAAAAGAAAGCAGAGTAGAAATTTTTTTAAAAAGACTTAAAAGGAAGTCAAGGGTAGGAAAGAATTTGGTCAATTAAAGAATTGGAATTCATATTGGAATGTGAAAAAGATGGCACCAGAAAGAGAAATGATGATTGAAAAAGAAAAAGAAACAAAGAATGAATTAAAAAAAAAAGGAAGAAGGTAATGATAAGAAGGAAGAATGAAAAAAGATAAAAGAAGGAGACACTAAAAGAAAATATGCTAAAAGAAATAGAAAGGAATGAGTGAAAGAATATGCTAATGAAAAAGAGAGGAAGAAGAATAGGTTGAAGAAAGAAAGAGAAAAAGTATGACAAGAGAAAGGAAGAAGATTGTGTGGATAAAAGAAAGAAGAAGAAAAATATGGATAAGAGAAAAGTAAATTTTAAAGAAAGAAAAAGGAAAATATTGGCAAGAGAAAGAAAGGTGTGAATAAAAGAATGAAAGAGAAAAAGTATGACAAGAGAAAGGAAGAAGATTGTGTGGATAAAAGAAAGAAGAAGAAAAATATGGATAAGAGAAAAGTAAATTTTAAAGAAAGAAAAAGGAAAATATTGGCAAGAGAAAGAAAGGTGTGAATAAAAGAATGAAAAAAAGAAAAAAAAACAGAAAATTCAATAAATGAAAAGCATAAAAGATAGTACAGAAAAGAAAATAATGGTATTGTCAAGGTTGACAATGAGATTATCAGCTTTTGTTGCTCCTACCTAAATACATGAGGTAGTTATTTGAGATTGGTTTGCCTAAGTGCACAGTCACCCTCTCTTTTCTTTATCAGTCATCTTGAGATGCCAGTAGTGAGATATTTGGCAATAAAACAGCAGGGAGAAATGGATTCATGCCTTTCTCAGGAATATTAGCATGTGTAAAGAATCTTGGCCAGATCTTGAAGTTATCTTACTGATTCCATTTTCAGCATTATACTAACCTTAACACAATAAAAAATGATTGTTTAGAAAGAAAAAAAACATTCAAAAAAATTTTAAAAAATGGAAAGAAAAAAGATAGATTAGTTGAAGGATGAGGCAAAATGAATGAAGCTTGAAGGATATGAAAATTTAAGATAAATTGAACAAACCTTCTTCTGACTCATGACCAGATCTCAAAGACATGATTTAAAAAAAAATTGTTTTGATGCCATGAAAATGGTGTGGGCCCACAGCATTAACTTTGTGAATGAACGACAAGCAAGAAGACAGATTGACTGGCTGACCTCTTGTAATTAACTAAATCAATTTTATATTCATTGTTTTCCTTTTTATTTTTTATTTTTAGGTTAGTAGTGTTCATTGCTTTTGTTTTATCTCGAAATATAGCCTTTTGTTTTTCATTTGAACCGTTTTTCTTTCCTTTTTATCTTTCCCTTTTCTTGTTTTTTTTCTTTTTTGTCTTCCTTTTTCTTTCTTTCTTTCTTTTATTTCTCTCCTCTTTCTTTTCTCTCTGTCCTTTTCCTCTTATCTTTTTCCAACTATTTTTCTCCTTTCTTTCCTTCCTCTTTTTTTCTTCTTCTCTTTTCCTATTTTCTATCGCTTTTTCCTTCCCTCCCTTTTTCACTTTATCCATTTTTTTTCTTCCTTTCTTTCCCTTTTCTCCTTTTACACACACACACACTTACTTGGAGTAAGTAGTTTTTCAGCTCAAGACTAAAATGACTGTAAAACCAGTAATTAAAAATAATGCTCAATTCAAATAGATGAAATAGAATTATATTAAAACAAAAAAGGTCAGCTGATTTGTAAGTTTGAGTTTCATGAAAATGGTCATTAAATAAGTATCAATGATATGTATATAAGCAAGCCAAATTTAAGTTTCAGATTCACTTTATTTTCTTGGAAAAGGTATATATCCTTTCCCTACACTCTATAGATAAGTAGGGGGACTAACTTTGATCAGGCAACTAGTCAAGGAGAAGGAAGTTTTTTTTTTTATTAAAACCTTCTCCTCACATCTCATGAGTTAGTGTAGCAGAGTAAGGCCTAGTACTCCCTTTGGGGAATACCTGATTACTGCAATGGACTGAATAAAACCTCAATGGAAATAGGGGATATATATATATATATATATATATATATATATATATATATATATATATATATCCCATTCTCTATTTGGTGGTATTAACTAAGTAAATTACCCATGAAATGTAGATTAGGGTGTCAAAATTTGTTTGGTGAGTAACTTAGGCTTAAACTCCCTAAACATTGTCCCTGAATGGAAGACTGACTGCATCCAGATGTTGGGTATTGGGAGAAAATGATGTCCCCCCCTCTTCACAACAGAAAATAAATATTTGAAAAAAATATAGTGCACTGTATGGATGCTAACTTATAGCAAAACAAACACAGATGGAGTCCTGGCCACATTGGCAGATGGGGGGGGGGTACACTTAGTTGTGGATGAGAGATCTGGATTCAAGGAGGGTAATCCATCACGTTCCTGTCTCCTAAACTGGAGTCTCCCCATTTTTCTTTGGTTTGTGTGTCCCCAGAAATCCAGACCCCAAGGCCTATCCATAGAAGATGTGAACTGTGCTTTTATCCCTAAGTTAGAAGATCCATGAATAAAATAGATAATTAAAAAAGAAAAAAGATGATGCCTGACCCATTATTTATAGCTGCAATAAAACTGAGACAAGTGTAAGTTTCAGTATGCTAAGAAGGAGAATTAGATTTTCCAATTGCCAGTTGGTGATACTAGTAAACAGAACCATTAATTTTCATACTAGCGTAATCACATCATTTATCTATGTATGAACTGGGCACTTCTACTTGTCTGATCATCTAAGACACTGGGATCGGTCTTATTGGGAACACGGTAGCATCAATCAACTGAAATCCTTCGAAATCTCTCAAGTAAACAAGAGAAAATTTGAGTCTTATTGGGAACACGGTAGCATCAATCAACTGAAATCCGTCGAAATCTCTCAAGTAAACAAGAGAAAATTTGAGTAGAGGGTAGCAAAGTGGGAATAAGCTGTAAGGGATTAGAAATTTTAAGACTGTAAGAATACAGGAATTGACTGATTGATTTTAATGGCATATCAACCCATCTAGGGTTATTTTAAGCCAAGAAGTTAGGGAATTGCATACAATATATATTTATATTCTCATTATTTGTGTAATTGTTTCTTACACCTGGTTATGATATCAAGTATTCCTCTCTAATACAAATAATTTGCAAACAGATCTATTTGACTGATACATCGGATCCTAACAGGTACTATCACTCCAGGTTAGAGTGGACATGGGAATAATAGCAATGAAGGGGTACTCTACACTCCCTAGAGCTCCAAAACTGGAGATTCATGGCTAGATACATTTTAGTGTCATATCCAGGACACCCCTTTGGGTAGGAGTCTTACCCTTGTGTTGGGGGTACAGTTTAACATACTCTAAGCCTTGTCAACAAGGAACAAGGTAAAGTAGAAAAAGCAGAAGATTGAAGAAAATAAGTTGGCCAACCGTACTTGAGGGTGACCTGAAGGCTACCTTTTCAAGGAGTAGGAAAGGTTACTACTCCTTTCCCTGGATTGCTCCACTTACCCTTGATCCATACCTTATAATACTGAGTGTTAAGTAAGGAGGCATCAAGTACCATTTTTTTAGTCTTTGTTATGATTCAACCTTGGATTGAACCCAGGTCTCCTGGACCTTTGGCGAAGTAGAAAAGTGAAAGAAGAAAAAAGAATTACTCTGAAAGATAGACATGTTAAGAAATATCATTTTCCTATTTAATTACCGACCAAAAAATTACAGAGATATTTGAATTATTATGAAAAGATACCAAGTAGCATTTTAAATATTTTTACTTATATCAACAGTAAAATGAGAAATAATTTGTGTTAAAATCACTGCACTAAGCTCTTTCTGTAATAATTGGTATATTTGAAATATTTCTAAATGTCTTTCTAATAATGATATCATCATCATGTCGTGCTGGTAGCACGGATATCCCTGACCCTCTCTCGCCACTTCTCCCTATCGTTCATCGCCCTAGGCAGGTCTTCAGGACAACATCCTGTATCCTCATATAGTTGCTGAATGTATGTTCGTGCTGGTCGTCCTGCTTTTGCACGGCCATGTATGGGGGTCCATAAGAGTACATCACTTATGAGTTCATCCCTGCTTCTCCAGCAGGTGGCCGTACAGTTGGTGTCTTGTGGGGTGTTGCTGCCGGGACTTGTTCAAAATTGCTTGCAGCATTCTTATGTAATTGCCGTCTAGCTTCTTCTCCAGCCGTTTTGTTAGAGTCCATGTAGTGCATCCATATAGCAGTATCGATGCGACCGCTGCCTGGAAGAAACTGCGTTTCATTTATTGGTTAGGTCTGATTTCCATATAATCGATAGCCTATTGATAGCTGTCCATGCTTTCGTTAACCTTGTGTCGATGTCCTTTTCGGTTGATGCGACGGTCTAAATAGAGTGACACATGGTCTTTGATTGTTGAGCGACCAACATTGAAATGGAACTTTTGTAGTATCATTTTTTTTTTTCTGAATTCTAAATCTAGAGGATTGGTTTCTTTGTTTAATGGTATATCAACTTTTGTGGGTTATTTAATGTCAAATCCATCTTTGTAGAGAAACAGTAGTGGTACGATTTAACCCATTGTTAGGAGGAATTAGAGGGTTTATATTTTCCCCAAGGGTATTAGTCCAAAAGTGAACGTAATAGTGTGAGTTTAGTTCAAACTCTCCTATGCCCGTGGTGTAATGGTTATCGTCGCAAGATATGGACATGGCGACACGAGTTCAAATCCTGGACCTGAATGTTTGCATTTCACATAGGGCAGACTAGGTTCTTCAGCCTTGGTGAGGCAACTAGTCTAGGAGAAGGAAAACTCTGAATTCAAACCTGTTAAACTCCACTTAAAAATTGACCTTGTGTCATATCCTGCCCGAGCGGAGGGGTTGGGTAAATATGATTAGCCCCTATGCCATGAGGACTCACCCCTTAATCCACAAGAGAAGGGTAAATGACCTGTTTGCCATAAATGGACACCCATATCAACTCTGTTGGTATGGAAAGAAACAATTTATCAATTTATATTAAATATTTTACTGTAATTGTAACAATGCAGCTGTGGGTGGATCAGCTCTTAAAGCAGTTCGTTCTTTTGTTAAATATTCAAGAGTATCTCCTTAAACAATCCCTCCCCCACTCAAAAAAATGAAATAAAATAGATAGAAATTCAGATATTCAGGATTGACCATTATCAAATTTGTAAAGACGCAACACAAATGTTTTAATTACAAGTTTTGTTAACATACGTCCATCTGCTTTGAATGTTGTAATTTTTAATTTTATCGTCACACACACTTAAAGTACAAACTGCATTTTGACGACACAATGCTTGTTGTTCTCGGGTGGATATTGACGGCATCAGACAACAATGACACTGCCAAAATGGCTGTTAGAAGAAATGGAAAACTTATTCAATATGAAAACAATTCCTTTCTATTTTTCTTCTTTTTTTTCTTCATTTTTTTTTCATTCAGTCCTCCATTCTCTCTCCTTTTCTTTTCTTTTTTTCATTTTATTATATTTCTTCATTTCCTTTTCTTTTATTCTTTCTTTCTCACATATAAAAAAAATATATTCTTGTTTCTTTTTTTGCTTTCTTTTTTTTTTTTTTTTTCAGTCTTTCTTTCTCCCTTTTCTTTTCATACATTTCACTATCTTTCTTCTTTCCTTTTCATTCTTTCTCTCATTTAAAAAGAATATATGTTTGCTTCTTTTCTTTCATTCATTTTTTTCATTCAGTTTTTCTTTCTTCTTTTCTTTTTATAAATTATTCCTTCATTTAATTATCTTCCTTCTTTTCATTCATTTTTTTTTCATTTTCTCTTCATACCCTTGCTTCTTTTTATTCATTCATTTTTTCATTCAGTCTTCCTTTCTCGCTTTTCTTTTCATACATTTTTCTTTTTTCTTTTTTTTTTTTTTCTATCTCACTTAAAAAATAGATATTTTTGCTTCTTTTCATTCAGTTTTCCTTTTCATACATTATTCCTTAATTCTTTTTCTTTCATTCTTTCCTTATCTAATCTCATTAATTGTACTGCCATCCTTGGTCCAATGGTCTGTGCTTTTCTACACACTTGCTCACACACAAGATCAGTGAGGGATTTTCTTAAATTCTATTTTTAATTTTCATTTTCGGAAACTGTCATTTTGTTGATATATGAAATATATCTATAAATATACATATGCTTATGTATGTATGTATGCACAAAATATATGTATGTATGCATATTTGCTCTGGAAGATTAATGGATATGTTTCTATACATATACATACACGACTATTGCATTGTACAGCATATATATATATATATATATAAGTAGTTGTGGTGGTGTGTGTTATGTATCATAGCCAGATATGGATATGCGAAACGTACATAGAATGTTCATGACATATATACATAGAACATAGGAATCTCGAAACACAAAAAACACTTACAACTTCTTAGTTCAGGTACAAAACTTTTTATTACCTTTGATTTTAAAGGTTCTTCGACATAAGG
>OY757942.1:34102023-34167023 GCA_963585895.1 Sepioteuthis lessoniana
AAGCACAAATGAAATTCCATATGTGAATGAATATTGTATCTGTTTAGTCTCGGTACATTATTTATATTCATAGAGGCTAAACCATATTACACACGCACACACACAAGGGAGAGAGAATGGGAAAGCAGGTGGTGTAACGAATATGGGCACAGAAAATGGAATCAGTCAGCTGAATACCAATTCCTGTTGATATTGTTTGTGTTTACTTCAATGCCTTTGGGAAAGGACTAAATCCATCTTTTCTCTCAAAGTCAAACTATATATATATATATATATATATATACTAAGACATAAAGGCCCCAGTCAGTGTTATATTTTACGCATGAGAGGTTTGGTTGAAGATAAGATAGATTTATGCCTCAATCAAAGCCATTCAAAAGCTTACTATTTCCTTTTTCTATTGGCATACTCGTTTCAATACCTACACTCCTACTCTCTCTCTCTCTCTCTCTCTCTCTCTCTATATATATATATATATATATATATATATATATATATATATGTGTGTGTGTGTGTGTATGTGTGTGTATGCCAGCGGCAAAGTTCCCAAAGCATAGCTATTTTTGGCACCACACTCAACCGTTCATTCATCCGTGAGAAGGCCTCCTCTGTACTACAGTGATGGAAACTCAGCTACAAATATATTGTTCTTTAGATGTTTTTCTTGGGAGCGGCATCGTTTTTTTTTATATACTGTAAAATACAATAAATAACTGAGACACAATTATGACTTAACAGTTTTAATTAATCTATAGAAGTCAGAACCACCCCGTCCCCTTTGCGTTTCCAAGAAACCACCCACTCACCCTGACATCCCGACTGAAAAATAACAGACCATACAATTTTGTAAAATGATTACATTTTATAAAAGCAATAGAAATGGAAATTCTCTGGCAAGAATTCAGACCGTCCAAATATACGGAGTTTTCGGTATTGGCACAAATACCGGCTGCTCGGGTCCTAAGATTAACAAAAACCAATGAGCATCTTTGATATGCCATTAAACAAAAAAAAAAAAACAAAAAAAAAACATGACTTTAAGTTGTACATGAAGAATTGCCAACTGTCTTCATTAAGCCTGATTTATTTTGTGATGTAACATTGATTTATTTGTTCAGTTCCTTGCTTTTTAACGCTCTTTCAATTACTCAACCAAATATAAAATACAAAGGTTTTTTTTGGTTTTTTTCATTTCTTTTCCTTTTTTTTTTCATTTTTTTTCTTTTCTTTTTTTTTTTAAATACCGAATTTTCCTTTTCTTGTAATTTCAATAGTAATTAGCCTTTGGAATAATTAGTACAAATGAAGCCTTAAAATATGCAAAAATGATGGCGTAGACATAACGGGGGTCTGCAAGGTGGGTGTAATGTGTCTTTTTAATAAATAGAGAAACCAGGTTAAGAATGTTGAAAAGAAAAAAAAAAGTGAGGGGTTGATGTCAACATGAAAATGTCTAGCATGAAATGATTTTTAGAAATCATTGTTTAATTTCTTTTCTTATTCTTATATAACACTTTCTTCCTCACCCATCAGAAATTCTAAAATGTTGTCTGTTCAAAATTATAAATGATATTCATGTTATCCGATTCTCACCACCTAAAAATAAAAGACAGTTAAATATTTTTATCTTTTTCTACAACCAAAATTGAATAACTTGAATATTTGCGAAGGATTTATCAAAATTTACATTGTTAATAATTCGTTCTTTCTTGCTTGCTTTTTAATAACAATTTTTTTTTCTTTAAAAAAAAAACAAAGAAAAACTTTTTTTCCTCTTTCAAATCATTCTCGTAAAAATTTCAAGCTTTTCTTTTATTTACTTTTTCCCCACTGTTTTTTTTTTTCTTGGCAATTCTTTTATTATCTTTGTCAACAGATCATTAAATAAAATGAATAAGATGTTCCAATATCGAAGAATAATGACAGGGAAAAGAAAGAAAGAAACTGCGACTCTTTCTTTCTCTTCAAAATAAAATCTAATAAGCCGGCGAGCAAATTTAAGCAATAAATTTGATGGGTGGATAAATGGGCATTCAGTCATCTCTTGAGGACAGAAATGTCGATTACATAACCCCGAATGGAATGCTGTACATCCTGATCACTTCTTCTTCTTCTCCAAGACATAAGAATTTGATTCCGGCTGGAAAATGGTTAATGATTATTTCATCATTTTTTGTCGTTGTTAGCAGTTGAAATTCATTGGTATTGAAATGTGCTTTAAATAATTTCCTATAGAAATGCATTGGTTCTGGTCTACTATAGAAGTCCACTGTGCGTGGTTTACTATAGAAATGCATTCTGTGTGGTTTGCTATAAAATGAATTGAGTGGTTTATTATAGAAATGCATTGTGTATGGTATACTATAGAATTGTATTGAGTGTGGTTTACTATAGAATTGTATTCTGTGTGGTTTACTATAGAAATGCATTGTGTATGGTATACTATAGAAATGCATTGTGTGTGGCTTACTATAAGATGAATTGAGTGGTTTATTATAGAAACGCATTGTGTATGGCTTACTATAAAATGAATTGAGTGGTTTATTATAGAAACGCATTGTGTATGGTATACTATAGAAATGTATTGTGGGAGGTTTGCTATAGAAATGCATTGTATGTGGCTTACTATAAAATGAATTGAATGGTTTATTATAGAAATGCATTGTGTATGGTATAGTATAGAAATGTATTGTGTGTGGTTTGCTACAGAAATGCATTGTATGTGGCTTACTATAAAATGAATTGAGTGGTTTATTATAGAAATGCATTGTGCCGTTTACTATAGAAATACATTGTATGCGGTTAACTATCAAACTGAATTGTTAATGGGTTATTATAGATATGCATTGCAAATGGTTTACTCTTTCTTCTACGAGAAAAAATACAATGCTACATATATGATCAATTTTTTATACTTTCGTGTTATTCTGAGTCCTATAGGAGAGAAAAAAGTAGGAATCTAATTATACTCTCTCCAGGGCGCCTCCGGTGGCGTAATGGTTTGTAGGCTTGATTAGCAAACCTTCACAAGTGAGTTCGAGTCTCATTGGGTGACCTATTCATTCGGCTTTGTGCCACATCTAAGCAAAAAGTTTAGTAAATTAGGGCACTTCTTGTGATGTAATAGTTAACAAGCTAGACTAGCAAACTTTTACAAGTGAGTTCGAGTCTCACTGGATACCCCATTCATTCGGCCTTGTACCTCATCAAAGCAAAAAGCTTAGTGAATTACAACTATTCTCTTTCTAGCTATGGGTAAATAGTAGGCCAGACTAAGCTCTCTAATCTTGGTAAGGCAACTGGTCTAGGAGAAGGAAAATTCTGATTTTAAACCTTTTAAAGACCGCTTAAAAACTGACCTTGTGTCGCATTTTGCTTGTAGTCGATAAATGCATTCTACATCTAGTATGCTGGCATCTTTCACATCCCTTGAACCTTTTCGGTAGAATTTTGAAACAAATATGACACAAGGCTGTTTTTGTATATAAGTAGAAAGAGTTGATTAGATTAGGGTGTTAGTCGTCTGTGAATAGAAGAATGGTAATGTTCTTGTGGGTACTTAGATAGGAGGCTTGAAACCAACGTTCCTTTCCCAAATGTGCATATTCACCAGCAAGTCACTCCCTCCAGTGTACGCCCTTGACTGTAGACGCAAGCTGCTTACGTCATTTTTTTTTTTTTGCACTTTTGCTTGTCAAATAAATCTCTCTCTATCTCTCTCTCTCTCTCTCTTTCTAATGAAGTGGAACCAGTCGACATTTTTACGTTCGATGTTTATTTAATAATAACTTGATGCATATATTTATCATTTTCTTTCTCTCTTCTCTTTTCTTCTTTGTCCAAATTTAGGAGCCTACGTCCTGGTCGACCCTTCAGATGGTGAGTGCATAACTTTTGGTTCTTATTTTCTTCACACTTCTTATGAAAGGCTTACCTCCCTGGGGATAATTCTATTTAAATTATATATATATATATATATATATATATATATGGTGTATTGTTGTCACGATCTCACTTGGTTGGTTTGTGGCAGAACAAATGCGGTATAATTCGGACTGTGCTCAATATCTGTGATAGAGCTATATATATATATATATATATATATATATATATATATATAAGTTTTAATATATATTTAATAGTATGGAAACTTATCTGCGACCATCGGTTTCATGCCGTCTTAATACGACAAACACCCGAATATATATATAAATTATAATTTACGTGAGTGTGTGCGTGCGTATGTGTGCATATTTATGTGTGTATGTCTGTGTGTATTTGTATGTATATATACATACGTATTTTAGTTTCTTCATTTAATGGTATATCAACCTTCGTGGGTTATTTAATACCAAAGCTATCGTTGCAAAACAGAAATGATACTATTTATCCTATATGTGGGAGGATAAGAGGTTTCATGCCAAGGGTATTGGTCCGAAATAACGTAACTGGAGTTCGAAATCGCTTACTTCGAGACCGCAATCCAGCACTTTAGCCATTACGCCACAAGGACTCCCTCACATATATACCTCTGTGTATGTGCATGATATGTATATATAATACTGGCCCATTGTTCGCCACTGGCCTGGGAAACTGGAGTTCAATCCCAGGTCAAGTCATATGAAAGGTTCAAAATAGTGTTGATGCCTCCTTGCTTAAGGTATGGATCAAGAGTAAGTGGAGCATTCCTGGGAAAGAATAGCGCCCCCTAAACATGAGTGTAATAGCTATTGCAAAAAGAGCGTTTGGGTATCCTTCGTGTACAGTCGGCCAACTAACTCGCTAATATATATATATATAAGCGAGTATAAGCGATATATATATATATATATATATATATATATATATATATATATATGTATAAGCGATATATATATATATATATATATATATATATATATGTATAAGCGATATATATATATATATATATATATATATATATGTATAAGCGATATATATATATATATATATATATATATAAGCGAGTATAAGCGATATATATATATATATATATATATATAAGCGATATATATATATATATATATATATATATATATATAAGCGATATATATATATATATATATATATAAGCGATATATATATATATATATATATATATAAGCGATATATATATATATATATATATATATATATATATATAAGCGATATATATATATATATATATATATATAAGCGATATATATATATATATATATATATATATATATAAGCGATATATATATATATATATATAAGCGATATATATATATATATATATATATATATAAGCGATATATATATATATATATATATATAAGCGATATATATATATATATATAAGCGATATATATATATATATATAAGCGATATATATATATATATATAAGCGATATATATATATATATATAAGCGATATATATATATATATATAAGCGATATATATATATATATATATATATATAAGCGAGTATAAGCGATATATATATATATATATATATATATATATATATATATATATATATATAAGCGAGTATAAGCGATATATATATATATAAGCGAGTATAAGCGATATATATATATATATATATTTATATATATATATATATAAGCGATATATATATATATATATATATATATATATATATAAGCGATATATATATATATATATATATATATATATATATATAAAATTAACCTAAATCGCGAGTCGAAAATCTTCTACTAAAGTTTCACCTTAACGGATCATCAGGAAGCCTAACTTCGACTGAATTCTAGGAGAAATCGCTTTCTTTTATCCACCAAAAACCCACCTAGCTTAAAATTTGCATAAAAAAAAAAAGAAAAAAATTTTTTTTTCTAAAACCTATCCCTAATTATAGAGTAACCACGCCCTTTTGTGTCTACAACTATTTAACACCTCCGATCTTTTGTTTAACATATTCCTACTTTTACAAGACGCTATTGCCAATTTTTCCTCCACACAAAGCCTACAAGCTCTATTGCCTGGTTTTTTTTTTTGTTTTTTTTTTTTTTCTGGTACCGTGAATACTGGTAGATATTAGATTAGTAAATATATATATATATATATATATATATATATATATATATATATATACACAACATTGGACAAAAAAATAAAGACAATTGACGAAGTTTATGACAAGTTAGGACAATTTATGACCGCTTGATATTTAGTAGGTAGCCATTAGCAAAGTACTATTCTCAAATTATGATATCAAAACAAGGAAAAAAAAAATTCTAAGAAATTTCCAATGTTTTAGCATGTCTGAGTATCCTCTTTTTAGAAAATTATGACTTTTCGTTATAAGGGAAGTTTGACAACAGTGTCTAAGGAAAATAATCACTTCGTATCTGTGTCCGAACCATTGAAGTTTCATCAAAATTTTTAGCACTGTCCTTTTCCCATATATATTATTGTATTGTATTAATTTAGAGGGCTATTGCAATGTGAATCAATAATTGAGTCTAATTAATTTCAAAGTGAAAACTTCGTTGCAAGAGATATTTTCTAAATGAACTTGGTGTTGTATGTTCAAATTTTTTGGGACGTTTTTACTTTGAAATTAATTAGGCTCAAATGATTATGATTTTGTATTGCAATTGCCCTCTAAATTAATTCAATAAAATAAAACAATTTGTGCAATGCTTCAAGCAAATAAAAATATTTTAAATGTGTCGATTTTCAATTCATTTCTTCTTAACTGCCTGATGAATGTTGTTTTCTAAACTTCATGAAACCTATAGTAGCAGAATATTTTCCATGGATTAAATATATATATATTTATTTATTTATTTTCATTATTATTATATACGCAAGTTTGAATTGTGTAGACTAGATGATAGACCATATGTAGATCTAAGATTGAATAATTTTGACACAGTCAACGGTGCTTCTGATGATCACATTGGCGAGAAACTGCCTGTTACCAAGTGTCGTTAATTCTGCGTTTACTCTATTCAACTTTAGATCTATATATAGTTTATCATTAATATTAAACACTCTATATGTATGAATATAGCAAGCAAACACACACACACACACACACACACACACATATATATATATATATATATATATATAATACTAAAAAAAATCAAAGGCAGGTCAAAACTCACGTCTCATGTAATGAGTTTACTTCATTCCTTACTCAATAGAAGCACTAGTGTCATGATGTAAACGGTTTGATCATTTAACTGTGTGCAAACAAATGACTGGTGTTTAATTAAATTGTTAGTGATACATAGGAATACTTGAAACCATTTAACTTTCTTAACTTATGCTAAACTGAATTGTTAAAAATTCAACGGTTTGATCATTTAACTGTGTGCAAACAAATGACTGGTGTTTAATTGAATTGCTAGTGAAGCAAAGGAATACTTGGAACCATTAGAATTTGTTATTTTATGCTAAAATGAATTGTTAGAAATATAACGGTTTGATCATTTAACTGTGCAAACAAATGACTGGTGTTTAATTGAATTGTTAGTGATACATAGGAATTCTTGGAACCATTTAACTTTGTCAACTTATGCTAAACCGAATTGTTAAAAATACAACGGTTTGATCATTTAACTGTGTGCAAACAAATGACTGATGTTTCATTAAATTCTTAGTGATACATAGCAATACTTGAAAAAATTAAACTGTGTGCAAACAAATGATTGATAGTAAATAGAATTATTCGCATTAGATAGAAATAAGTGAAACCATTTAACCGTGAAAAAATCAGCTCAGGCTCGTTTAAAAATGCGATCCATAAAATGTTTTTAGAAATCATATATCTATTATATACGTATAAAAAGGATTTGGCATTAAATAACCTTCAGTGGTTGATATGCCATAAAATCAAACTATCCTGTAACGCTGGAATGGTAACAGCATGGGCTCGTGGGCCTTCTCGTCTATATAAGATCTTAACAATCGGTCGGAGAAAAGAAATTTTGCGTATAAGAACAAGTAATTCTCTGCTTCTTTGAGCGTATGTACCCACACACACACTCATGAGCAGAGAGAGAGAGAGAGAGAGAGAGAGAGAGAGAGAGAGAGAGAGAGGCTCAGCCAAATACATTCACTTACACACAGATACACGTTTGTGTCATTAAAGAATTTGTTTTCAAAAGTATGCACTGGGGAAATAAAAGTTATTAGAAACCTTGTTGTGTGTTATTTGCTGACTTCTGCCAACCGATACAAAATCTTCGGGGATTTTTGTAGCCAGATAATCTGAAATGTATTTTCCAACCGACAAGTGAGAATTGCCACCCAGGATGAATCACTTAGTAAAAAAAAAAATCCCTGCCTTGTTCTTGTTACACATTTAAAACTCTCCTTTCATTTAAACCTTTCCCTTTCTTTGGTTTCATTCAAGGAATCAATAAACCTCAACTAACTGTAGAAATTAAGTCGAACTATATTAATTCCTCAATTATTATTTATTTATTATGCCTCCGGCTCATTGGTCTAGAGAGTAGAGTGTTCGCCAATGGCCCGGGAGACCGGGTTTCAATCCCAGGTCGCGTCATATCAAAGAATGTAACAATGGTACTTGATACCTCCTTGCTTAACACTCAGCAATATAAGGTACGTATCAAGGGTAAAGTGGAGCAATTCTGGGAAAGGAGTTGCGCCCTCTCCTACACCTCGGTGTAGTAGCTATAGAAAAGGGATCCTTCTGGTCGCCCTCGACTAAAGGGAGACAACTTTACTTTTACTTTTATGTCTCTTTGGTCATTTCCCCTTTTTTACTATCTTCTGACGTCAACCTTTGAAAAGAAAAAAAATCTTCGCACAGATCATATACAACATCAATATAGTATCTATCTTTTCCATTCTAATAATCACCAAAAATGCCCTCTTAATTTTTTTTTTTTTTTTCAATTATCTCTGTAATTTTTTAAATACTATCGCTGTTTTTGATTTGCCGAGACAATTTGTTCCAAAAATATATTACCCTATTAGCAAAAAAATCACTCAGTGTTTTAAATCTGCCTTGACAATGAATTTCCAGTTCGAAGGAAAATATTGAAAAAATGTCTACCATAATTAGAAATTCTATTAATTTTCTGAAAGCTTCAATTACACCACCTTTTATTCTTCTTTCAAGTAAAGTAGTCCATATTATAAGGATCGATAAGATGCCCTTGGTGTAATGGTTATCGTCGTAGGAATTGGACACGACGGTACGAGTTCAAATCCTTGACGAGAGTGATTGCATTTCACATAGCACTAATACCCTTGGGAAAGGTATGAATCCAATTATTCTCCTTCCAGCTATGGGTAAATAATAGGACAGACTAGGTTCTTCAGCCTTAGTGAGGCAACTAGTCTAGGAGAAGGAAAACTCTGAATTCAAACCTGTTAAACTCCGCTTAAAAGAATTGACCTTGTGTCATATCATGCCCGAGCGGAGGGGTTGGTAAATATGATAGCACAAGGATTCCATAGGAGGTGCCTGTGGTGTAATGGTTATTGTCGTAGGAAATGGACACGGCGACATGAGTTCAATTCCTGGACGTGACTGATTGCTCTTCACATAGCACTAATACCCTTGGGAAAGGTATGAATCCAATTATTCTCCCTCCAGCTAGGGGTAAATAGTAGGGCAGACTAGGTTCTTCAGCCTTGGTGAGGCAACTAGTCTAGGAGAAGGAAAACTCTGAATTCAAACCTGTTAAACTCCGCTTAAAAATTGACCTTGTGTCATATCCTGCCCGAGCGGAGGGGTTGATAAATATGATAAGGATCGTTTACTCATCTAAAATCCAATTGGAGGCTATTCTGTCTTTCTAAATGAGAAGAAATATTATTATCCTTCTTGGTAGATAACGAATCGGCAAGAATAGAAATACATCAAAAGCGATTTGCTATCGAAAGGCAATTGTAATGGAATTATTAATGAAGTTCTTTAAGATTTACTACAGAAATGTCCTGAAAGTGATTTTACTATAGAAATGCTTTGTGAGTGATCTATACAAGAAATAAATTTTCAAAAAATTATGAATAAGTGTACAAAGTATTTAGGGGGAGCTGAAAACTAAAAAGTCATCTAGTTCCTTTTGCAGGGTGTGTAACTTCACCACCCTCAAAGATAGACCCTCTTTTTTTTTTTTTTTTTTTGTAACAGTTGCCTGTCTTATTTGGTGAGAAAGGTCAAATCTTTAGAAAAACATTTTGGGGATTTTTTTAAAAAAGCTCCCAGATGTCCTTTGTTTTAGACAGGAATGAGGGTCTAGTGGTGGTGTTGAAAGTGATCGCTTAGCGTGTAAAAAACGCATATGTTTCCATATATCTCTCAAGAGTAATGATTAACAAGTTAGTCTTACAGGTTTGATATTATGGTAAATTTCGTTCCGGGTGCTCTAGACTTTTGCCCTTATACCAGACTAAACTAATCTTAAATATTTCATATTTTTCACAAAATATTTTAGAGTCAAGTTTTCATTCTTTTTAGTTACTTTAGAGAAGGGAACCTGTAACATTAAGGCCTTATTTATTGTTGTTGTTGTTATTATTATTATTATTATTATTATTATTTATTTATTTATTTATTTATTTTATTTTTTGATGAAGGCTTTTCTTAAATAGCGTTTCTGCTGAATGTATCCCCTGCAGAAGAGTAAGATTCTCCCCGACCCCGAAAGAAAATGGATTTACCTACATCTGATGACAATCAAGAGGATTATCCTATCATTACCATTGCTCCCAGTTCCATTTTTACCGGGAGTGGTAGTACAATAGAAAATTATTTGAATTAGACAAGAATACTAGTTACTATATGACTGTAAATTATTTGTTTTAAGAATAACTACTTGAAGCTTTAATTCTTAACTTAGAATTATTATTATTATTATTAGGTATTTTAAACCGTACAACTGTGTACAAATTATTTGTATTAGATACAAATACTTGATACCATACAAACGTATGCAAATTATTTGTATTAGATAGGAATACTTGATACCATACAACTGTGTACAAATTATTTGTATTAGATACGAATATTTGAACCGTATACAAAGAAAAAAGAAAACAACTATACAAAAAAAAATGTAAATATAAACGCAATTCCCCAATCTTTGGGTGGCCCAGTCGGCTGGGGCTGTAGATAACAGTGATTGCAGAGGGGTTGACCTTCCCCCAATGAGTGTCCTGATATGACAGTAAATAATCTGATGGTGAGGTTCCAATAATGCTGGGGCTTTGGGGAATACGGAGCACCCCTTCATTGGCATTGCTCCCAGGTCCACTCTGACCCGGAGTGGTAGTACCTGATAGAGCCCTATCTATGGGTTAAATAGAACTAACTACATACTTATGCTAAACTGAATTGTTTGAGTAAACTGAATAGCTTGAAATAGAAATGTTTTTGACAATTAAACCGTACTTACATTTAAACTGCTTGCTTATGCTAAACTGAATTAATTGAAATAGAACTGTTTTTGACATTGAAACTGTATTTACACTAAACTGAATTGTTTTGATATTTTACTGTGTGTAAACAAAATCTGTACTTATACTAAACTGAATTAGATGAATTAGAACTGCTTGACTAAACTGAATAGTTTGAAGTAGAAATGTTTTTGACAATTAAACTGTGTAATCATGCTAAACTGAATTGTTTGAAATAAAACTGATTATTTGTATAAAAATGCATTTGGCGTTAAATAACCTGCAAAGGTTGATATGCCATAAAATCCAACCAACCAACAACCAATCTTTGCGTATAAAATTATCTTAGCCGGATTGTGTGTTAAAATCAGAGAATAAGTGTTTTTTTAACCGCTTTTAATAAAAGAATCTATTCATACATAAATATATACTAAGAGGTACAATTTCTTAAAAGATCAATTTTCTGTAGCAATTACCATTAACAATAACATTTAAATAAATCCTTTTATTTTATTATCTTAGGATGACTCCTTTATTTCAAGTCCAAAAAAAATGGGGGTTATTGTAGCTGATATCAGAGGTGGACTGATCAGTCAAGCAATCGGACAGTGTCCGAGTTCCCAACTCCTTTACTGTCATCTATCCCAGATCCACCCTGGCCCAGAGTGGTAGCACTTGATAAGGTCCGATCTATGGGTCAAATAGAACTAAACTGTGTACTTATGCTAAACTGAATTGTTTGAAATAGGAGTATTTATATGTATAAAAATGGATTTGGCATTAACAGTGGTTGATATAACATAAAACCAAACTAAACTAAACTGAACTGAACCGAAATCCCAAAGCACAAAGAGAGCAAAGAAACAAATCCCTTTTTTCCAGTGGCCTCAAATGAATGTCGGCTGTTCTACAGCGACCATGTCGTGCTGTAATGGTTATCAAGCTAGTCTTATATACCAATAACCACCGAGTTGTGAGTTCGATCCTCGGCAGGAAGTTTGTACTTGTGGGCTTAGGCCAAATTTAAGCTTGGCTTATATTTGGGCATTAGGAATGATGTAATAGCTTTCCAGCTACACTCTCAGACTATGATCAGGCGCTCGTTGTGTGATGGTTTTCATTTTAGGAAATGGACACAACGACACGAGTTCTAATCTTAGACAAGGCTGATCGCATTCCATATAGCTCTAATGCCCTTGGAAAAGATATGGGTGATTAGTTAGACAGACATGGCTCTTTAACCTTGGTACGGCAACCTGTCTAGGAGAAGGAAAACTCTGAACTCAAAACGATGAAACTCCGCTTAAAGATTAACCTTATGTTGCATCCTGTTCGTGGTTGGAAGTATGATTTAGATTCTTTGTCTAATGGCATATCAAGCTTCGTGGGTTATTTAATACCAAAGCTATCCTTGTAGAAGAACGGTGGTGGTACTAGTTAACCCATAGCTGAAAGGGGTTCATGCCTTCCCCAAGGGTATTAGTCCTAAAGTGAACATACTAGTGCAACTAGAGTTTCAACTCCCTTAATACGATGCCTAAGTCCAGCACGTTAGCCACTACGCTATGGCAATTCTCTTCAGGAGTACTTGGGTAAATATATACCCTAGCAGACTATTGCTAATGTGTTTGATTCGTATTGAACTCCCCATGTTTCTGGCCTTGTGCCAAACTAAGCCCAAGTTTAGTGTCTTTTTCTGATGCTCTATTTCTTCACTTTGCTAAATGTGTCCATTAGGTACTCTGTAGCTTTGGAAATTAAGACCTGAATAGATTTCTCTATATTTTTGGGGGACTTGGATCTTTAGAAACAAAAATCAGATTAAAATTATATCCTATTTACCAACCCCTCCGCTCGGGCAGGATATGACACAAGGTCAATTTTTTTAAGCGGAGTTTAACAGGTTTGAATTCAGAGTTTTCCTTCTCCTAGACTAGTTGCCTCACCAAGGCTGAAGAACCCAGTCTGTCCTACTATTTACCCGTAGCTGGAGAGAGAATAATTGGATTCATACCTTTCCCAAGGGTATTAGTGCTATGTGAAATGCAATCAGTCTCGTGTAGGATTTGAACTCGTGTCGCCGTGCCCATTTCCTATGATGATAACCATTACACCACGGGCACCTCCAAAATTAAAAGATTAAAATTATATTCATCTGAATGAGATGATGATAGTATGAGATAGGTTAAGAGGTCAGTAACCATTTTTGTACAGGGTTCCAGATCACTGTAAGTCTTTTCTTGACTTAGTTAAAACCTCCTGATAGTTTACTTAGGAAAAAGAAGTGATGTTGGCAATGTCAGCCTTCCTGTGGAAATAGATATGAATTCTTATCTTGTTACAGGAACATTCATACATAACCCTTTCAGAAATAGTATTTACAGTTGGCTTAGCTCTTAAATTTTACCCATAATTCCTTCGTTTAGAATCATTACCATTCCTTATCATTCTCTACTTTTCCCATTTTCGCGTTTTTCCTGTTTTCTAATAATCCGTATTCCTTCTTTACTTCTCTGTAATATTCTACCATTTCCATCTGTCTTAAATTAGTCATTCTTTATTCTCCCCCCTCTCTCTCTCTCTGTTTTCTTCTCTTTCTTTCTGTTTTTTTCTCTTGTCTCTTTCTGTACCATCTCTTTCTCTCTCCCTTTTCTCTATTAGTTCCCTCTCTCACTCTTTCGTTATATCTTTCTTTTTTTTTTTCTCTTTTTTCTGTCCATCTTCTTCACTATTTTGTATTCTTTCTATCTTCTCTTCTCCTCTCCTTCATTTCTCATTCTTTTTTATCTTCTCTTTCATTCTCTCTCTTATATTTTCTTTACATTTTCGTAAGGGAGTTGGAAGGAAAAGGACAAGAAATAAAATAAAAGAAATTCTAGTACAAAAAAAAAAAAAAAACAAGACGATTAACCAGTAGGAGTTAATCAACTTTAGCCATATAGCTTTATTCTTTATTTCTATTCCTGTGTTGGAGTTGAAAAATGAATAAATAAATATATAAAATGAAAGAAATACAAATTTTTAAAAAAATTGATAAAGCTTTCTTTTCGAAGTCTAAAAGTAGTCATTCAAATTTAATCATATAGCTATATTCTCTTCGTCTATTGTACGGGAGTTGCAATAAAAAGAAGTAGAAATATGATGTAAGAAATACTAATCAAAAAAGAATAATTAAAAGATTATGTTCATTATTTCATTTCACTCACTTTTTACCTCATTAATACCAGATTATTTTTTGGTCAGCCATCTTGAAAAATTCAAACCTTTTCGTCTCAATATTTTATTGTTTTATTTTGTTTTTTTGTCTCCTCGTTTCTCTTTCTTATTTATTTATTTAGATTGTTCTTTTCTACCCTTTTGTCAGTTTTAACTTGCCCTCGGGTAGAGATTGGGGCCAGGGTATTTTCTTTAGTGTGGCTTCTAGGACAGATCTCATTTGTGGGGAAGTGGCCATTTTATGCAGCTGCATGTGTTATAGATTTTTCTTTATATATATATATATATCTGCTACCTTTCATCTGTCTGTTCACCTGCTTTTAATGGAGGGTAAGGATGCGGACCTGGGGTGGCCAATGATGAACCAAAGTCAGATTGAAATTAATGAACAATATTAACCTTTGAAATCAAATGGCTTTTGCCTCCCACCTGGTGGCTTCTTCACTCATTATATATATATATATATATATATATATATATATATATATATATAAGCTTTTTAGTTTGTCTTTTCAGGTCTATTTTTCTATCTACTTTGTCCTTTCTTTTTATTCAAGTCTTTTTTTTCTTTCTTTCTTTCTTGATTTTTTTAATTTCCTCTTTCAATTGTTTCAATAACTTATTCATTTTTCCTGTTTTTTTTTTTCATTCGTTACTTTATTCATTATTTTTTTCCCGCTTTTAAAAAATTCTTTCATTGTTTTTTCTCTCATTTTTTCTCTTTGTTTTTAATCCTATTTTCTCTTTCTTTTTTTTTTCTCATTCATTGTCTTTCTTTCACCGGTTTAAAACTTTTCAATCTTATTCGTTCTATCTTGCGTTTGTTTTTGTCTATTTGTCCTTTAATTTTCTTTCGTTCTTTCTTTTTTATTGTTTTTTTTTTTCGTTCTTCCTTTTTTGTTCTTTTTTTATTTCTATTTTCTGTTTACGTTTATTTCTTTTATCATTCGTTCTTTTTGTTTTCCTTCTTTCTTTGATTTTTTCTCTCTTTGTTTTTTTTTTTTTTTTTTTTTTTTTTTTTCTTCTTTCTTTCGTTCTTGGTTCTTTGAACTTCTCTGCTTATTTTTATTTCCCGTTTATTTTGTTCTTTCTTTTTTTCATTCATTCATTCTTCTTTTTATTTTTCTTTCTGATTTTTCGATTTACTTTCTTTGTTTCTCTACCATGCACTTTTCTCTTTTCATTCTTCGCTCCACCTTTCTTATATTACAAACTTTATATATATATATATAAAGCTATTTCTTAACCAGTTTTTCTATTCTTTCTCCACAAAGGGGGTGTACTTGAAAGACACTCTCTCTCTCTCTCTCTCTCTCTCTCTGGTTTATTAGAAAGACAGACTACTCTCTCTCTCTGGTTTATTAGAAAGACTACTCTCTCTCTCTCTCGTTTATTAGAAAGACAGACTACTCTCTGGTTTATTTGAAAGACAGACTTCTCTCTCTCTCTCGTTTATTAGAAAGACAGACTACTCTGTCTCTCTCTCTCTCTCTCTCTGGTTTATTAGAAAGACAGACTACTCTCTCTCTGGTTTATTAGAAAGACAGACTACTCTCTCTCTCTCTCTCTCTCTCTCGTTTATTAGAAAGACAGACTACTCTCTCTCTCGTTTATTAGAAAGACAGACTACTCTCTCTCTCTGGTTTATTAGAAAGACTACTCTCTCTCTCTCGTTTATTAGAAAGATAGACTACTCTCTCTCTGGTTTATTTGAAAGACAGACTACTCTCTCTCTCTGGTTTATTAGAAAGACAGACTACTCTGTCTCTCTCTCTCTCTCTCTCTCTCTCTCTGGTTTATTAGAAAGACAGACTACTCTCTCTCTGGTTTATTAGAAAGACAGACTACTCTCTCTCTCTCTCTCTCTCTCTCTCTCTCGTTTATTAGAAAGACAGACTACTCTCTCTCTCTCTGGTTTATTAGAAAGACAGACTACTCTCTCTCTCTCTCTCTCTCTCTCTCGTTTATTAGAAAGACAGACTAAAGATGAAAAGTGTGGAGTATTCCGAAGTAAAAATAAGGTAAAGAAAAGAGTCCCTTTTTCTTCCCTTAAAAGAAAGGTAGCAAAATATACACACTCAATCTCTTACTACGATTAATAATGATGTTGATGAAGAAGTCGATATTGTACCTTTCTTTATATTTATAATTTTGTTTTTGTTTTATTGTAATCACTTTCCCAGGTGAAACTTTTTCACCTTCTCCTCGATCTCTCTCCCCCCTCTGCTAAAGCCAACAAACCTCGCCAATTCCTAACCCTAACCCTCGTCCCCTGTAGCTGCCCGACCTTAAGGTACCATCCCTGTTACTGTGTCGAGGTTTATATTACCAATATCTTCCACCTCGCTTCCCCGAACAAACAGAAAATTCCAACATGGTGTCCAGGAGAGAACGCAAAACATGATGATAATTACACAAGGAACTAGTATTTATTGACTAAGCAATAAGAGGGTATATCTTGAATAAATATTGCCTGCCGGGGGTGGTTAGATCGGTTGAAAAGGATGGGAAGGGAAAAAGGGACCCCGGCTGCGTTTAAAGCACCAACTGTTTCTTGGATTCGTATTTATAATGACCAAAACGAAAACCTCTGCTTGTCTTCACCCAACGGGGACGTCTGGCTTTTTGATCTTCGTAATTGAATAATGTCGCCATCATGCACAGTTTGCGACTTCCGACTTCCGCTATCATTTATTCAGACCGGACTCTTAATTATGCCTTCCGATTATTATTATTATTGTTATTTTTAATCTTTATTTTGCATTTTTTCTTTATTTATGTTGCTTATTTATCTTCTATTAGTTGGTTTGTCTACGTAAATTTTCTGATAAAACGTCATTTGGTTCCCCCTTTGACGATCTCTTGTAAATCTGATTCAGACGTATCTTGAACTTCTATTTTTTTAATTTTTTGCTTCAAATAAATAAAATCATTTCTTTGAATTTAAAAAGAAAAAAATTATTTATTTTATAAGTATATTTAGTATATCTGAAGCAGATAGGTTGCGTCTAAAAATTTCTTCAACGGTCTCGTAATCTGGTTTAGTTGGGGAGGTGCTACTCATATACTATGTCTTGGGCAGGAATAAGGAGCCCATCCCTTTCCAGGTCCACAACTGGTTTAAATTCAATTTTCCATCTAGATTGGCTTCTGGAAGGGGGTCCCTGTGGCGTAGTGGCTAACATGCTGCATTGTGACATCGTAGTAAACTAGTTCGAACTCCAGTTCACTTTTGGATTAATACTCTTAGGAAAGGCATGAACCCCCGTGCCCCCATAGGTTAAATCTTCGACAAAGATGACTTTGGCATCAAATAACCCACGATAGTTGCTAAGCCATTAAAGAAGGAACAACAAAAAAGCTTATTCTTCCTCCATCTATGGGTAAATAGTTGGATAGACTAGGCTTCTTGCTATGGCAACTGGTTAAGGTTCGGTTTCTTTGTTTAATAACATATCGACGATCAATGCCAAAGTCATCCTTGTATGATTTTATTGGTGCTATTGGTCAGTTTAGTACATATGAGCTAGAAAGGACCCGTGTATGTATGTATGTATGTGTGTGTGTATATATATATATCTATATATATATATATATATATATATATAGAGAGAGAGAGAGTGAGTGAGAGTATGTTGGCCGACCATAGTCGAGGGCAACTCGAAGGCTCTCTTTTCAATAACGACTACACTGAGGAGTTGAGGAGGGCGCTACTCCTTTCTCTGGATTTCTCCATTTACTCTTTATCCGTACCTTCTGATGCTGAGTGTTACGTAAGCAGTCACCAATACCATTTTTGAGTCTTTGATATGACTCGACCCAGGATTGAATCCCCAGTCTCCCGAACCATTGGCGAACACTGTAAACATTATACCAATTGGCTAATTATATATATATATATATATATATATATATATATATATATATTGTTAGTTCATGCAAGTTCAAAAATGTAAATACCTAGAGACATATGCAAAAATAGATTTACAATATGAAGAAATTTTATTGACGTCACAAGGACCCTTTCATCAGAGATTCGTCAAGCGACAGCCTTCAGAAGTTGTTTGAAACAATGTGTTAAATAAAAGTGGGATGAAAAGGAAAAATGATAGCCAGACAAAATAGGGAGAAAAAAAAATTAAAAAAACCCTAAGTCAAGCACGAAATCTCTCCTAATAAGTTCAGCGAGTGTTTAGGGTTTTGTTTGCATAGAGAAGGCCTATTGAATAAAATATAAATGGTCTCTAGGACAATGAGATATTGCTTATCCCAAGCTCTATGCAAGACCACAAAACACCCATCGCTGTAATTAACCACACAACTATCTAAGGCATTCAAATGTTCATAGATGGCTGAATTGAGCAATTTTGAATGCCCGGATGTTGTGTACTTACGGGGATGTCTCGTGGAACATGCTGTTTAACTCTAACCTCAAGGCGTTGGGAAGTGCTCCCTATATATGTAGCGTTACATTGACATTGAAATTTATAAATTAAATTGCTTTGTTGGAAGATAGGGAGCACATCCTTACGAATTAGTCGTTGAAAATTATATATATATACTTTTCCACGAATAATTTTTGTTGCTTCGTTTTCAGAAACACTCACTATAAATAAATTCGATAAATTTTTATATGTTTAAAAACAAATGAAAAATTTTCTATTTAAAAGAAATTAATGACTTTATAATATTTTAAGAATGATTTTCTTGAGAAATCACTTGGATATCAGCTGCTGAATTCAAGTTGCGCCTTTTAATTAGTTTTTTGACAAAAAAGCCGCATATGGCCTTAAAGCCGCAGGTTCTCTACTCTTGATCTCATCTACACATTTATCTAATCCTACCTTCTTTTTTTTTTTTTTTTTTTTTTAAATCATCACCAACAAAGCTCGGATTACACTTTATTTAAATTGATCGACCATTGGACATTTTGGGTTCCCGTTGTAATTGTAGTCCATGAGGATATTGATTCTTCTACTTAGAAGTGAAGGATTTTTAATCAAGATAATGTCATCACGCCATTCAATGACAAGCCTCTTTAATTTGTAGACCAATTCGTATACATCTGTAGCAATATCTTATTTACTGAAAGCGCAGTCAAAATGCGTGTAATTAAAACATGGACTGCTATTGGGAGTTTATAGACAATATGGAAATCTAATCTCTCGAACAGAATAAAATGGGAATTCTTCTAAGATATAACCGTGTCAGTATTACTGTATGGTTGCACCACTTGGAGTCTTGGAAAACGCTTGGAGAAAAAGATAGATGGGAACTACACAAAGATGCTGCGTGCTATTTTGAACAAATCCTGGAAGCTGCACCGTAGAAAACAGCAGTTGTATTGCCACTTACTTCCTATCTCGCAAGCTATCCAAGTAAAACGAGGAAGACACGCTGGGTACTGTAAAAGAAGTAAGAATGAAAACATAAGTGACGTTCTCTTATGGACTCCCAGCGGTTAGAGTGTTCGCCAATGGCCCGGGAGACCTGGGTTCAATCCCAGGTCGAGTCATACCAAAGACTTTAAAAATGGAACTTGATACCACCTTGCTTAACACTCAGCATTATAAGGTACGGTTCAAGGGTAAAGTGGAGCAATCCTGGGAATGGAGTAGCGCCCTCCCCTACACCTTGGTGTAGTAGCTATCGAAAAGGGAGCCTTCGGGTCGCCCTCGACTATGGTCGCTAACTTTACTACTTTACAAGGTTAACCAAATAGCAAAAACTTATATTCATCGGCTCTCGGCGCTTATTGGGTGCCGTCAACATGATTTACAAAAAGCGATAGCTGATAGGGACGCAGGTGACGAACGAGAGTTAATGAAATCCGTGCACTCAACGCGCGGAGATGATGACGTCCACATTCCGGCTGAATTTACGGAAATTTTCATGGATGCTACAACTTCGGTTTCTGGATGTATCTAGTTACTTACTGACTTTATACCAAAGACTAAAAAAAATGGTACTTGATACTTACTGATAAAAATGGTACTTGATACTTACTGACTTTATGGTACTTGATACTTACTTGATAAAAATGGTACTTGATACTTACTGATAAAAATGGTACTTGATACTTACTTGATAAAAATGGTACTTGATACTTACTGATAAAAATGGTACTTGATACTTTCTGACTTTATGGTACTTGATACTTACTTGATAAAAATGGTACTTGATACTTACTGACTTTATGCCAAAGACTTTATGGTACTTGATACTTACTTGATAAAAATGGTACTTGATACTTACTGACTTTATGCCAAAGACTTTATGGTACTTGATACTTACTTGATAAAAATGGTACTTGATACTTACTGACTTTATGCCAAAGACTTTATGGTACTTGATACTTACTTGATAAAAATGGTACTTGATACTTACTGACTTTATGCCAAAGACTAAAAAAAATGGTACTTGATACCTTCTAGCTTAACACTCGGCATTATAAGGTATGGATCAAGGGCAAAGAGGAGCAATCCAGGGAAAGGAGTAGCACCCTCTCCAACAGCTCGTTGTAGTAGCTATTGAAAAGCGAGCCTTCGGGTCGCCCTCGACTACGGTCGCCAATTTTACTTTACTTTTACTTATAGTTTAATCTGTGAGACTAGCTCGTGAACCATTACTCTAGGACGATGCACACCAAAAAGGTGACTAAGTGGAATATGCACTGGACTGAGAGTTAGATTTTTGTTTTCCTGATTATGTAATCACTGCAAAAAAGGATAGATATGGAGATGTCGGAGGAACTGCAAAACGTGTACCACGCACTCTCTCTTCTCCTTCACCACATGATTTCTCTTCTCTGTAGGAGACTGTTCAGACCAGATACGGTAAACCAGGCAAGATCACTCATCTGTGACTATGCAACCTCTCTAAAATTCTTAACAGCCGTACATGTATCTTCTTAACGAGCTGGCTGGCCTGGTATCGTCTTTATTGTGTGAAACTTCATTAATCTGTAACGAGCCCAGTTCGAGTCTTTGGGAATGGCGAGAAGAGAGAATCGCGGCAAAGGTGGAAATTAGTCGGTTCGTTTGTCTATATTACCTGCGTGCTTCCATAGTTAATTGCATCTGGTTGGCGGTAAGTGCTTTGATCTTCACTCATCCAATTCATGGGTTGTTATCAAATAATTGTTTTAGCTGATGTGGCTTTGTTTTAGGGATGCTGGTCTTTCCATAGTATCATTTTTGTTGGTTAGAACACAAGATTCAAAAAGCGGGCAAAGGCATTATTCTATCATCTGTTGGTTGGTTTACAAAAAAAGAAAGGAAAAAAAAAGCATTTTTATTGCGAAGTGAATAATAAGTGGAACAAAAATGAACATCTCTCAATAAAAAAAAAAGTTTATTCATTTTCATGACTTATTTACAGTAAAATATTGCATAGAAGTCGACCTGGCATAAAGTGACCTCAAGATTTTTTAAAAGGATCCCTTTGGTGTTGAGGCTCATGCGTTGGATTGCAACATAGTAATAAGCGAGTTCGAACTCTAGTCGCAGCAGTATAACGTTCGCCTTTCAGACTAATACTCTTGAGGGAAATATGAACCCTTTTATCCCCCACCAGCTGTGGGTTGAATAGTTCCGCAGTCGATCCCTTGCACGATGGCTTTGGCATTAAATAATCCACGAAGGCTGATATGCCATTAAACGAAGAAACAAAATCAAGATTTTTCAGCGTAAAATTCTGAGTTAGACCTATACCTGTTGTACAGTACGACCCCTAAACATACAGTAGGCTAATGGTAGAATATATGAAACATGCCAATCTTACAAATTAGAGCTTACCCTATTTACCAATCCCTGCGCTCGGGCAGAATATGACACAAGGTCAATTTTTAAGCGGAGTTTGACAGGTTTGGATTCAGAGTTTCCCTTCTCCTAAACTAATTGCCTCATCAAGGCTGAAGAACCTAGTCTGACCTACTATTTACCCGTAGCTGGAGGGAGAATAATTGGATTCATACCTTTCCCAAGGGTATTAGTGCTATGTGAAATGCAATCAGTCTCGTCCAGGATTTGAACTCGTGTCGCCGTGTCCATTTCCTACGACGATAACCATTACACCACGGGCACTACAAATTAGAGCTTATATTTATATGAATTCACAATCTATTGTGCTCTCTTGAAATTGCATTGATAAACAACATACCGTAATCGTCTAACCAGCCGTCTGTGTGCTGTGACGTTCCGGTTTATATTTACAGTCAGTGCATCAACTGTTAGAAATGGTATGTGATATAGCGTTAATATAATACTTGATTTATATTACAGTTTTATCATCTTTATATAAATCTTTTAAGTTAATGTTAAATATATTCCCCAAACACGACTTTAAGTTGGGAATATTTGTGGCAGTCAGTTGGAATTACGGTATGTAGTATTCATCAATTGTCAAAAGTACTGTTCTGTTGGTTGACCACTCTGTGGTAAAGGTGTGGATTTTAGCCCTGCCGTGTAAGTTGACCCATAGGTTTATAGAAATTCTTTCCGGCTTAAAAAGTCAACTTGTACGCTGCAATTTATGTTATTTATTTAAAGAGCATGTCAACTCGGTAGGGTTATTTTAGGGCTAGAGAATAGATGGTTCGGTTTTATGGCAAATCAACCATTGTAGATTATCTAATGCTGTTTTTACATATATATTAGATATATGATTTGTAGATACATGTAGTTAAATGATCAAACAGTTCTATTTCAAACTATTCAATTTAGCATAAGTCGACAACGTTTACTGGTTCCAAGAATTGCTATGTATCAATAAGAATTCAATTAAACATCAGTCATTTGTTTACACACAGTTAAATGATCAAACAATTCAATTTAACATAATTCCTTTGTTTGCACTCAGTTTATATGTCAAAAAGTTATATTTGACCTAGGGCCCTATCAGGTGCTACCACCCCGGGTCAGAGTGGGCGTGGGAACGGTGGTAATGAAGGGGTACTCTGCATCCCCCAAAGCTCCAGCATTACTGGAGCCTCACTATCAGATTGTTTAGAGTCATATATAGGACACTCGTTGGAGGTGGTGTTACCCCACTGTAGAGATGCAGTCTGTGTATTCTACTACCCCAGCCGACTGGACCCGTGCAAAAAAAAAAAAAAAAAAGAAAATGTAAATAAAAATCAAGTCGACTTGAAAAAAATTCTACAAAACTAGATTTATACAGCAAGACTAAAATCCAAATCTTTACCACAGAATGGCCAAGAGGGGGTGTCCTCGTGGTGTAATGGTTAAAGCGATGGACTGCGGAATCTTTGTACGCGAGTTTGTACTCCAATCGCGCTATTACGTTCACTTTCGGGCAAATACCCTTGGGAAAGGTATGAACCCCCTTATTCCCCCAGCTATGGGTTAAATAGTACCACTACTGTTCTTATTTAATAGCTTTGGCATTAAATAACCTTCAAGGGTTGATATGCCATTAAACGAAGAAACCAACCAGAATGGCCAACTAGTGGATTTTAGCCTTACCCTAAAAATCGAACCCCTGTTTTGTTCAGGTTTTTTTTTCTTTTTTTGGGTGGGAACTATTTACTATCCTTGAAACCATATAACTGTATACAAACAAATGATTATTATCTTAAAATAGAAATAATTACATGAAACCATATTATTACTAATATTAGATAGGAATACTTGAAACCATATAACTGTAAATTATTAGTATTAAGAATAGTTACTTGAATCTATGATTATTCATTCAAGTTTATAATTAGTTTCTTGAAACTACATAACTGTGTGCAAACAAATAATTATTAATTTTAAAAAGAAATAGTTATTTGAAACCATATTATCGTTAATATTACATAAGAATACTTGAAACCATATAATTGTGTATAAACTAATGATTATTATCAAATAGAAATAGTTATTTAAACCATATAAGTGTTTATGAATTATAATCCGATCGTAATACTAAAAGCCATACAACTGTGTGCAATTTACTTCTTTTAGATGGGAATATTTAATATCATATAACAACGTACCAAAAGAAAACATCCTAAGAAACAATTACACAAAAAATATAAATATAAGCATACAATAAACATGATTCGCTAATTTTAGGTATGAAGTAACCCTTGACATGTTAACGTTCCGTTAAAATCTGTCAATCGATTGATAACATATAATCACATGCAAAAAAACAAAAAGAAAAACCCTTAAACAACTACAGTTAAAATTTAAATATGAATGTACGATGAATGCGAATCCCTAACCTCTAGGCATAAAATAACCCTAGACGGGCTGACATGCCGTTAAAAATCAATCGATCAGTCTGTAACATCAAAGTTTACATTTAAACAGTCTTTACTTCAGTACTCTATCAACTCAGGTTTTGTCTATCACTCAATGCATCAATAATGGTTTACGAGCCTCACCTACCAGGCTCTGAGAAGAGAATAATCTACTTCATGATTTATAGGCTGGATATTCTATTTGGGAACTTTTAATAACTCACAATGGCAAATACTATGTAACTTTATCATCTTGGGATTTGTGAAAACAGTCGATCCTTCTCTTGGGCTTAAAAACCGAGCCTTTATAATTTGGAACCCACTGCAGTACCCACTGGGAAAATACTCTTGTTACTAGTTACCAAAGTTTTGCCATATGCTTCTGCAGACCCCACTGACAAGAGATAGCCAGCCTCCTCATTCTTTCACTTTTATTTTACATCTCTCTCCACCTCAGTCTTTCCGCGTCCACAAAAAAAAAAAAAATTAATAAAAACAGATTTTAAAAAACCCAAACCTGTTTGGTATTCTACGACCGTAAAAGCAACGTATGGTAAGACAGGGATGTTGTTGGGTCTTGTAGTACGGACTGGTGGGATTAGGGGTGGAGGAGGAGGAGATTTAAGAACGGGGGTGGGGGTCAGATTCTCATTATCAAACTGCACCAAAATGATGCGCTTCTTGAACCCTGCGTTCGTTATCGGTAAAATCGCTGCTGTCAACACATCTCCCTACGAAAAACCCCGAAACTCTAGCCCCTCATCATCAGCAGGTGTCCGAATAATCAGTCATGCTGCGTCCAAAGCAAGGGTATCCAAATTGCTTCACTTGGGATCTAGCCCCACCCGTTACCTGGCCCCACCCGGGATCTGGCCCCACCCTTGATCCTATGAATCAAGAGGCGCTAAGTGCATTATCCTCTGCTTCATTAAAAACAAAAACAAAAAAACACCACCAAAAAAATATAACGATTATAAAAATAAATAAAACGGCACAGTGAGCAGCCGTCATTCGTTTTGGTGTATCTGAGGGATAGTTCTGTGGTGTAGTAGCTAACGCATTGAACTGTGACATCTTAGTAAGCGAGTTCGAACTCTACAGGAGCAATCATTACGTTCTTTTTGGATTAATACTTTTGGGAAAGGCATGAACCCCCTTCAACCTCCCCATCTGAGCTTTGGGTTAAATAGTACCACTTCTACAAGAAGGGTTTTTGGCATTAAATAAACCACAAAGGTTGATGCCATGAAACAAAAGAAACCAAATCTGATTAGAGGGGAAGTGCAATGTTTTTTGGCAACTACGGTCATTGCACTGATTGATACACGATGTTTAGTTTGAATCAATCCAGGTATTTTAGAAACTTTAAAACGAATTTAGCAGATGTATCGCTATTGTCAGCTTCACGCTTGAACTATGAACAGGCGATAAAAAGAATTTTCAATTATGTATGTATGCAAGTTTACGATTACGCGTATGCGATCATCAGTAATAGTAACAGTTGGTGTTTTTAATTTCGCTTTTTAATTCATTTTTACTATACTCGTAATTCGATTCTCATGAAAATCTCTCTCTCTCTCGTAATTCGATTCTCACAACAATCTCTCTCTTTCTCTCGTAATTCGATTCTAACGACAATCTCTCTCTTGTAATTCGATTCTCACGACAATCTCTCTCTCTCTCGTAATTCGATTCTCACGACAATCTCTCTCTCTCTCGTAATTCGATTCTCATGACAATCTCTCTCTCTCGTAATTCGATTCTCACGACAATCTCTCCCTCTCTGTCTTTCTCTCGTAATTCGATTCTAACGACAATCTCTCCCTCTCTGTCTTTCTCTCGTAATTCGATTCTCATGATAATCTCTCTCTCTCTCTCGTAATTCGATTCTCACGACAATCTCTCTCTCTCTCACGTAATTCGATTCTCACGACAATCTCTCTCTCTCACGTAATTCGATTCTCACGACAATCTCTCTCTCTCACGTAATTCGATTCTCATGACAATCTCGCTCTCTCTAGTAATTCGATTCTAACGACAATCTCTCTCTCTCTCTCGTAATTCGATTCTCATGATAATCTCTCTCTCTCTCGTAATTCGATTCTAACGACAATCTCTCTCTCTCTCTCGTAATTCGATTCTCATGATAATCTCTCTCTCTCTCTCGTAATTCGATTCTCATGACAATCTCTCTCTCTCTCGTAATTCGATTCTCACGACAATCTCTCTCTCTCTCTCTCTCTCTCAATTCGATTCTCACGACAATCTCTCTCTCTCACGTAATTCGATTCTCACGACAATCTCTCTCTCTCACGTAATTCGATTCTCACGACAATCTCTCTCTCTCACGTAATTCGATTCTCACGACAATCTCTCTCTCTCACGTAATTCGATTCTCACGACAATCTCTCTCTCTCTCTCTCTCTCTCTCTCTCTCAGAACAAGTTAAGTACAGTAAATAATTATATACAATGTGGTGATTGTGGTCGAGAAACCTAATGATGATAACCTAATGATGAAAATGCACTTGATTGACAGGGTGCGAAATCAAAATATGAAATAACTTTTAAAACATTATTTTCAAGTCTGATTAGTCCAATTTTTTAAGAAAACGTGATAAATCTAAATTTTTATCATTAGTTCTAATATTCAAGCTTTTTTTTTATTCAAATTCAGCCCAATATGAGTGAGCAAGAAAAGAAACAACAAAAATTTTATGATTTGCTTAACGCTGAAACCAAGCAAAAAAAAAAAAATTAAAAATTCCGAAATAATTGCAATTTCTTTATGACCTCCGTCAAGGCCAGACCATAACTCCCTTGATTACGCTATATGGGGCGTTTTAGAAAACAAACCAAATGCAACTTTCCATCCAAATATTGGTTCGCTCCAGACTGATATTGACGAGGAATGGAATAAAATATCTAAAGAATTTATTTTGAAGGCATGCAAATCGTTTCCGAAGGCGTATTGATACAATAATTAAAAAAAAAACTCGGCCATATTGAATAAATTTATTGTTTTGTGTCTATCTTCTTATCTTGTTGTTTATTTTTTTTAAATTAAAATTAAAGTCGTTTATTATTATACTAGAATATTCCTAATATTACTTCCACACCCTGTATAGAAAATATTTCTATCATAATATCTGGTATGCAGTGAAAATTTCAGAACAAAATTCGAGTTAAAACGTAGCATGTTGGATACAACAAAGTGCTCGAATGTCGGTAAGAAGAGCAGTATAAAACTAAAATTATCACCTCACTTTCCTTCGATTATCTGTTATTATTATTATTAGACTTTTTTTTACCATAAATAAGGAGAATATAGATACTTATTCCTTAGAACGCTACCCACTCCTAGTGTTCTAAGTATAGCACTAAACTGCATCTGATGGTGAGGCTCCAGTTCTAGAGATCTGAAAAGTGTACAGTACCCTTTCATTGCCATTACTCTCATGTCCACTCTCCAGCTGCTTTGTTTGCTGGGGCTGCAGAATCCGTCGACTGCATTTTTGCTGAGCAGTAAGAACCTCCTGTCCAACCAGTGTCCTGATATAACACTAAACTGTATTTGATGGGGAGAGGTTCCAGTCCTGGAGCTTCGAAAAATGTGGAGTGCCTCTTCATTACAATTCCTATCAGGTCCTCTTTGACCCTGATTGTTATTTCCTGTTAAGGTTCCATCTAAGGGTCAAATAGAACTGATCCAGCATTAAATAAGGATCATTATTATTAGTTCTTTGAAACCCTACAACTGTGCAAATTATTTATATTAGATGATAATACTTGATAAATAGAATGAATAATGTTACATCTTGATAGAATTGTTAGTGTTAGATAGGAATACTTGAAACCATTTAACTTTGTGCAAACAAATGAACTCTAACGCGTTTAAAAATAAAGTTAACTACAAACTATTCACATACAAATCATATATAAACCGGATTTGGCATTAAATAACCCTCAAGGGTTGATTTGCCATAAGATACCAACCAACCATTAGGGTTCCGCCTTTGGGTAAAATGGACCAACTTAAAAATTATTCGTATTCGATAGGACCGAGTGTAAAAATGAATAAATAAATTAATAAAACTCTTTCGACACAATAAAAAGAATGTTGATATGGACTCGATTCTTTAATCTCTAGGCATAAAATAGTCCTAGATGGGTTGACATACCATTAAAACTAAGAAATCAATGTACTATTTGCTCTTTGTTGGGGAGAAGACGTATATTTTACGCTCTTCCAAGAACATTAGCTGGAAGTGAAAACAGGCTCGTCTTGAATTTGAACTCGGCACGCCAAATTCAATTTTCATAACGATAACCCCATCCCTTTTTCTTTGCACACACACACACACACACACACACGCGCGCATAACTTCTTGCAGTCTTAATCTCTGCTCTGATACTTGCGAGCTTTTGGTCGAATTGAAGAATTCCGAAAGGAAATATTAATGGGCAAGCAACTCCTTGCCGGCTTCTAATGCAAACACCTTGTTGGTCTTCTCTTGTGGTTCTTATTACCAATAACGGCATCATTTGAATCCACTTTGAATGGCGCCATTCCCCTACCTACCTAATTAATAGTTATCTGATATCAGGTAAGATGGTATTTGTCTGTTTACTTACCTGTGTGCATTAAGATTCGCACCTTTCTGTGAGGTGTTAGATTGCCGGACATGTAAAGTTTCCTCAGCCGCTTACTTCTTTTGTGGGGTGCGCGGGTAGGAGGGGGACAATTTAGGTTTCGCAGAATCAGTTTTCAAGATCAGTGAATAAGATTCGTAGATGCGTCTGTTCGGTTTTTAAGAACACTAGCACAGTACCCATAAAAAATGACAAGCTTATTACCTCTGTCAACGAGGAAGGCGTGGCTAACGTTCTGAATTGCGACTTTGTCGTAAGCAAGTTCATCCTCCAGTCGCGCTATTTATTGCATTCGCTTTCGAACTAATACTCTTGGGAAAGGCATGAACTCGCTTAACCCATTCCTCCGCCCCAAGCTATTAGTTTAAATACTTCCACTATTGTTCTTCTACAAGTGTGGTATTAGCATTAAATAACCCACGAAGGTTGATATGCCATTAAACAAAGAAACCCAACCAAACCTCTGCCGACGGTTGTGTATTCATCCATGTTTTTCTGTTTGCTAAAATTTTCTGTTTTTCAATTCTGAAGAGTGAGGAATACAGCTTCTTTGCCACTATCCCTTGATTCAATCTGACTGGAGGTGTACAGCTTATTCGGGTCTCGTCTATGGATTTCTGTTTGAAAATTATTTGTATTGGATAAGAATACTTGAACCCATATAACTCTACTATATATACGCCCACACACACACACACACACACACACACACACACACACACACACATATATATATATATATATATATACACAAATTTACATATACGCATATTTTACACACACATATATATATATATATAAACTTTGTGTGTATAATATAAATGTGTGGGCATAGTGTATATATAAATAATATACATCTGTTTGTGAGTGAGCATATATATATATATATATATATATAGTGTATTATTATGTGTGTGTGTGTGTATATATATATATATATATATATATGTGTGTGTATACGTATGTATGCGTGAGTGTTGGTGTGTCTGTGTGTGTGTATATATATAAACTAAAATTCTCTTTGTTTTTTTAAGTGTGTCTGTGTAAGTGTGTGACTACTCCTGTAAAGATTACGTCAAGCTTTTTTTATTTTTTATATGAGCCGTACACTTAAAATTCTCTAACTTAGATACTCATGTGCAGTCTCCGTTCGCGCTGAACGGCACATTTTTTTTAATCATTTAAATTCTTGACATAATATAGACAATTTTTCAAATGCTTATACTTGTTTACTCTTTCCTAAATAGAAGCATCAGTATCACGACAGTCTGCTATTCCAACGCGAACCCAAAAAGCTTTACGGGTCGTCTAGTGTACGTATGTTTTCTCAGTTATTGGCGAATGTATTGTTTCTGTCAATTCATTTGTGCAGCTGAGAAAGCTTAGATAAGTGTTTCTGAAGAATTTATGGGTTTAGAAGAGAAGAGAGATTTTGAGACAATGCAGACAAGGAACTCTTGAAGTTGAGAAGATAAAGGTCTTTAGTTCGATGGATGATGAAAAAGGTCTTGAATTACATCTTTTTTCGAGAAACCCTACAATGTCCCTTTCCTCTTCAAAGTCGTATATGAATGAAATGGAGTGGTTTGAAATTCCGGGACGACTTCTTCTCAGTTTTCACACTGTGAAGCATATCTATCACACTTATTACATCTATCTATCTATCACACGCATTTCATCTATCTATCTATCTATCTATCTATCTATCTATCTATCACGTTCATTCTATCTATGTATTCATCACATTCATTCGATCGATCTAACTATCTATCTATCTATCTCATGTTTATATCTATCTTATTGTACCCCTATCTATCTATCTATCTCATTCTATCAATCTATCTCATGTTTATATCTATCTACCTTATTGTACCCATATCTATCTATCTATCTATCTATCTCATGTTTATATCTGTCTACCTTATTGTACCCCTATCTATATATCTATCTATCTATCTATCTTATTGTACCCATATCTATCCATCTATCTCATTCCATCCATCTATCTATCTCATTCATTGCATCGATGTCATCGTCATTCATATATCTATCAGGCCATCTTTCTATCACAGTCATTTCAACTATGACGCGCATTTTTCTATCTATCTAACATTTCATTAATCTCCACGACACTCATTTCAATTATCAATTTACTACAGTCATTTCAACTATCACACACATTTTTTTTATCTATCTATCCCACTCTTTTCATTGACCTCACGCATTTCGTTTATCTGAGTTCGACTCCCACTAGATGCTCAGCAATTGTATCTTTTTGTCGTACTAGGCCTTGTGCCTAGGAAATAACTCTAGTCACGAGTTGTTCTAATCACTTGGCACATAGTCCCGTTTTCATTGTTATTGGCGAAAGTGGTGATATATAAAGATGGAAGTCTGGTGGAATGAAGATATTGAATAATTTATTTTGTTGATGAAGTAGTCGACAATGTAAATCATTGAAGCCAATGTTTGAAGGTCTGGATATGCTGATGCGCACAAAAGATGGTGGGTGTGGTTATTTTGCTTTTTGATGGGGTGAGTAATGAGTCGATGCTTGGAGTAAATAAAATATGACCAATTAATTGTCTGTGCTTCTTGCTTCATTTGCTTTGTTTGCGTACGGCATGTTTTTCCACGAAACAGATACATGCCCAGTCGGCTGGGGTTGTGAAATAAACCGATTGTATCTCTGCCGAGGAGTAAGACTCCGCCAATGAGTGTCCTGTATATGACATTAAACCATCTGATGTTGAGGTTCCAGTATATGAGACTAAACTGCCTCTGATAGTGAGGCTCCATCCATCCATCAATCTCTCTATCTCTATCAATCTCTCTCTCTCTCTCTCTCTCTCTCTATATATATATATATATATATATATATATATATATGTAAACAGAAAGCTGGTGACCATTGTAGAGGGCGACCTGAAGGCTCACTTTTCAATAGCTGTGTAGGGAGGGTGCTACTTCTTTCTCTGGATTGCTCCACTTTACCCTTGATTCCTACCTCATATTGCTGAGTGTTAAGCAAGGGGGTATCGAGTACCATTTTTTTGAGTCTTTGGTATGACTCGACCTTGGATTGAACCACGGTCTCCCGTCCCATTGGTGAACACTCTACCCACCCTTCGAACAAGCAGGATGTGACACAAGGTTAGTTTTTCCTTCTCTTGCACCAGTCGCCATACGAAGGTAAAAAAGTCCAGTCTGCCCCACTATTTACCTATAGGTGAAAAACAGAATAGTTTGATTTATACCTTTCCTAAGGCTATTAGCGCTATGTAAAATCCAACCAGACAAGTTCAGGATTTGAACTCTGATCGCCGTGTCCATTTCTTACGACGATAAACATTACCACAAGCGCCTGTCTGTCTGCGTCTCTCTCTCTCTCTCTCTCATATATATATATATATATAATCAAGTCTTGCTGATAAAACACAGTTCCCGGGGTCTCTCTCTCTCGCCATCCGTCCCTATCATCCATCGTTCCTGGCATATCCTTAAGATTGCATCAAGTGTTCGTACATATATATATATATATATATATAATGTAGTTTGCTGTATTTATAAATCAAAAGTTCTCCGTATCGATGACAGAGCATGATAGAGCACTGACACACCATCAACTCTGCTTGCTGGCGGTCAGTTTTTCGCCTATGCGATAATTAGATCAAGTGATTCCGGTGTTAAATCGATCACTAACTGTTTGTTACCTTTTTGCTTTGCTTTAAATGTCCTGGTATGACACTAAACTGCATCTGATGGTGAGGTTCCAATTTCGGAGATATGTGAAGTGTTGATTACCTTGTCATTACTATTACTCCTAGATCCACTTTACAGGTTGATATACTGTTAAAATTAACCAATCAACGTTTTGGTTTGCGTTACCACAAGAAAGAGACGAGAAAAAGGTCGGGGAATCTACCGGTCGATAGCAGTAACAATGAGTTTAATTGTTCGAACAATTCTTTAAATGTTTAATGACTCTGTCAAGACTATATAGACAGTTAAAAGTTGTATGGTGTGTTCTTCGGCTGTCAATTGTGCCCAAATAACATTCAATACGTTTACCTGAGACCACAGTTGATGCAAATCAAGGGAAACTTGTTCACACATACATTTGTCTGTCGTAAAAATGATTTTTTTTTTTTACCTATATGGCGCGGGAGTCGGGTAGAAGTGTAGTTTGTGGAGGTGCGTTGAGTGCGATGTTGGGTGGGTGAGGCACGGGTTTGGTTGTCTAATCTTTTCTCCGCCTGCCTCTTGTACAAATGATTATGAAACATTTTGCTCTGAAATCTGATTTGCACAAGAAAAGATACCCACCTATATATATATATATATATATATATATATATATATAAAGTGAGAGAAAGGAATGAGACGTTGGGGAGGGTTGGAGAAGGAGAGATGTAGGAATGAAATAGAAACAAACTTTTCTTACGTGAGACTCTTGTGGCGATCGTGTTGTTGTCTGTCTATTAACATCATCTCTCAAGACACTTGTTAATTAAGTCTATGTACACGTGCGTGTGTGTGTTACTTTAAATGTACATATTTTTTAGTTTTTCTTTTATCTTTCTTTGGCGAATTTTTTCCTTTTCTTTCTTTTTTGTATTTCTCTCTCTTTTTTTCTTTTCTTTCTTCCTTTTCTTTTATGTATTTTTCTTCCGTTTCCTTTTTTTCTTTGTGTATTTCTCTTTTCTGTTTATTTTTCTTTCTTTTCTTTCTTCCTTTTTTTTCCTTTGTGCATTTCTCTTCATCTTTTCTTTTTCTTCCTTTGTGTCTTCCTTTTTTTTCCTTCCTTTTCTTTTCGTATTTTCATTTCCTCTTTCTTTTTCCACTTTCCTCTTCTTTCCTTTTTCTCCTTTTTGTTTTGCATATTTTCTTTTCTTTTTTTTTTCTTTCCTCTTCCTTGTTCTTTTCCTTTTTTCATTTGTTTCCTTGTCCTTCCTTTCTTTTTCTTTACATCTTCTTTTTCTCTCTTTTCCTTTACCTCTTCTTTTTCTCTCTTTTCCTTTTTCTTCTCTTAGTCTTTTCTATATCATTTCTTTTTCTTTCTCTTTCTCCTCAATCTTTTTTCTTTCTTTTCACTTTTAGCCACATTTCAAGCTTTAAGTAATAAATCTGAATCTATTTTTCTGTGGTGTCACCGTATCGTAGTAACTAACATACTGGATTGCGACATAGTAGTAATTCAATTTACGCTTGTATGTTTTCTTTCAAAATAATACCCTTGAGTAATAGTATGAACTCCCTTAGCTCACCCCCTAGTTATAGGTTAAATAATATCTCTACTGTTCTTCTATAAGAATGGGTTTGGCATTAAATAACCCACAAAGGTTGATATGTCATTAAACAAAGTTTAAATTGTACTAATTTTGTTATTCTATGAGGACGGCTTTGACATTAAATAACTCACAAAGGTTGATGTGTCATTAAACAAAGAAACTTTAAATTGTACTTATACTGTTCATCTATAACGACAGCTTTGGCAACGAAAGTTGATTTATTATTTATTTAAAAGAAACTAAACTACCAATCATGCTCATAGTCATTAAAATACCTTTTTGATTAATCCAAATCAATTACTAAAGACATTAATTGCGTAAAGATCAATTATTTCTATTTATTTGCAAAACCATGCCAACTGATCGAGAAATCAGAAGACTGTGCTGCGCCAGTCTTTCAAACAGGTAGAACCCTTTCGCCTTTAAAACCAATATTTGGATTTAAATTAGGATTGAAAATAGTGTTGGCATTGGTGAATAGTTTACCATATTTCTCGTCGTCCAAGACATTCTTGATTTTCGTGAAATAAATATCATCATGATCATTAAGTCGCACTGACAGCACATTCTTTTGACTCTTTCTCGCCATCCGTCCCTATCATCCATCGCTCCATGTAGACCTTCTCGACTGCACCTTGCTAGTATTCGACCAAAGCTGATGTATATAAGTCTTTGCTAGTCGGCTAACACAAGTGTGTCCATGTATAGGAGTCCATTTGAAAACGTCGCTTATGAGTTCATCCTTGCTTCTCCTGCAGTGCCCCGCATGTCTTGTTCGTTTGTGAGATATGAGATAGGTAGCTATACAATTGCTATTTTGTGACGTGTTGCTTCCAGAATTTCTGGAGTTCCCATCTAGCCTTTTCTCAGAGCATTTCGTTAAAGTCTAGGTGGTACATCCATACAATAGTACTGACACAGCCACCGATTGGCAGGAATCCATATTATTTTCTTAGAGAGATGATGGAATTTTCTTATTATGGATAACCTGCCACTAGCAGTTCACACCTTCGCTAGGCGTATTTTTACATCATTTTCAGTAGATAAGATAAGACTACCGAGGTATGTGAACTGGTTTCCTAAATTAAGTGTCTTGCCACTTAAAGTGGAAATGGTTCCTCGTTTAAAACACATGGAATAAGTATAGAAGGAATTTTTTTTAACTTGATGCTGGAAATTGAAGTGTATCCATAACACCGGGGTTTCCTCGACGCTGACAAATACAATAATTGATATTTGTCACCTCGGGGGTATCCGCGTGGTGTAATGGTTAAAGTGCTGGACTGCGGAATCGTAGTACGCGAGTTCGAACTCCAGTCGCTCTATTACGTTCACTTTCGGACAAATACCCTTGGGAAAGGTATGAAGCCCCTTATCCCCCTAGCTATGGGTTGAACCACTATTGTCCTTCTAAACGGATGGATTTGGCATTAAATAACCCAAGAAGGTTGATATGCCATTAAAAACAACCAAACAACGCCAATCCAAGAGAATAAATATAATCAAAGTTTTGAGAGAGATTGCCAACTCCCAACTCAGTGACCAAATTGATAACCCATTCGGAAATTCCTCGGTCCCATCGATTTTTTTTTTCGTTAGTCATTTGTACATCACTGTCTTAGTAAAACGAGGAGGTGCTGTACGGTGAACGGATTCCCGGGCACAAGTCTTCATATAATTATTCTTGAATTCTAGAAAAGTTAAGGCGCAATTGCAATGCATTTATATACTTGCAAAATTCTTGCACTCTTTTATTTAGTTTGATTAGGTTGTGATTTTGGATTTTTTTTATAATGGCATATCAACCTTTGTGTGTTATTTGATGCCAAAGCCATTCTTGTTGAAGAATAGCAGTGATAATATTTAATGTATAGCTAGGGCATAAGGTTAATAGCCCGAATGTGAACTTAATAACGCGACTGGAGTTTGAACTCGTTTACTTCAAGAACACCCACCCCGTGTGTGTGTGTGTGTGTGTGTGTGTGTGTGTTCACGGGAAAGGAATTGGAACCTTAGAAATGATTTATCTCAGCAAATCTTTCCTTAATTTTCTTTCTCTTTTTTTTATTCTTTTAGAATTAAAAAAAAAAAAACTTCGATTTTTTTTTATGCGTGTTTCATTCTCTCTTTTTTGTCTTTTTCTCATCAAGTCCCGAGAAAATAATTCACAGGCCAATATAAAATCGTTTTTTTTTATTATTATTTACCTATATATCTACTTCTCACCTGTCCTCCACATGTATTCATGAACATCTGTAGCGGTGGGGTGAAGATCATGAGAAAGGGATAAACAATGAGGGGAGGGGGGGAACATTTCTTACTTGTTTGCTTATGACTGATCACCTGTTTTAACTCACCTGGGAGGGGTGGTTGTGGTGGGGTAGGGCGCTGATTTCTTACAGAAACTCTTTTATATACCACCTGGGAATGTGTACATGTATACAAGTGCGTGTGTAACGCGAATATATATATATATATATATGTGTGTGTATGTAATGTGTGTGTGTAATGTGTGTGTATGTAATGTGTGTGTGTGTGTAATGTGTGTGTGTGTATGTATTATGTGTGTAGTGTGTGTGTGTAATATATATATATATATATATATATATATATAGGCGTGTGTGTCTGTGTGTAATATATATATACATGCGTGTGTGTATTCTTCGTAGGTATGTAGTTGCGAATGTGTTTTCATATATATTTCTGTATTCTCTGAGTATATATATATATACGCATACGTGTGTATGTTCTGTGTGTATACATATGAATATATATATTTTTTTAAATATTTTTATGATTACATACCTTCGGATTTATTTCTATTTTTCTCTAATATGTGTATGTATGTATGTGTGTTATCTGTATGTATACGCCGGTGCATGTTCGTGTGTATACGTCCATATCATCAAGTAAAGTTGTCGATTGTAGTCGAAGGTGACCCGAAGCTCCCTTTTCATTAGCTACTACACTGAGGTGTACAGGATGGCGCTATTCTATACCCTGGATTTTGAGTCTTTAGTATGACTCGACCTGGGATTGAACCACGATCTCCCGGACCACTGGCGAACACACACACACACACACACACACACACACACACACACATATATATATAATATATATATATATTATATATATATAATATATATATATATATATATATATATATATATATATATGCGAAAGTTACCAGCGGAAAACCGGTTTTCAACTGTACACACACGCTGATAAGTCCTAACATAGAGATGAAAGGAACAACTTTACTTTCAACCACAAATATTTGTTTTCCAACATAATCTCTTTCTTTGTTCGTAACTCAGCAGTGAATACTCATCACTGAGATCGAACATTATATATTGGAAATTTCAGATAAAAATTCAACTGATCAATACAACAGACCTATTATATAACACACACACACACACACACACATATTTATTATCGGTTAGGTCTGATATCGATACTGCTATATGGATGCACTACATGAACTCTAACAAAACGGCTGGAGAAGAAGCTAGACGGCAATTACACAAGAGTGCTGCGAGCAATCTTGAACAAGTCCTGGCGGCAACACCCCACAAGACACCAACTGTACGGCCACCTGCCTCCTTTCACGAAAACTATTCAAGTCAGACGAACCAGACATCCAGGACACTGCTGGAGAAGCAGGGACGAACTCATAAGTGATGTACTCCTATGGACCCCCACACAAAGCCGTGCAAAAGTAGGACGACCAGCACGAACATACATTCAGCAACTATGTGAGGATACAGGATGTTGTCCTGAAGACCTGCCTGAGGCGATGAACGATAGGGAAAAGTGGCGAAAGAGGGTCAGGGATATCCGTGCTACCAGCACGACATGATGATGATGATGTGTGTATATATATATATATATATATATATATATATACTCCTTTCATTTATACGTATGTATTGAGAATTATAAGTAGACCAGTTTACATTCATTACTATAAGTATCCATAGTGGTTTTTGGAGGATATTTCTGATAAGATTCCTATTTGCCTGTTGTATAATGTATGCAAAGGTCTTGAGAGAGGTGAATATATATATATATATATATATATATATATATATATATATGTGTGTGTGTGTGTGTACCTCCTATGAGTGTTACTGTTTATGGATACACGTTTCTTCTTTGTGTTTGTATATGATTTGTCAATCTATAAGAGATATCATTTGTTACATTACTTTCATTTAGTCAACTGGTATTATAAGTGGGAGACTGAACACCAAATACCGTACACTTGTGTAGATTAAAACAAGTTGTGATTTACAAACACACACACAAGTAAATAACGACCTCTAATTTTTAGCCACAAAAAGTGTTTTTATCAGCTATTGTACGTAATGGACGACTATTGGCTATGCGAGCTGACAAAAATATTTCTTTAACATACAATGACATAAACAGAAAACATTCGAACACTTTTTATAATTTGAATTATACTGTCATGCAATCAAATCAATGCAATACCATAAACAAACAATATAATCTAGACCTTGATGTATCTTACTGTGTTTATTTGAATATACCAAACATAATAAAATTCTGATACACAATAGCATTGATGTTATAATAATTACAACTATCGAATCCATGACTCGGTCTAATATCCTGTTTGTCTGATCTAACAATGTTTCTTTATGTTTCTTTATAGCCTTGCTAATAACTAAACAAAAACTTTTAGTTAAGATAATAGAGTGATGTAACTTTCTTTAATATTCATAATATTTTATGCATTGGTGATATGAATAGTAAACAATGTTAAGAAAAAATTTATTAACTTAATAACATTTGTTTAAGTAGACTATGCGGGAAAACTTTGAAGCGAAATTACAGCAAAGTTAGGCCAAGAAACAAGGTAAGCTTCACCCTTTTAAAAAAAAATCTTTTAATGAACGGCCTCTTTGTTTTTGAGATGAAAAATTGGTTTTAAAAAGTCGTTTATTCTAGAAGTGTAACCGGTAGTTACCGTTATTTTTTTTGTTTCAAGCAAGTGCTAAAACTTCCGAACTGTTTAAGTTTCGTTTTTAATTGGTCATCGACTGATCGATCAATCGATTAAATTATTGACTGGACTGACGCAAAGTTTGAACCAAACCTTATTGATCCATTTCAGACAAATCTTCAGGAGTTGCTCTTCCTAAAGGAGTGAATCAACCAGATGGTAAGTTATCCCCTCAGATTGACTTCCCAGCCCCTCCCCGGCCTCTCTTCACAGATATTAGAATGGCTAGCGTTCACTTTTTTTTTAAAATTATATTACCGTATATACTCGTGTATTATCCGATACTATCCAGGACAATTTGTTGGCTTTTGCAGCTGATAATTGTAGGTGTACCAGTTGGCCTAAGCCTAGCCTCGGCCAATTCTTTACACTCAAATTCGTATCTCGAGTATGATGCGACCCACTAAGGTTAAAATTTAGTTCACAGAATGTCGCATGATATATGAGCATATACGGTACATAATTTATCTTTATTATTTTATTTTTATTTCTGTTTGTGATTTTTCCTTCATAAGCCTCAAATTGCAAATATACAAAACTCTTGTTAAATATGTTGTAACATGTGAATATTATATGATGAAATTTTAAGTTTTGATAGCATTGATATTATTTATTCCATAGAAGATTAAAAGAAAATAATAGTTATAAAAAAATCCACCCACCCAATTTTAGGTCCTTTGATGTTAGTAGTAACCTACAAGTTTACTTGGTATATAAGGCCGAAAATATACACTACCAAGTGAGAATCGAACTCACTATCAATAGCCTGCTAATCCATCCTGCTAACTATTACTTGACATGAGATGTTAGCTTTATTATATTAATATCAATGACTACTAAAGAATGAAATCACTGTAGTTTCTCCTTTTATTTATTATTATATTACAACAACTTTCGAATAGATGGCAGTATACATTTAACATTCAATATGCGGATAAGCCCTATGGTGCTTATTGAAGTAGCCCCATTAGCTACTGTCAGATGGAGCCACCATAACCTCTTGTTTCTTTTAAACAACATTGTCACATTCTTTAAATAGATTGCCTATTTATTGGATTTGAAGCTCACTATGAAAAGTATTGGTCATTTACTAAAATTTGACCTCCCGTTGGAATAATGGTTAGAGTGTTCACCAATGGTCCGGGAGACCAGGGTTTAATCTCATGTTGAGTCATATCAACGACTCATAAAAATGGTACTTGATACCTCCTTGCTTAATACTCAGCATTATAAGGCATGGATCAAAGATAAGTGCAGCAATCCAGGGAGCCTTCGAGTCAGCCTTAACTATAGTCGGCTAACTTACTTAATAAGTTGCTCCTGTTCTTAAGAGTACCTGCGAGATACACAATGTCTTCCTAATGTGGTCATATATCTACATTTTTCTCTGTACCGAGTCTGAATTTTTTACATGAAGTCTTTTCATTATACATTTTTGATTCGTCTTTCTATCAACATGTTTAGTTGCCAGTGCAATAAATTCTTTGCGGCACACGATACAGGATTATTATAAAGACTTCCCTGGCATACACGAGAGTAATTCCTAAAATCGTTCAGCCTCGTCCACACTCAGGATCCTGAATATGACTTGGCAGAGTAATTTTCTCTCCAAGTAACTTCTACCCTGTTGACAAGGCTTAAAATACACCGACTATATCTTCTACAAAGTGGTAAGACACCTTCACAACTCTCCTAAAAAAGGTATTCATTAAACTATATCTGATGGTGAAGCTACAATTGAAGGATAGAACCTGTTAGGATCAAATAGAACCTGTTAGGATCAAATAGAACTGTTCAAGAATTATTCGTATTAGATAGAACCATGTGGGTAAAAACATGTTAGAAAGGATTGCTCAAAAAATGTAAATATAAACACAATTCCCTAACATCTTGGCATGAAATAACCCTAGACAGGCTAACATGCCATTAAAGCAAATAAACAAATCCAAGTAACAAGTGACAGATTTTTTGTAAGTAATTATTATTATTTTTTTTTTTTTTGTTTAAATTTTTAAAAATAATTTTAAGATGATTACTTTTCATCTTTTTATTCACAAGAGGCTGTAGTTTTTTTTTTTTTTTTTTTTTTTTAACTTTTTGAATTTTTGGTCACACTTTTGCATATTGTAATGATTGGGTCCTCGACCCACTGTTCCTGGCTATTTTCTCTCATAGCCCCTTCCTTTCCACTTCATTTACCTAGCACCTACGAAGTCTCCCCTCTTTACACTATACCCCAATGGTTGGCAGCACGTTGTCATTCTCTTTCACATTTTTTTTTTTGTCATGTCCGGATAAGAGATTATCTTGGTAAATAATCCTCTTGCTTGATATCTTGGACTTTACACTAACACATAATGTTTGTTTTGGGTTTTGATTTCTTTTCTTTTTTTACTTTTTTTTTTATTGCCTGAAATACAGATGCTCCATATTTTACGACAGTGCGATCTAAAATTATTTACAGTATCGGATATGGTTGAATATTTAGTTGTTATCAGAATTTATTTATGTATTTTTATTCTTTAGGTGAATGACGCCATGCAGGCCTATTGGTTTTGTTTCTTTGTTTAATGGCATATCAACCTTTATAGGTTATTTAATGCCACAGCCATTTCCCAAGCAAAATAGAGATAATGCTATTTAACCCATAGCTGGGAGGATAAGGGGGTTCATACCTTTCCCAAGGGTATTGGCCCGAAAGTGAACGTAATAGTGCCACTGGAGTACATACTCACTTACTATGATTCCGAAGTCCATCGCTTTAACCATTACACCACGAGGACACCCACCTCAGGCCTATTGGTACTGTTTGATAGTTTTAGTGAATAATAGGTAGTCCCTTGTGAAATGAAGACAATCAAAAATCTGCGTACCCGACTAAGCTCAGTTAAATAAATGATAAATGCAGTCGAACTGGGACTACTGATTGTGCATTGAACCGATGACAAGGTAGCAGTATGCTCTCAACCTTGAGTTTCACTGGTGATTTTGGTGCTTGTATAGAATAGCTCTGCCATGAATTTATTTAAATTTTATGTTAATGTACAAATATGTATATATACCAGCCCATTGGCATAATGGTTAGAGGGTTCGCCTATGGTCTAGGAGACCCGGGTTCAAAGACTTAAAAAAATGGTACTTGATGCCTCTTTGCTTAACACTCAGCATTATAAGGTACAGATCAATTGTAAGTGGTGCAATCCAGAGAAAGGAGTAGCGGCCTCTCCAATACCGAGGTGTAGGAGAGGCCGCTACTCCTCTCTCTGAATTGCACCACAATTGAAAAGGGAGCCTTTGGGACACCCTCAACTACAGTCGGCCAACTTTATAGAGAGAGAGAGAGAGAGAGAGATTGGGTGGGTGTGTATGTATATATATATATATATATATATATATATATATATATATATACGCACCCAATCTCTTCTGCCATGGGACACAAGGTCAATTTTAAGTGGAGTAAAGCTGGTTTGAATTCATGGTTTTCCTTCTCCTAGACTGGTTGCCTAACCAACGTTAAAGAGTCCGGACTGCCTTGCTATTTACTCATAGCTGGAGAGTGAAAACAAACAGCCACGTCAAGGATTTGAACTCAGGGCGCCAATTTCATTTCTTATGACTCTAACCGTTACGTTAAGAGCGCTTCGAATGTAATACTTAAATTCACTCTCCAAATAAGAGCAAGTTTCAATTATTTTATTTATTCATTTACCCAGAATTAAAAAAATAAACAACAAAAAACGCCTATAACTCAAGACCTTGTGTTTGGATAAAAGAAAGACGAAAGAATTATCATATTTACCAACTCTTCCGCTCGGGCAGGATATGACAGAAGGTCAATTTTTAAGCGGAGTTTAAGAGGTTTGAATTCAGAGTTTTTCCTTCTCCTAGACTAGAATCCTCACCAAGGCTGAAGTACCTAGTCTGCCCTACTATTTACCCATAGCTGGAGGGAGAATAATTGGATTCATACCTTTCACAAGGGTATTAGTGATATGTGAAATGCAATCAGTCTCGTCCTTGATTTGAACTCATGTCACCGTGTCAATTTCCAATGACGATAACCATTGCACCACGGGCACCTCCAAACGAAAGAATTATGGTTGGTGGCTGAATTGTAGCTAGTTGAAGACGTAATTTTGGAACTTAACTGTTCAATAAAGAAAAAAAGCAAAGGATTGAAAATTAGTTTTGGATACCCAGTTGGCTGGGCTGTACTATACACCAACTGCATCTCTGCAGAGGGGAAAGACTTCCCCAACGAGTATCCTGGATATGACACTAAATAATCTGATGGTGAGGCTCCAGTAATGCTGGAGCTTTGAGGAATGCAGAGTACCCCTTCATTGCCGGGTCCACTCTAGCCCAAAGTGGTAGCACCTGATAGGGTCCTATCTATAAGTCAAATAGAACTAAACTGCATACTTATGCTAAACTGAATTGTTTGAAAAGAAACTGTTTTTGTATGCTAAACTGAATTGTTTGAAATAGAACAGTTTTAAAATTAAACTTTGTGTAAACAAAAGACTATGCTTAGACTAAACCAACTTTTTGAAATAGAACTGTTTATATGTTTAAAAATGCATTTGGCATTAAATAACCTACAATGGTTGATGTGCCATAAAAACAAAATTAGTTTTGGTGAATACAAAAATTAGATTTCTAATTTTTTGTTTTTTGTATGTTACAATAAAATCAACATAAAATTTCACATGTGGGCTATTCTGTACAAAAACCATGATTAACTGGATACTATTTTTTAATCATCTTTTCAAAGTACATTTACAGTGTCTACACCCAAGTGCGTCTCATAAGTGGCAAAAAGAAGTAGTAGAACATTAATACCTTAGAGAAAAAAATCCAGTTAGGGTCTTAGGGAGTTTTGTTTGTTTTCAATTTATAATAGGCAAATATGAACTTAACTTTGTCGTAAGTACAGGAGCATCTGTTTGGTCAATGTTCAAATAAAACATATTGTGTAATATATATATATATATATATATATATATATATATTTTGTTCTGAAGCCTTTTTCTTGCATTAGGAGTGGAAAGACAAAGAAATAAATGAACCCCCCCCCCCTTTAAAGACTGGAGTTCTGCTCTAATGCTAATTTCTACTTAACCATGGTTGGAGACATAATAAGCATATGTCTCAACTTCAGGGGGTGGGGCTGTTCCCCTAGGCTGCATTTCCCAATTGTACTTAACGGGGTCAATCCCTGATGTCTCAGGCAACTCAAAGGGAAATTCAAAAAAACAGGGCAATTTTATCCCCACTTATGTGTATTCCTAAGGGTACCTAATTAAACCCAAACTTATGTCACATTACACCCTTGGAGAGAGAGAGGGGGGATAAATTCTATTTTTCCTAATCTTGATATTCTGGACAGTCTTGTTCTCCATAAAACATGGGCTCTAATTTAGAAGATCTTGGGAGTATGGAGAATATACTTTGATGCCATTACTCTTGGGCTCACTCTGACTCGGAGTGGTAGTACCTGTTAGGAACACATTATTAGCATCAAATAAATCTATTTGAAAACTATTAAAAGTGGATAAGAATATGTGAAACCAAATAACTTTGTGCAAACAAATTATTTTTGTTAAATAAAAATAGTTGCTTGAAATATATATTGTGTATAAATTATTAGTATTTGATTGGAATACTTAAAACCATACTACTGTGTATATGTTATTTGTGTTAGATAGGAATACTTGATGCCATATACCTAAAATTATTTGTATTGAGAATTGTTTCTTGAAGCTACAGTTATTTTCTTAGGAGTATTTTTATTAGTTACTTGAAACCATATTATTAGTATTGGATAGGAATACTTGAAAGCATACAAATGTTTGCAAATTATTTGTATTAGTTTGCTTTCTTTGTTTAATGGCATATCAACCTTTGTTGGTTATTTAGCACTAAAGCCATCCTTGTAGAAGAGCAACACTGGTATTATTTAACCCATAGCTGGTAGGATAAGAGGGTTCATACAAGTCTCAAGGGTATTCGTTAAAAAATGAACACAAATTCGAAATTGGAGTTCAAACTCGCTCACAATGATGTCACAAAGATGGCTTTTGTTTTTATTGGAAAGGGATACTTGATATCATAACTTTGTGGCAAAAAATTATTTAAAAACAACTGCAGTATGTAAATATAAGTATATAATCTGTAATACTTTGATATGTAAATATAATGAATATATAATCTGTAATACTGCAATATGTAAATATAATAAATATATAATCTGTAATACTTTAAGATGTAAATATAATAGATATATAATCTGTAATACTGGAATATGTAAATATAAACATGCAATGAATAGGATCATTTAATATCTTGGCATAAAGGGCACCTCTGGTGGTGTAACGGTTAGCAAGCTTCACTAGCAAACCTACACGAGTGAGTTCGAGTCTCATTGGGCGCCCCATTCATTCGGCCTTGTGCCACATCGAAGCAAAGAGCTTTGTAAATTACTAATATCTTGGCATAAAATAACCTTAGGTTAGTTGACATGCTTGCATATGACCATCCATCTTTTATAGATATACATATCTACTTAAATAAGATTAATGTTTGATATTTAGTTGCTTATAAATTATTGAAAAGGCTAAAGAACATTTAAGTTTTATGCACGTAATCTTTTTCTTGAACATTGACGTTTTTCATGTAACTTTCAACTGTCTTGTCATTTGCCATTGTTTATGAGATTTGTCTATTTTTTCATCTGTAGAATTTGTGCATGTCGTTTTTGTTTTTACTAAAGACTAGCTTGCTATGACAATCACACATACGCACATGCACACAGACGAGTGATCATTAAGTTTGTGGCCTGAGGTACAAGGACATGATTTATAGAGTTCTGACTAAATTCACAGTTCCTTCCTGGCTGTCAGGGCTATAAATCCCCGGCAAAAAAAAGAATGTCCAGGGTATGATACTAACCAGCATCCAGGTAGTGAGGGTTCAGTTCTGAAGCTCTCGGGAATGTAGGGTCACTCTTTGTGGCCATTACTCCCAGGTCAACTCTGACCTGGAGTGGTTGTACCCGTTATGATTCCATCTGTGGGTCAAATAGATAAGTTTGAAGTTTGAACAGCATCCATTCATAGATTCTGAAAACATTCTCATTGGAACTCATGAAGTGTGTAATTGTTTAAAACGATTGTGGACTTTATTATTTATTTGAAAATATATCAGTGTTAAATGAGAATGCTTGAAACTATATAACTGTGTACAAATTATTTCTTTGAAGATTTGTCGAAGATAAATTTCATGTCTTTTAATGGTAGAATTTGTGTATGTCTTATTTGTTTTTACAACAGAAAAGTTTGCTATATCAATCACAGATACACACGAAGGATTGATTGATAAGTTTGTGGCCTAAGGTACAAGGACATGATTTATAGAGTTCCAACTAAATTCACATACAGTACCTGCCTTAGAATATATTATCTGCATCCCCCTGCAGAGGGAGTCCCTTACTCTTTTTACTGGTCTTGCAACCTGGTTTGGTCATGATGTGCAGTATATGTAGTGTGCCTTTGGTAGGAATAGCTTGGCAGAGCCCATCCCTCTCCAGGTCTACTATGGTTTGAGTTCAGTTTTCTCTTTCTCCTAAACTGGTTGTCATTACTTTACTCTGATATGGGTCAACTATATCTGTTTGAGATAATGTTTTTATTTTGAACAATATTAATACAACGGTTTTTAAAACATTGTAATTGAAAATAAGTATGAAGTGTTTACCCATTTAAAATGTTTGTAGACTCCTGCAGGACTTTATAAACACCCAGAATTTAAAGTGTTTATTTACCCAACTCTGATATTTAAAGTATGTTGAAAAGATAGGAATCGGAAGCAGTATTTATCAAGACAGAAACTTTATTCCAGCTGTATGTATTATACAATTTAAAAAAAATACCCTGCAGATAAATAAATGTATATCTATTTAGATAATTATGTATATAGGAAATGTGTGTGTGTAAATAAATATATATATATATAGAGAGAGAGAGAGAGATTTCTTGTATGACACTATGGTAAAATGAGTTGAAAAAATAGGGAACATGGTTTAAATGATATTTAAAATTGATTAGGACAAATAAAACTTAAGTGTCTTCCAACCAACATTTCTTCAAAGACAGTCAACAGTAAAATGAAAGAAATGAGCTTTAATAGAAAAGGACCTTAAAATTGGAAGGAGTCAAAAAAAAATCTCATTATACTCCTGATTAAGTAAATGAGTCTGCAAATATTTCTAATTTGTATTTGATTAGTCTCTGTTTACACAGTCACAATATCTTCAAAAATATTGAGGTAGTGCTTATATATATATATATATATTGTGTTTGTGTATGGATAATATATAGGTCTATGCCTCTGAAAATTTGCGATAGAAAGGTTATCAATTCCTAGTTATAACAAAATTTTAAGGTTTTTTTTTTTAACTAATGCTTCCAGAAAAGGTATGAACTCAATTTTTCCTGAACTTTATCCTCTAACTAGATATCTCAAACAAAAAAAAACCCATCTCTCATTACAAGAAACAGCATTTTTACATAATTATTTAGATTATTTGTAAAGAGGCATAAAGAGCATAAAGCTGTTATACCTCTTGTCACTCATGACAGGGTAATCATTTTTGGTATTTCTCCATTTATATATGTAAAGCATGTGAAAAAATTCCCAGCATCGTTTTCTTTTAAAAACGATAGCCTTACAATACAGTAAAAAAAAACGAAGAAAAAAAAACAAACATTTTTTTAAAGGTAAGGTTGTTGGAAACTTTATATAAATGGATTTAAAAAGAAGAGATTAATAATTGACAACTCTGAATGTTACGGCACTGATCATCAGATGAAATTTGCAACGATCAGTGTCATGAAACGAGTTGAGAGTTATTAGTCTTATCTAGTTTTTATATTGGCAGTGGGTATCTTAATTTTGATTTAATTGTGTGTACACATATATATATATATATATATATATATATATAATTGTTTGTGTGTATTATAATATACAAGCATGGGGCATATTTGTGTGTATTATAATATTATATACATTGTATAGATTTAATATGCATGTACATATGTAATTTTTATATTCATGCATTTTTGATAAGTATCTCCATAATATACACGTGTGTGTGTGTATGTATATATATATATATATATATACTTTTATTCTTTAAAATGAATTTATATGCTTTATATTCTTGCAGGTATGTATTTTATCTCTCTCACTCTCTCTCTCTATGTATATATATATATATATATATATATATATATATATATATATATATATATATGTGTGTGTGTTCGTGTATATATATATATATATATATATATGTGTGTGTGTGTTCGTGTATATATATATATATATATATATATATATATATATATATATATATGTGTGTGTGTGTGCACACATACACATAATAGTCCAGATGGTTTGGGCTGTAGAATTCACTGACTGCATCTCTGCTGGGGAGTAAGACCTTCTTCCCAATGAGTGTTCTGGATATGACATTAAACAATCTAATAGTGAGGCTTCAGTAATTCTGGAGCTTTGGGGAACGCTCCTTCACTGCCCTTGCTTCCAAGTCCACTCTGGCCCAGAATGGTAGCACTTGTTAGGGTCCTATCTGTTAGTCAAATAGAACTGTTTGATCATTTAAACTGAGTGTGAACAAATAACTTATGCTAAATTGAATTGTTCTAAATAGTTCTGTTTGATCATTTAACTGTGTGTAAACAAATAACTGATGTTTAATTGAATCTTTGTGATACATAGCAGTACTTGGAACCATTTAACTTTGTTGATTTACACTAAATTGAATTGTTAGAAGTAGAATTGTTTTTTATTTAACTGTGTGTATAGATAAAATGTGTTTACAAATCATATATTTAATATATATGGAAAAAACTGGGTTTGGCTTTAAATAACCACAAAGGTTTGATATGCTATAAAACCAAGCCAACTAATGACACATATGATTAAATTCTGCACCAAAAGAGTAATCAGTAAAGTAAAGGGGTCTATGCACAAAAATGCTAAACATTATGACAATATTTTGAACTAGAGACACATGTCAATAAAAACTCACCTGATGGTCAGCAACAAGAAACCCAGACATGAGTTCTTATTGTAGAAAATATTGAGTGTGTGTGTGTGTGTGTGTGTGTGTGTGTGTGTATATATATAGATAGATAGATAGATAGGTTAGCTTTTATGTGTAAGTTATTATCCAGTTTTCATCCATTCCAGGCTGAATGCCTGTAATAATTAACAGCTGTCTAGTGTCCAATGTATATGCAGCAAGTAGCACACTTTCCATTGCACAAAAAATGTTGGGCTTTCTTTTCTTCCTTCTTATTCCCTATTCTCTAGGCCTTTGGTATAATGGTTAGAGTATTCACCAATGGTCCGGGAGACCAGGGTTCAATCCCAGGTTAAGTCATACCAAAGACTCAAAAAATGATACTTGATGCCTCCTTGCTTAATACTCATCATTATAAGGTGCAGATCAGGGGTAAAGTGGAGCAATCCAGGGAAAGAAGTAGCACCCTCCCCTATACCTCGATGTAGTAGCTATTGAAAAGGAAGCCTTCGGGTCACCCTCAGCTACGGTCGCTAACTTTACTTAACTTATTCTCTATTCACTTTATTTGTTTCATTCATTCTTTTTTTTTTTTTCACTCAACGCGAATGATTTTAAAGGATTTGAATTGACTGAAGCCCCCACATTCTTAACTTCCCGACTCAACTAATCTACCGACCTCAAAACTCTAAACAAGCAGAATAATATTATATATTATTTATGACATGGGAGTCATAATAAAAAGGAAGTGAAATCCAAGGAAAAAATGAATAATCCTATTTACCCAACCCCTCCGCTCGGGCAGGATATGACACAAGGTCAATTTTTAAGCGGAGTTTAACAGGTTTGAATTCAGAGTTTTCCTTCTCCTAGACTAGTTGCCTCACCAAGGCTGAAGAACCTAGTCTGCCCTACTATTTACCCATAGCTGGAAAAAAATTAATAATAACTGACTATGCTTAATCTAAAAATGCAAAGCAGCTGATGTCATTAAAATTTAGCCATAGAGCTATATTCTTTATTTCTACTTAAGTATAGGAGTTGTAATCCAAAACAAGAGTAATAAAATAAAAGAAATACTAGTTGAGAATGAATAATTAACAGTACTTTACCTAAGAAGGCTAATTAGCAGGAGTCATTCAAATTTAGCCATATAGCTATATTCTTTACTTCTTACATATAAGTTTTGTATGAGAAGTAGAATTTAAGAAATGCATCAAAACTCAATTGATAAAGCTTCCTTCAATAAGTCTAACAAGTAGGAGTCATTCAACTTTAGCCATATAGCTATATTCTTTACTTTTACTACTTATGTATAGGAGTTGCAATAAAAAGTAACTGAAATAAGATGAAAGAAATTCTAATCAAAAATTTATAATTGACAATTTTTCATCTCGAGCCTTTGATGATGACAAAAAGCTGAGAGCAGATGAGGAGGAGAGAAAGAAATTTGTGATTAATTAAGAATTTCCAAACAACTTCGATAATTGTACAAAGAGTTCTGGAATATGTTTACATTTTTTTATAGGAAAAACTGTAAAAATGAAGAAATTAAAATTCATTAACACATTGTTTTTTCTTTTAATTTTTTTTAATAATTGCAGTGTGATCAATGCAAACAAAATTTTGAAGAAAAAGATATAATTAATCTCATATTACAGAATCCTGAATTTCTATCCGAATATGCATTCAATTTAACAAAAAGAGTTGGAAGAAAAAATAAATTGATAAAAAAAGAAAACAGAAAGAAAATGCTTTCTAACGAGCTGTGAAATGGCATATATCCTCTTGAAGTAGATATCAAATGACATGTGAGCTCAGCAAGAAATTCAGCACCTTTTGGAAAATAATTTTTAAGAAAATATAAATAAGAGGTGGGGATGAAATGAAGAAGGCCAAGGTAGGATCTCTCGAAACCTCATAAAGACATTGGCATGTGCAATGAATGCCAGTATTGTTTGAAGCATACACACTTCATATTTCACTTGTGCTCTATGTTAAGTAAAAGAAACCACAAAAAGTCAACTAGGCTTGAAACTACAGACATCTCAGATAATAGAGGGATCTTGTATAATCTTACTGGCCCCTATTTTCTTGTCCTTGCCATCACTCTTTCGATACTCGGATAATCTTAAACAGCAATTAAACGATGTTCACAATTCAGCCAATAGAATTCTGTTTGATCAAAAATTTTGGAATACTTGATTTAAGTTAGAGATTTATTCTCTCTCCCTTTTTCGGGATGGTTATCTTATGGATTCAAGGAGGATGTTTATTTATGCACACAACACACACCTATTTATCATCGTTTTCAGCAGTGGTAGTAATTTTGTGTCCCTACTGGTCAAAGATGTATCCCAATTCCATACTCCTTAGGAAAGGCATGAACACCCTTATCCCCTCCAATTGTGAGTAAAATTGTATCACTATTGTTCTTCTATAGGGATGGCTTTGGCATTAAATAACCCAAAAAGGTTGATATCCTATTGAACAAAGAAACTGAACCAAACAAATTCGGACCATGATGACCATAATTGTGTCAACTTTTGCTGTGTTATTTCTTGGGCACCATTCAACTGACATTTTGAGACAATCATCTGTTACACTCTATTTTAAATATGTATCCTCCCCATTTCCTTGATTATGTTAGCTTCTGTTGTGTTATTTCTTGGGCACCATTCTACTGAAATTTTGGGACAATCATCAGTTCCCTTTCCTTCTAACTATGTATCCTGCCCACTTCTATTTAGAAGTTTAGAAAATTGTTATATAATAATATTTTTCCCTACTTCTCTATGATTGTGGATGTGGTCTAATGTTGGCATAACACTTTCCTCTCCTTTTATATATATATATATATATATATATATATATACACACACACACAGGGTGTCCCAAAAAATGTATACACATTATATATATGCAACTGTTTTAATGTGTATACATTTTTTTATATATAATTTATATATATATATATATATATATATAAGACAAACAGGAATATTTCTTCATAATTATTTTTAATTTTCAAATAATTTTCTCAACTAGTTTGACATTAGATCACCATTGGGAGTGTTTAATAATATCTAAAATTGTCTCTGTGTGTGTATATATATATATATATATATATCTGTGTGTGTGTGTGTGTGTGTGTGTGTGCTGATATATATATATATATATATATATATATATACACTGTCAATTATCTATCTATCTACATATATGCTATTATTTTTTGTATACACACATATACATACATATATATATATATATATATATATATACACACACACTATTATTTATTAATATATATATATATATATACTATCATTTATTCATATATATTATCATAAATATATATAATTATTTATTTATTTACATATATAAGCGCACATTAATACATACACATGCATTCATAATGATTTTCACCTCAGTAATGCAGAGGCTCTTTCTAGGAATAATTCTCTCTCTCTCTCTCTCTTTATGACTGTGACTTCATTCCTATCTCAGCAGGTTGATATCTGTCATCCCAATCTCTTCCTATCTATTTTTCTATCTGCATGTGTTGCAGATAACACGCTTCTGTCAATTCAAAATTGACTCATTCAATATTTTTCATAGTTTTTTTTTCCATTCTCATTTCTTACTTCAATAAATTTTTAATGATTTTTTGAAGGTTCACATGAACTAGAAGAAACAGTATGTCTTTTCTTTTGTTTTTTCCCTTTTTCCTACATTTTACTTCCCCCCCACTTTCCTTTTCTTCTTTTTTCATTTTCTCTTTTGTTTCTCTTTCTTTTTCCATGAATTTTCTTTTTCCTTTTTTCTATTCTATTTTTTACAACCTTCATTTTTTATGTCTTTAATTTTTTCTTTTTTTCTTCACGTTTTTCTTTTCCTTTTCTATTTTTTCCTTAATTTTTTCTTTTTATCTTTCTTTTTCTTTTCTATTTTTTCTTTGATTTTTCCTTTTTTCTTTTTCTTCTTTTCCTTTTTTCTTTGATTTTTCCTTTTTTCTTTTTCTTCTTTTCCTTTTTTCCTTTTTTTTTCTTTTTTTCTTTTTTTTCTTTCCCTTTTCTTTTTTCCTTGATTTTCATTTTTTTTTTCTTTTTCTTTTTGATTTTTTTCCCTTGATTTTTCATTTTTTCCTTTTTTTTTGTTGAACTTTTTTTATTCTTTTCTTTGATTTTTCCTTTTTTTTTATTTTCCTTTTTTGATTTTTTTTCCTTGATTTTTCCTTTATTTTCCTTTTTTTTTTTTGTTTCATTTTCTGTTTTTATTCCTTGATTTTTCATTTTTTTTTCTTTTTTCTTGATTTTTTATTTTCCCTTGATTTTTCATTTTTTTCCTTTCTTTTTCTTTCTTACATTTTCACTTTTCTTTTTTACTTTTTCTTTTTGTTTCTTCTCCTTATTTTTCTTTTTCTTCTCATTTTCATTATCTATTTTATATTCCTTTCTTTATTTTTTTTCTTCTTTTATTATTATCCTTTCCGAATTCTATCTTTTTTTTTTTTCATTCTTAATATCAGTTTTTTTTATCATTTTATATGCCAATTCTTTTTTTTCTTTCCTTTCCAACCATCCTTTTCATTCATTTCCTTCATCATCTTCTACCTTTCACCATTTTCAATTTTCTATACTTGTATTTTTCTACCTTATCAACTTTTTCTTCATCCCAAATTTAATTTCCTCTTTCTTAAGGTTTGTTTTTCTCCTTCTATCTCTTTTTCCTTCCTTCCTTCCTTTATATTTTTCCATAAAAGGTTCAATGTCATTCCACAAGCAACCCATCTCTTGTCTGCTCCTCTTTACTGTCTGATAATGCAACTCCGCAATATCTTCAAGCCACACTTTTGTCGTCTCTACTTCAGTATACATCATGGCTGTCAAGATACAGCTAGGAATTGATTTAATATACTAAACTGAGCTCTATAAAAGTCCACCTCTCTTATGGAACCTTCCTTCTGATTTTTTTCTTCCATTGTTTCTTTATTTTAGTTGAATGAAAAAGAAATTGTTCTTTTTCTATCTCCTTTCCTTATTTCATTCATTTTATTTCATTCTTTTTCACTAAACTCTCCTTTTCTTTTTTCATTAATTCTTGTTTTTTCTCTTTGTTTTTCACTTGTTTTTACTTTTTCTCTCTTTCCTTTCTTTTTTGTTTTTTTTTGTTTTTTGTCTTTTTCCTTAATCTGTCTTCCCTTTTTCTCTCCTTTCTTTTCAGTTTCTCTCTTTCCTTTCTTTTTTGTTTTTTTTGTTTTTTGTCTTTTTCCTTAATCTGTCTTCCCTTTTTCTCTCCTTTCTTTTCAGTTTCTCTCTTTCCTTTCTTTTTTGTTTCCTTTATTTTTTCAATAATTTTTCTTCTTCCCTTCCTTTTCTTCTTTTTTTTTCACTTTTCATTGATCTCTTTACCTCAATCTTTTCTCTCTTTTTCTCTTGTTTGGAAGAAAAATAAATAAATAACTTTTTCTTTACCTTTTTCACATCTCATTTTTTATTTCATTCCATTATTCATTTTTCTTTCCTTTCATATTTACTTCTATCTTTCTTTTCTTTCCTTTTATTCTATTTCTTTCTTTTTTTTTCTCTCTTGTTTGAAAGAAGAAAAAAATTCCTTCTCACTATCTTTCCCTATTTCATTCTTGGTTTATTTTACATTTTTCTTTTTAAATTTTTTCTTTGTTTCTTCACTTTCCTTCAATTTTTCCTCTCTCTTTGCCTTTTTTCTTTCTTTCTTTCTCTTTCCTCAAATCTTATTCAAATTCTCTGCCTTTCTTTTACTTTTCATTTTTTTTATTAATCTCTTCTTCTTCCAGATAAATTCTTTTTCATCCTCTTCTCTTTCTTTTTTCTTACCTTCTCTCCGCATTCCTTTTTCTTTTTCCCCAAATTTCTTTTTCTTCTTACCAAAATAAGGCAACTGCTCATTTGTCATTCATTCTTTGAAACTTCCTTCTGTTCCCTGTCTCTTAGAACTCACCCACTCCCTTCATAAATTGCAGTGCCACTCAACCTTTCTCTATTGATTCTCATTCAAGATGGCTTTTCTTTCTCCTTTCTCCTATTAAGAATCACTCTTTTTATTTGTTATTTTATTATTGAACTCCCTTATTTAACGTTTTTCATCTAAAATGATTTATGAATTTCTTTTGTTCTCATTCTTATTTAAACACGGCTCCCCTAAAATATGTCCAACACTCTTTCCTAGCTCACTTACTGTCCAGGTTTTTGAACGGGATAACGCCTGGGGCTGACAGTAAAGAAGAAGAGATAGTAGAATATTTAGGGATCTTTTGTAGGAGTTTACAGGCCGTTTAAATCGTCCTTGTTGAGATTTTTAATAACTTTTCTTATAATAAGTGAATGAAGGCAAAATTTATGTGAGCATATTCAATTGTTGGAACCTTTATTTGTATCTTATCCACCAGCTTGCAAAGGCAGGGATGTTTTTTGAAGTTCACTAAAATATTCTTCTTGAATCTCATGATGTAGTTTAACCAATTTCTCTCTCACATATGCTCATGCTCCCCCATGGGAGTTGAGCACTATGGCGAAGGAATTGTCGGCGGCTGACAAAAAAGCTCTTCGAAAGAATTGAGCACTCTGGTAACCGATAGGGTATAAAAATGTAAACAAATGGCTGCTGTTGCTAAATAAATACCTTAAAATTCCCTTAGCCAACGTGGTCCGCTTGTTGGCCGAGAGGTCTGAGACTTAGTCTAACGTAAAGTTGGATGGGTTTCGATCCCGGCTTTGAGCGTCCTGCATATCTAGCCGCACTGAAGAGTTCTGATAGAACAAAACAGTCTGTCTGTGGATGACAATATATATATATATATACATGATAACTGCCACGTCTTGAAAGGGGATGGATTTTGGTATCACCAAAAATACAATCCAAACATCCAGGCAATGATAACTAATTCAATTTGTGAAAAATATACAAGATGCGTAAGATGATAAGGTAGTAAAACATCTGTACGTCTTTGGATTATAATGACATACAAATGCATGACACTTCTACTAGTCTATGGGCCCTCTAAATATTTTCTTGCCCAGATGGCTGGGGCCGTAGAATCCCCCCCCACGAGTGTCCTGGATATGACACTAAACAATCTGATAGTGAACTTCCAGTGATGTTGGGGGAATGGGGAGCACCCCTTTATTGCCATTGCTCCAAGGTTCACTCTGGCCTGGAATGGTAGCACCTGATAGGGTCCTATCTATGAGTTAAATAGAATGAAATTGCATTCTTATGCTGAAGTGAATTGCTTTAATTAGAACTGTTTGACTAAACTGAATAGCTTGAAATAGAAATGTTTTTGACAATTAAATTGTGTACTTACATTTAAACAGTGTACTTATGCTAAACTGAATAGTTAGAAATGGAACTGTTTTTGTCATTGAAACTGTACTTATGCTAAAGTGAATTGTTTAATATAGAACTGTTTTGACATTTAACTGTGTAGACAAAATCTATACTTATACTTAACTGAATTAGCTGAATTAGAACTGTTTGAATAAACTGAATTGCTGCAAATAGAACTGTTTTTGACAATTAAACTTTGTATTCATACTAAACTGAATTGTTTGAAATAGAAGTGAGTATTTGCATAAAAATGGATTTGGCATTAAATAACCTACAAAGGTTGATATGCCATAAAACCCAAACAAGCAAGCAACCAAATATTTTCATATCTCAGTCTGGTCATAGCTATCAATCTAATTCTCTTCATAACTATCTATCACCATCTTGTAATGTCTCGAATCTTCTTAGTCTATATCTATCCATCTCTCTCTCTCTCTCTCTCTCTGTTTGTTTATGCCTATCTATCTTCATAGTTATCTTATTATGTTTATAACTTTCTATCCATCTTATTCCATATCTATCTGGTTCTTTTCTTAAACATATATCTAGATTGAGATGTAGATATATTTACATACATTTGTATGTAAATACAGTTTTATATGATCAAAAGCCACACAGGTTTTACACACACACACTCACATACACACTACTGACTATCTCCTCATTGCACGTTAGTTAACAAACTAATCTTATAGACTATTCATTACTTTCTTGACTTTTATCATCATTGCTTCTGTAAACATGTGTCTTCTTGCTAAGTTAGGTATATATATATATATATATATATAAAGAGATTTATTGATGGAAGCAAGAAAAAAAATATAATGGTGCTCATTTTGCCAATTCTTTTCTGGTATGAGATGGTATGGATCATTGCAGAAGAAAATGAAGCAAATGGTATCAGTGGTATTTAGAACATGTCCGTTACCTACCACAAAAAGAACTCTGGGTCTGGGAGGGAACTGAAGCTGAAATATGTTTGTCCTGACAAATATTGACTTGGGTTACTTTTGAGATATATATATATATATATATATGCAAAAAAAAAACATCAGGTAGTGTGGATAAAGAAGCCTCACACAGTAATGAAATGAACAACTCTAAAAGAATAGAATCAGTTTTCCTAATTATTCAAAAGTTGTTTTGGGGCCAGAGATTCCTGAAGTGTTTTTCTTGAAGAAACAAGAGTTGGGATTTGTAGGGCTAGAAGAGAAGTATTCTTGAAACTAAAAAAGAAATAAAGGCATGGAAAAAAGTGTTTTTGTTTTTATCGTTTCTGGTTTTTTTTTTTTTTTTTAGTATGAAGGCCCCACAGATATTAATATTCTTAGAGATGTCTCATGTTAAGGTTATGTTTTCCATCAATTTTACCAATTCTAGCCGTTAGACTGAAACAGAAAGAGAGACATAAGCAGATAGATAGATAGATATTATATACAGACTGAAATAGATCTTATAAGCATAGACAGAAGGATAGACAGAGGCAGACAAAAATTGATGGGTATAAGCAGATAGATATTATAGGCGGATTTTGATAGATGTGAATTGAGATATATTATAGGCAGACTTGATAGATAGATATTATATCCAGACTGAAATAGATCTTATAAGCATAGACAGAAGGATAGACAGAGGCAGACAAAAATTGATGGGTATAAGCAGATAGATATTATAGGCAGACTTTGATAGATGTGAATTGAGATATATTATAGGCAGACTTGATAGATAGATAGATAGATAGATAGATAGATAGATAGATATTATATACAGACTGAAATAGATCTTATAAGCATAGACAGAAGGATAGACAGAGGCAGACAAAAATTGATAGGTATAAGCAGATAGATATTATAGGCAGACTTTGATAGATGTGAATTGAGATATATTATTGGCAGACTTGATAGATAGATAGATAGATAGATAGATAGATAGATAGATAGATATTATATACAGACTGAAATAGATCTTATAACAGACTGGCATAAATATAGACTGATTGAAATAGATATAGATAAGCATACGGGTAGATTGATATGACAAGACAGTTAAATATAAAGAAACTTATATATAAAGGATGTACTGACGAAAGCAAGGATAATTAAACAGTTAAATAAAAACTATGAAAGTTTACCTGCCTTTACTCACAATAAACCCCTTTTTTCGACAAAAGTTTTTGTTTTGTTTCTTTTTATTAAAGGCATATCGTATGTTATCTAATACCAAAGCTATCCTTGTAGAATGATAATAGTGATACTATCTAACCCGTAACTTGGGTGAATAAAGGGTTTATAACCATTCTCAAGAGTATTAGTCTAAAAGTGAACGTAATTGCACAACTGGAGTTCGAACTTGCATACAATAATGTTACAGTCTAACACGTCAGCCACTACACCTCCAGAAGGACTCCTTTTAAGTTTTTTTTTCTCAGTTTTGCTGATGATACACTTGATATGAACCAACATTGACTAACAGTGAATGTCCTACCACTTCATTTCTTAACATATCCAGACAATGAGACAGACATATTAAGTCTGTTTGTTCGGTTTTTTTGTTTGTTTGTTTGTTGTTTGTTTTTCTGTTGTTTTTTTTTTTCTTCAACCACATCACGACTTGTAAACTTACTCTATCGTAATCACAAGGCATGTTTTTTTGTTTGTGTTTTTTTTTTTTTTTTTTTTTTTTTTTTTTGCAAAAGACAGAAACGTCAATATTGCTGACTCATGTTTGGCCAATTTTCCTTATTGTCATCAACAAATTGTGGTTGATTACGAGGGCCGAATCGCAGACGTAGGATTTTGAAAATTCCCTGCGGAGTTTTCATTGGTCCGTTGTCTCCTTGGCTGTTTCTCTCTGATGATGATGATATTGGGGTTGGTAGTGAGTGGAAGAAGAAGAAGAGAATGGTTGACTGCGATAAGATTTCACTTGTTGTCTGCAGTATGTCCATTTGGACTGATGGATTAAAATTGGGGATATCATCTCAAAATTACTGTAATGTTTATATCTATTTGACGGAAGATCCAGTGAGGTTATTTAGAAACACATCTAACGCGCGTGCGCACACACACACACACACACACACATATATATAAAATTTCAAGAATAAAACGATATTCAGTCACATTAGGATAATAAATTTATTTCCATCCTGTTAAGAGCATTGATATGAATCAAAGACTCTAAAATAATTTTTAACAGGAATACATCATATCTAATAGGAAAATAAAATAAATTACAACCAGATAGTCAAAGGAAGGAAGGACAGGGAGAAACGAAATCCATTTCAGCTATGTATTCATTCCAGCTATCTTACTATCTTTAACCTTATATATATATATATATATATATATATATATATGCGTTAATGTAAGCTTCTCGAATTTTGTATCGATTGTTTGGCACTTAAGGTGTAGATTTTTTTTTCTTATATGTAAGCACTAACTGCAACCACCAAACCTCACTATACACACACACACACATATATATATAGTCACGAGTGTTTTGTTTATATGTCATGGTAATCTTTCGGTGACTATTTTTTCTTCATCAATTGATGCTACTCTTATAGATAAGTAAGAATAGTTTAATCATACGTGTATGTACACATTCATAAAACACACAAAAGAAACGTGTGTGTGAGTCTCTCTCTCTCTCTCTCTATATATATATATATATATATATATATAATCTTAAGATAGTATTTTTCCCAAATACATGAAACTTTTTAATCATGTGACTGACATGAGGAGGTGAGAAAATTGATGTTAGTTTTTATCCTTCTCTATTGGCCAGTATTTGAACCCTTTTCTGATTTAAGAAAACCATTTTTCTAACATATAACAGTGTGTGTGTGTATATATATATATATACACACATACAATCAGGTGTGCATTTTTGTATATATATATATATGTGTGTGTATACGCGTATATATATATATATATATACGCACACACATTACGTGTACATTTTTTGTATATATATATATATATATATATTAATCTTATTTTTGGTATTATTATTACTATTAAGTGCTGCGTAGTCTTGCTGTCTTTGGGTTGTGTAGGGAAGGAAGTCGGCAAACTCTCAATCCTCTCCTCCTACCCGTCACTCCAGCAACCCAGTCAAAATTTTGCATGGAGAAAGTAATATCCTTTCTTTTCTCTCTCTCTCTCTCTCTCTCTCTCTCTCTCTCTCTCTCTCTCTCTTTTTTTTTTTTTTGTTTAATCTCATGAAGAAAATATTTCTTAATTTCCTTTCTTTGCCCATCTTCCTCCTCCTCCTCCATCTTTTCCACCATTTTCCTCACTACTCCCCTCACTCAACCCCGGCTGCTACTCACCTCATGTTCGGATGATTTTCGTGGTTCCACCAAAATAATTTCTATCTGTAGATAAACACTGCAAATGGTTACGTCACCTTTAATGGCTTCAAATTAAGTCAATTTATAATTCTTGTCGGTCGACATTTACACGAGGATCATCGTGTATATCAAAATCTGGATGTGTATTAGTGTCTACCTCAGTAAATGTATTTACCCAACCCCTCTGTCACGGGCATGGCCAATTTTTAAGCAGCGTAAATAAAGCTGTTTTGATTTCTGAGTTTTCTTTCTTCTAGACCGGTTGCCATTCCAAGGTTAAAGAACCCAGTATACACAGTTATTTATCTCTAGCAGGATATTTTAGCCCACCCGCCTCTCTCTCTCTCACACACACGGTATAAAGCAGGGCACCCAACGAACGGAAATATATCAAGTGCCTTATTACTTCTGCCAACCATACGTGTGTGTATTTTTAGATACAAACACATCTATCTAAATGTATACCTTTAACAGTAGACACATATACATGCGTGTACTGTAAATGTCCCCCACCCCTTGAGGACATAAGGTCCCAGCCACCCTCGGTCTATTATAGGGCTCTGGTTTCAGTCAAAAGATTTTCATGGGGACCAATTGCTAGTCCCACGTCTCCTGGTTATTAATTCAGAGTTGTTTTCCTTCTCCTAGATTGGTTGCCTCACTAAAACTCAAGAACCCAGTCTGGCTTACTATTTACCCATACTTAAGAGACGTTCGTGGTGTAATGGTCATAGGAAATAGACACAGCGATACGGGTTCAAATCCTGAACAAGACAGTTTACATTTCAAAGGTAAAGAATCATTGCGTCGACTCGAAAGGATAAATAGAAAAATGTGTTGACAAAAGATGTCTATATTGTTCAATCAAATATATATATATATATATATATATATATATATATATATATACTTAATTCAATCTCGTAAGCTGGATGGACTAAAACATTTTTGCTCTCCATTTTAATTAAATGAAATATTTCTCTCTGTTGTTATCGTAATTTAGTCGTTGATTACCATTCGTCTTCACCAAATCATTTTAATTATTTGTTGTATTCAATAAACCTAGTCCAGTTGGCTGGGGCTGTAGGATATATCGACTGCACCTCTACAGAGAGGTAAAACCCCTCCCCAAACTAGTGTGCGGGATATGACATTAAACAATCTGATGGTGAGGCTCCAGTGATGCTGGAGATTTGGGGAATGGGGTGTACCCCTTCATTGCTATAGCTCCCTGGTCCACTCTGGCCCGGAGTGGTAGCATCTGATAAGGGTCTTATCTATGGGCCACACAGAACTTAACTGCGTACTTATGCTCAACTGAATTGCTTGAAATAGAACTGTTTTGACATGTAAATTGCGTTCTCATTCTAAACTGAGTAGTTTGAAATAGAACTGTTTTTGAAATTGAAACTGTACTACACTAAACTGAATTGTTCGAAATAGGACTGTTTTGACATTTAACTATTTGTAAACAAAAACTATACTTATACTAAACTAAATTGTTTGAATCAGAACTGTTTGACTAAACTGAATAGTTTGAAATAGAAATGTTTTTGACATTTAAACTGTGTACTTATGCTAAACTGAATTGTTTGAAATAGAACAGTTTAGTTATATAAAAACGGATTTGGCATTAAATAACCTGCAAAGGTTGATATGCCATAAAACCCAACCAATAATAAATCCAAGGCTTAACTTGGTAAAACAAAGATTTATGAAGGCTTTCACATCTGTGGCAAACTCTCTTGTGTGCTCAGCAATTTGTGTAACTTTCTTCTCCTCTTCTGCTTCGAAAATGTAACTTGTCTGGCAGACCCTATATAGTTGATTCCACTGAAGTCAGTGGTACATCCACCTCCCGCTCTATTCTGTAGGTTACGAGCTAGATCTCTGAATAAGATCTTTTGAATTCTACAATCTTCGATTCTAACCGAACCACAAAGACTTCAACGACTTCAGTGACAATGACTTGAGAATCAGTTTGGGGTGAAATCAGTCTGGGTATCTACTGAATGATGCGAAGTAACGTTGATAGAAACGCTTAAGTGGAGATGGAGTACAATCAGGCACTGAGATAGATAGATAGATAGATAGATATGAATGGAAGGAGATAGATAGATAGATAGATAGATATGAATGGAAGGAGATGGATAGATAGATAGATAGATAGATAGATATGAATGGAAGCAGATAGATAGATAGATATGAATGGAAGGAGATAGATAAATAGATATGAATGGGAGGAGATAGATAGATACACTTTCTAATCATATACAGGACAAATGAATATTCACAATCATTTTAAACAGGTAAACACTTTCCACTTCGTTGAAGAACGAAAGTTTTAATGGCAGATCTAGTTCAAAACCATTTTCCTTATTATCTGAAAATGATCTCATTGACCTACAGACGCAACCTTAATAAGTACGAACTCTCCAAGTCCGAGTGGATCTGGAAGTACTGACAACAAAGAGTGACTACCCACACTCCCCAGAGCTCTATCGGATGCAGTTTAATGTCGTGCCCAGGACACCATTAGAAAAGAACGACTGATCAATAGATATGGATACCTAAGTGAATGGACTTGTTTCCCTAAATGATAGCATAATATGTCTATAATATTTTCCCTTAAGAAACGATGTTTACTTACATAAGTTCAATAGTTGTCAGACAACCGACTGCCTTCCTCTAAGTATTTGTTATCGTTACCACTGCCACTATGAACAAAGCTTTCAACTGATATTTCATAGAATGTAGATATTTTCATAAGCACTGTATTACTACTTACATGCCCAAGAAACGGGACACAAAGACTGCATAGCTAATTAGGTTTTATTTACTCACGCAAGTGTCCCCACCCTAAAAGCGTCCTTTCTGATTTTGACTTTTGTTTTAGTTTTTTTTTTTTTTTTTTTTTTTTTTTTTTCAGATGTCTTTTTAAATGTAGATATGTTTATAGTATTTGTACTCTCTTTCTCTCTCTCGCTCTAGTACCGTATACACCCGTGCACGAGTCGAATTTTGAAGTGCTAAATTTTAAATATAATAGCAAGTATTCGGAGCATCTTTTGGATTCGAAAGATTAATTAGCGTAAATTGTGCCGTTAAAAAAAAGTAAATAAAAAATCTCTACAAAACTAGGGGTTGACTTTACATGGCAGTTCTATTTCAAACCTTTACCACAAAGTGGTCAACCAGTGGAACGGTAATCATAACAAGCGATTTATGCCACTTATCGTAATTCTTGAAGACTGCCACAAACATTTCCAATTTAAACTCATGTTTGGGGAATATATTTAACA
>OY757942.1:34172023-34189523 GCA_963585895.1 Sepioteuthis lessoniana
TGTGTGTGTGAAGGGTCTTACCCTTCTGTAAGAGATACTGACAGCTTAGACGCCTGAGTCATTACCTGTCTTTTCATACGAAAATGAAATGTTAATATACTTCAAAATAGTTCCCTTTCGTATACAGCACACTTACTCCAGGGAGTTTTTCATTTGTCAAAGCACCTTTGAATTTCCTCTTTTGACATCATATTTTAATATTGTTTACGTCCTCGAATCTTTCTCAGCCCTGTCGGCTGGAGTTACAGAATACGTCAACTGCATTGCTGTAGTGGGATAAGACCCTCCCCACCAAAAAATGTCTTCGATATGACATTAAACCATTTAATGGTGAGGCTCCAGTAATGCAGGAGCTCCGGGGAATGTGGAGTACTTCTTCATTGTGATCACTCCCAGGTCCACTCTGGCCCGGAGTGGTAGAATCTGATTGGGTCCTATCTATGGATCAAATAAAACTGTCTGATATTTAAAGTGTGTGCAAAGAAAGGATTTATGTTAATTGAATTGATAAAATAAAACTGTTTCACCATTTAACAGTGTGTGAACGAATGAATGATGTTTAATTGAATTGTTAGTGATACATAGCAATACTTGGAACAATTTAACTGAATGCTAACGATTGAGTAATGTTGAATAGAATTATTAGAGTTGATTTGCAATACTTGAAACTCTTTAACTATATTTACCCAACCCCTCCGCTCGGGCAGGATATGACACAAGGTCAATTTTTAAGCGGAGTTTAACAGGTTTGAATTCAGAGTTTCCCTTCTCCTAGACTAGTTGCCTCACCAAGGCTGAAGAACCTAGTCTGCCCTACTATTTACCCATAGCTGGAGGGAGAATAATTGGATTCATACCTTTCCCAAGGGTATTAGTGCTATGTGAAATGCAATCAGTCTCGTGTAGGATTTGAACTCGTGTCGCCGAATCCATTTCCTACGACAATAACGATTACACCACAGGCACCTTGAAACTCTTTAACTGTGTGCCTAAATGGAATTGTTAGTGTTACATAATGATACTTGAAACCATTTAACTGTGGGGGAATAAAACTATTTGTTAGATAGCAATATTTGAAACCATTTAAGTGCTTGCCCAGTCGGCTGGTGCTGTAGAATACACCGACTGCACCTCTGCATCCCCCCCAAAGAGTGTCCTGGATATGACATCAAACCTTCAGATGGTGAGGTTCCAGTGATGCTGGAGCTTCGAGGAATGCAGAGCATCCCTTCATTGCCATCTTCCTAGGTCCACTCTGGCCCGGAATGGTAGCACCTGATATTGCCCTATCTATGGGTTAAATAGAACTAAACTGTATACGTATGCTAAACTGAATTGTTTGAATTAGAACTGTTTGACTAAACTGAATAACTGGCAATAGAAATATTTTTGACAATTAAACTGTATTCATGCTAAACTGAATTGTTTGAAATAGAACTGATAACTTGTATAAAAATGGATTTGGCATTAAATAACCTACAAAGGTTGATATGCCATAAAACCTAAACAACCAACCAACCAACCATTTAAGTGCAAACAAATGATTAATAATAAATAGAACTATTCGTGTTAGAATATTTATAACTATTTAACTGTGTGCAAACAATAGAAATACTAGTGGAAAAACGAATTAGCTCTGACTCATTTAAAAATGGGTGTGTCCTCGTGGTGTAATGGTTAAAGCGATGGAATGCGGAATCGTCGTACGCGAGTTCGTACTCCAGTCGCGCTATTACGTTCACTTTTGGGCAAATACCCTTGGGAAAGGTATGAACCCCCTTATCCTCCCAGCTATGGGTTAAATAGTACCACTACTGTTCTTCTAGGAGAATGGCTTTGGCATTAAATAACCTAAAAAGAGTTGATATGCCATTAAACAAAGAAACAAAATCATTTAAAAATAAGATTACCAACAAACTGTTGACTTACAAATCATATGTATAACCATTTAACTATATACAAACAAATGAACACTTGCTCATTTAAAAATGTTATCTACAGACTGTGCATCTAGTGATCATATATAATATATATGAAGAGGATTTGGCATTAAATGACCCACAATGGTTAATGTGCCATAAAAGTAAAGAAAACCCATCAAGTCTTTCTCATTAAGTCCAAGGTCAATAAATATCTTATCGGTCCTTAGTTCAGGGTCGGTGCTATGGTCTAATGCTCCCTCTCGCCTCACCCATCCCAATCTCTGATATGTGCCCCCGACTCTACTATATGTCAATTCTCATCAAGTAGAATTAATTGAAAAATGTCTAAGAAAAACGCTTTTCCCCGCTTCGACCCTCAGTCTGGGTGGGGTGTATACGTCGCCCTTACTTCGATGCCCGGGTCATTTTTTGTCTTTTTATTCACAATCCTCTCCTGATCAGCCCGACGATTCACTTGCCAATTTGCCGTATTCCATTGCCATAATATTGCAACCATTTGCCGAGTAGGGCTCCATTTGGCCTTCCGAATTGTTGATTGATTGGTTGATTTTAATGGCATGTCCACTCGTCTATGGTTATTTCATGCCGAGAGGTTAGGAAATTGCGCTCATTGTTGCATTTGCATTTTTTATGCAGTTGTTTCAAAAAAATTTTTTTTTTTCTTCTTCTTTAGCACACGGTCATATCGAATTGGAAAAATTCTAAATAGAATTACTTGACCCATGGATAGAACGTAAAAATGTACTACAGGTCATAGTGTTTTGGTTTGGCTTCTTTGTTTAACGGCATATCAACCTTTGTGGGTTATTTGATGCCAATGCTAACCTTGTAGAACAGTAGTGGTGCAATCTAACCTATAGCTGGGGAAAATAAGAGGGTTCATGCCTTTCCCAAGGGTATTGAGGGGAGTGGGTAATAATGGCATCGAAGGGGTACTCCACATTCCCCAGAGCTTCAGAACTGGAACCTCACCACTGGATGCACTTGACCTTTCTTTGGGGAAATCGAGAGGAGAAAATTTAGTATTTGGATATATAAATTCCTTGTTCTTTGTCCTTATGCATGTATTAAAGTCAGTTTATTTGTCAGAGACCAAGGAGTATATGAGAATATATATTCACCCAAACCCTCAGCACAAGCTGGGTGTGACACAAGGTAATTTATTTAGCGGAGCTTAACAGGATCGAATTCAGAGTTTTCCTTCTCCTAGACTGGTTGCCATAGCAAAGGTAAAGAACCTAGTCTGCTCTATTATTCACCCATAGCTGGAGGCTGAATAGTTGGATTTAGCACTATGTGAAATACAAACCGCATTGTTCAGGATTTGAACTCGTGTCACCGTATCCATTTCCTACGACGATAACCATCACACCACGAGCGTCTCCGAAGGAAAGAAATATATATATATATATATACATTTGTAGATAAATATATCTGTAATAATTTTCTTCCTCAGTCTGTATAAAACAATTTTTCTTCTTATATATAGATATATATAGTTATTATACACTTAATACATTACTATTTCATGAATGTTAATCTCTCTCTCTCTCTCTCTCTATATATATATATATATATATATATATATATATATATAATCTTTCTCTCTCAACCGTTTTATCAGATGTTTGTCGTATTCCCAAAGGTCATTTTAACCAAAAGTTCCATAAACACAATTTGTTTTTGCAATCTGTCAGAGAGTTCTTGCTCTATTTGAAAAACGACTAACAAAGTTGACAGCGACCCCCCGATCCACACAGCCGACACAGCAGAGGATGCGACCCTGCCGTGCTTATTTATTTGTTTTTGTAGATTGTTTCTTCATCTCTGCAATCCACTCTGCCTGCTGGCCCCTCCTCATCAGCCTGTGTGCTTGCCTTTTGATTTGCACTTTATCGTTCAGCATACACAAACATAGTCGTCTCTCCCTGTTTCAGTGTGCATATATATATATATATATATATATATATGATAAAATGCAAATAAGAAAATTGTTTGAAGCTGTAATAGCAGAGCAGGTCTAAAACTTAAAATATCCAAATTCTGTACTCTTTAAATCCGTTATATCAAATTTGATGAGGATCACAAAATCTCAGACGAGATATATATATAATGTTTCCGCTATATTTGAATTTGAGGAGATGCTGGTTCGCGCACATCTCTCTCTCTCTCTCTCTGTCTCTCTCCCTCCCTCTATCTTTCTCTCTCTCTCTCTCTCTCTCTCTCTCTCTCTCTCTATATATATATATATATATATATATATATATATATATATATATATATATATAGTGTCCCCTATATTTGAATTTGAGGAGATGCTGGTTCGCGCACATCTCTCTCTCTCTGTCTCTCTCCCTCCCTCTATCTTTCCCTCTCTCTCTCTCTCTCTCTATATATATATATATATATATATATATATATATATATAATGTGTCCCCTATATTTGAATTTTAGGAGATGCTGGTACGCACTCTCCCTCTATCTCTCTCTCTCTCTCTCTCTCTCTCTCTCTATATATATATATATATATATATATATATATATATATATAAAGTAAGTAAAGTTGGCGAAAGTAGTTGAGGGCAACACGAAAGCTCCCTTTTCAATTGTTAATATAGCGAGCTGTAGAGGCGAGTGCTACTCCTTTCCCTGGATTGCTTCACTTTATCCTTGATCCGTACATTATAATGCTGAGTGTGAAGCAAGAAGATATCAAGTACGATTTTTCAAGTCTTTGGTATGAATCGACCTGGGGTTAAACCCCAATCTCCCGGGTCATTGGCGAACACTCTACTCACTAGACCAATGGGCCGATATATATATATATATATTCACCCAACCATTCTGTACGAGCCGAATGTGACACAAGCTCAATTTTTAAGCGAAGTTTAACGAGTTTGAATTTAGAGTTTGTCGTTTAATGCCGGTTGTCATACCAGGATTAAAGAGCCCAGTCTGCTCTGATATTTACCCAAAGCTGGGGAGAGAATAATTGGTTTCATACCTTTCCTAAGAGTATTATATATATACACGCGCACACACCTTCACCGTTAGATTAAATCTAAAACGCTCGTAAGATTATCAGAAAGCTATCACCATGCTCAATAAACAAACATTTTGCGTAAGTATTACAATATTGCTATATTATAATATTCTACGATCTAAAATAACTCCCAAGTAGGAGATGACTTTCCATTCCTGATTTGAAGATGCCCGTCAGATTTCATCAGTAATCCAAAGATAATTTTAGTTTGTCTAAGTTCATCTTGTTCCTTGTTTTTTTTTATGGCACCAGTAGCAGCTTTTTTCTGCTATCGGTGCAAACTTGAAAACGCATGGAAACTGTTCCAATTTGTTTATTTACGTTCATTTTAACCCCACCCCACCACCAGCAACAACTCTAGTAAATAAAAAAATTACTTATCATGGTGTGAAATAGCAATATTCAAGGCCAGGGGAGTGTTTGTTTACATTCTACACATTATCATCATCAAAGCTTGCTGACAGCTCGACTTTCCTTGACTCGCTCACTCTCTGTCTCTCTGTCCTCTAGACGGCATCCAGTATCCGCACTGGGTTGATGAATGTAATTTTTTGCTTGTTGGCAAACATTCACGTGTCCTTGCGTAAGGGTCAATGTGTTGATATCTGGCCTGCGAAGTTAGATTTTGAAATATGGCTGTGAATATATAATAATAATTGGCAATGCTTCATCAAAGAAGGCTAATCAGTTGGAGTCGTTCAAATTTAACCATATAGTCATATTCTTTATTTCTGCTTCTTACATATGGGAGTTGCTATAAAAACCAAGAGAAATAAGATGAAAGAAATACGAGTCAAAAAGGAATAATAATTGACACTTCTATGTCTATGTAGGTTAACCAGCGGAAGTCAATAAAATTTTGCCATAGAGCTATACTCTCTATTTCTTATGAGAGTTGCTTTCAAAAACAAGAGTAATGATATGAAAGAAATACTGACAAGAAATTAATAATAATTGACAAAAAGGAGTCGTTCAAATTTAGCCCAATAGCTATCCTTTCCACTTCTACTTTTTATATATGGTAGTTGCAATAAAAAGCAAGAGAGATAAGATGAAAGAAATATTAGTTTAAAAAAATACTGATTATTATTTAAAATGCTAAAAAAAGGACAAATACAGGGAAGAAAGAAACCTATCCTCACCTCCTTACCCTATCCAATAAAAAGGTTATCAAATTTATATCAAATTTAGAGTTAAGTGTGTGTGTGTGAGAGAGAGAGATCATCTGCTTTTGCAGTATTCATCCTGCACCATCAGCACCACCCAACACACCTTCAGAATGTCTTTGAACTCATCTGCAATGTCTTTTACAGACAAAAAGATCACTGGGGACAACACAACGGGTATTACAAAAGGAACAAAGTGCTCACTCTGCAGGTGTGGGGTTAAGAGAAAGGGAGGTGTTGGTCAGAGAAGGGGGGAATGTGTTGTTAAGAGAAAGGAGGAAGGTGTCGTTAAGAGAAGGGGGAAAATGTGTTGTTAAAAGAAGGGGAAAAGGGGGAAATGTGTTGTTAAGAGAAGGAGAGGAATGTGTTGGTCAGAGAAATAGGGGGATGTGTTGTTAAGAGAAAGGGGGAAATGTGCTGTTAAGAGAAGGGGAGAATGTGTTAAGAGAAGGGGGAAAGGTGTTGTTAAGAGAAGTGGGGGGAATATGTTAAGAGAAGGGGGAAAGGTGTTGTTAAGAGAAGTGGGGGGAATGTGTTAAGAGAAGGGGGAAAGGTGTTGTTAAGAGAAGTGGGGGGAATGTGTTAAGAGAAGGGGGAAAGGTGTTGTTAAGAGAAGTGGGGGGAATGTGTTAAGAGAAGGGGGAAAGGTGTTGTTAAGAGAAGTGGGGGGAATGTGTTAAGAGAAAGGGGAAAGGTGTTGTTAAGAGAAGTGGGGGGAATGTGTTAAGAGAAGGGGGGAAAGGTGTTGTTAAGAGAAGTGCGAAAAGGTGTGAAACTAGCGGCATTTGATAGAGAAGGTAAAGGAAATCGCCTCGTCGGCCGGAGCTGTAGAATACGCTGACTGAACCTCTGCGAAGGGGTAAGACTCCCCCCTACACACATACACACAACGAGTGTCCTGTGTATGACACTAAACTGCATCTGATGATGAGGCTCTCGTCCTGGAGCTTTGGGTAATGTGGATTATCCCTTTATTGTCATTACTCCCTGGATTTTGGCATTAAATAACCCACACGGTTTGATATGCCATAGAACACCAAACAGCCTATTTTAACCAAACTAAGCTAGTAAATGACGTGAGAATTTTAGACGGATTTGACTTCGCTACAGATTCGATTGAAAAACAGATCAAATTTCTAAGCTGATCTTTTTTCTTTCCCTTCCCTACTTCCAGACATTTATTTTCTACCTTAAAGAAACACTTGAGGGATTCTCCTGATATTCCAGAAGGAAAAGAGATCCGGCTTCGATTTTTTTTTTTCAAGAGAGAACATCTTAAAGAACTCAGACTAGACAGCCATATTAGGTTTCTCGGCTACACTTAGCAGACCCGGATGTATATACTGTCAATTCGGGAGTACAAGTCGATCTCATATATAAGTCTAACTCAAGATTTTTCGCTCAAAATTCTAGGTTAGACTTTTACCTGCTGGGGTCGACCCCCAAACATTCAGTAGGCTACTGAAAGGCCAAACTACTTGCATTGGCCAAATGAGTAGAGTGTTCACCAATGATCCGAAAGACAGGAGATCAATCCAAGATCGAGTCATACCAAAAACTCAAAAAATGATACTTGATGCTGCCTTGCTTAACACTCAACATTCTTTGGTAAAGGGTAAAGTGGAGCAATCCAGAGAATGGAGTAGCGCCCTCCCTACATCTCGGTGTAGTAGCTATTGAAAAGGGAGCCTTCGGGTCACCCTCGACTACGGTCGCCAATTTTACTTACTTGCATCAAAACATTTATTGCAATTCCTTTTCTTATATTGGTTATTATACATTGAAGGAAATTGTCAAGTTTTTAGTACCTGTTAGTATATTATAGTGAACCAACAAAATTCTTCACTACACCAATTGATGTTTTCTTGGTACGAGTTATTAGATACCATGTCTATTTGTAAATACATTCAAACAAAATCAAAACCTTCAATAAAATATCCATAAATTACTCACCATATTATGGCCTTGTGCCACATCCAAATGAATTATCATATTACTGATACACACAGAATATTATACATCTTGGATGTAAAACACTTGCACAACGGCGCGTGGTATGATATTTATATAATTATTATTTTTATTAGACTCCGAGTTAAATTGTAAAATATTTTCACCAAACACGTGTTTAATTTGGAAATGTTTGTGTGAGTCGACTGGATGGTTGGTTGGTTGTTTGGGTTTTATGGCACATCAACCTTTGTTGGTTATTTTACGTCAAATTCTGTTATATGTATATACATTCAATAGTTTACTGGAGTTACGGTAAGTGGTTGTATATCGATTGCTAGGAGTACTGTTCCACTAGTTGACTACTTTGTGAAAAAGGTTTGCATTTTAGCCTTTCCGTATAAGTCGACACCCTCCCCATCCCAATTTTGTAGAGATTTAGACTCACAAAGTCGACTTGTATGTCGAAATTAACGGTATATCATTTTTGATTGAAAGAAAAGAATGAAAAATAGTCACATTTAAAAAAAAAAAATCTTGGCTGTGACTTGATTTTCATTTTTGTACACCATCAATAATAATCAAAGCGTACCGACTGCACGACATCCTTTGGCTCTCTCTCTCTCTCTCTCTCTCTCGTCATCCGCCCCTATCTGCCATCGCTCTTGATAAGTCTTCTAGACGACATCTAGTGTCCGCACTGAGCTGATGAATGTATGTCTTTGTTAGTCGGCCCACATTGGTGTATCCACGCGTTGGAGTCCATGAGAGAACGTCACTTATGAGTTCGTCCTTACTTTCTTTCCCCAGCAGTGACTAACATGTCTTGTTCGTTTATTTGTATGGTTTGTGAGATAGGAAGTAAGTGGCCGTACAGCTGTTTTTTTGTTGTTGTTCAAAACAGCAGGTAGCATCCTTGTGTGGTTCCCATCCAACTTTTTCTCCAAGCGTTTCGTTAAAATCAAAGTGGTGCAACCATACAGTAGTACTGGCGTGGCTACAGTACTTGCTCCGTTCTCATTATGTTTTGGCCCACTCTGACCCGAGTAAGGGAAATATTGTAATATACTTTCCTTTTCTCTTTGTTTATTTTTTTTTTGTATCTCTGTCTCACCAACTTTTCTTCTTTGTTTCCCTTTTCTCCTGCCCTCCATCTCCTCCAACACTTCAATTACATCTTTTCCCTTAACGGCATCAACTTTCTCCCACAAACCTTGCCCATCTTTCAAAACCTAATGAAGTTGATTTATAAGTAGATAGATGTGTTCTACTCTCTTGAAACTGATATCAACATGCGCAATCAAGTAGCTTTCTTATATGTTCAGATATGGAGGGGGGCTCTCCATGTTCCCTTTCCCCCACACACATACATTCACTTGCTTGCTGCCACCGACGGAATATTGATAGTGAGTCCCTGATGCATAAAGACTCCAACTGCCTCTCACCCATCGTAAGTTCTCGAATCTCTGTCCCAACTTTTCCAGCCCAGGGTACAGGCTCAGACATCCAAGGGTAGGGACTGACTTAAAGCCTCTTCTGAACCGGAGTCGGGGGGCGGGGAATTTGGGGTTAGTTACAAATAGAAATTTGAAAAGTCCACTGGAGGTATCAGATCACTGGTTGGGTCACACTGTTCAGTTAGAAGATCTCACACACACACACACACACACATATATATATATATGTTATCAATATTTAATTAGTCTCTATATCAGATAACATAGTTAAATATTTAGTACTTATTTTTCATCTCTATCAGTATCTTCACGCTCGTGCACACGTACATACATAGATATAGTTAAATAAAAACAGACTTGGAAATACATAGATAGATAGATAGATAGATCCTCAAAGTTTAAGGAAATGATTCCCCCAGACAAAGATAAGTTAATAAAAAATGAAGTTCTTTATTTTTTGGGTGAAGATTTCAAGATGAAGTGTACGAAAGTCCGTAGAGACCAAAGAAACCCGCGTTAACTTGACAGATTGACTAAATGATAGTTCTGTTCAAATTATCTGAGCTATTCGATGGAACTTAGTTTCTCTCATAAACCTGTTCACCAGACCTATTAATTTCATGCCTTAAATAATTGATATCTATACCTTTCTTCTTGTGTGTGTGTCTGTATGTCTGCCTATGATTATTTAGGCCTCTATTTGTAGATACATGAACACGCACACACACACACACAGTCGTGCGTCACAGAAGTAAAAAGAAGATACCATTTTTTAAGCACACATACGATGATTAAAGTAATTAGACTGCTTATATTCCCTTTGAACATTTCTTTTTGCTATTAACAGCGGACTTATAGACATTGTTGTTTGGTCAAACGTTACGAAATGTACGACTATATACAGTGTGAATGAAAAGTAACTCTATTTTAAAAAAACGTACAATTTAATTTTTTGTAAAAATTATAGTTAATAAATAAATGAATAAATTATTCTAAAATTGAGTTACTTTTCAATCGCCCGGTGTGTGTGTGTGTATATATATATATATATATATAGAGAGAGAGAGAGAGTTATTTACTAAGTTTAACTTTGGTGGGGTACACGGACAGAAGTAGTGGATACCCAGAGAGAAATGATTCCACTGCCAATGGTCTGCTAATCTAACTTGCTAACCATTACACTATATATATATATATATATATAACCATTACAGTACGTGGTGTGTATATATATATATATATATATATATATATATATATATACCTTTTGAGAAAGGTATAATTCCATTTGTTCTCCATTCAGCTATCGGTAAATTGTAGAGCAGACCAGGGTTTTTTTAGCCGTGGTTAGGCAACTCGTCTAGGAGAAGGAAAACTCTAACTTTAAAACCAGCTTTACTCCATTTAAAAATTGACCTTGTATCTCATTCTGTCCGTGGCGGAGGGATTGAGTAAATATCATGGGGTGTGTGTGTGTGTGTGTATTTGGAGGTGTTTTTAGTGTTGTTATTGTTGTTGTTATTACCAAAGGAAATGAATACGGAGAACCAAGTTCAAATTCTGCTCAAGTTTGCTTGCATTTCACATAGCGCAAATACCCTTCCAAAAGTTATTAATCCAGCTATTCTCCCAACAGCCGTGGGTAAATAATAGAACAGGTGAGTCGTTTTAACCTTGGTGTGGCAACCGGTCTAGGAAATGAGAAATATTCAGCTTTGAAATTGACCGTATCTTACATCCTGCTTGTGCGAAGGGGTTAGGTAAATACACACACACACACACACACACACACACACACATATATATATATATATATATATATATATATATATATATATATATATATATATAACATTATTATCAAGTTTCCTCTGGATGTGAGTTTTTTCATATATTCTTATATATTAATAATATATTAATTGAGCACTCTATTAGAATATATTGATATTATATATTCTGTATGGATTGTTTCATTTGATTCTATTCTTAGACTTTATATATATATATATATATATATATATATATGTGTGTGTGTGTGTGTCTTTTCGCGTGTGTGTGTATGTAAACATGTATTAGGTCAAGATCGACTTATTTTAAATCACGAAAACAGGAATAAAACACCTTATCATATAATATACCCTATTTCAACACGTGTACGTGTTCATTATAGTTTTTAGCCAAAATTACTATTTCTATCTTTGCCCAGCGAATTGCAAACACCTTCTTCACTTATTTATTCATTCCTATTAACCACCACTCCATACACAAAGAAAGATTCAAATATATTACTTATTATTACGACAATGTGTCAGTACCTCTTCATTTTCCATTCTCTTGTGAATTTTTCTCCTGGATTTGACAAACGATATGTTCACTTTGTGTCTAAACATTTGGGAATATCGGATTTTCCATCATCTAGAAATAATCCTTTTATACTGGAAAATAAATGCTATTTCTTCTAAGATTCATCATGTCTGCGGGAGTTCCTGTTTGTGTACTGATAACCTTTTTTATTGGTTCGGTTTCTTTGTTTAATGGTATATCAACCTTTGTGGGTTATTTATTGCCAGAGTTATCCTTCTAGAAGAACAGTAGTGGTACTATTTAACCATAGCTTGGGAGATAAGGTGGTCATATCTTTCTCAAAGGGCATTAGTACAAAAATGAACGTAATAGCGTAACTGTAGTTTGAACTCGCTTACTACAATGTTTCAGTCCAGCACTTTAGTCACTACACGACAGGGACTCACCTTGCCTTTTTGAAACGGAAATCAAATTACATTTCAACTTAGAAAATTCCTATTTAATTCACACTAATAAAATACGTAAATACATGTTTATTTTTATCATAATAGAGGTAAGTAAAAGTAAGTAAAGTTGGCGACCGTAGTCAAGGGCGACAAGAAGGCTCCCTTTTCATTAGCTACTACACTGAGATGTACGGGAGGGCGCTACTCCTTTCCTTGGATTGCTTCATTTTACCCTTGATACGTACATTATATTGCTGTGTGTTAAGCAAGGAGTTATCAAGTGTCATTTTAAAAGTCTTTGGTATGACGCGACCTGGGATTGAACCCAGGTCTCCCAGACCATTGGCATACACTCTACCCATAATGGTCTGGGAGACCTGGGTTCAATTCTGTTTAACTACATGAATTTAGAGAATAAAATAAAACTGTTTCTAATCCAATTTACAACTTAATATTATTAAGCACAGACCCTGTGGTTGTGCTCACCTTGGTCATTATACTTTCTCAATGGAGACAGCTATTAATTTCTAATCATAGAATGCTTCCGCTTATTTATCTTGTTTGTAATATAAATTTTTCTGAATAGTATACTTTATTTCATCAACTGAACACTCTGTGATCAATAAAAAGCAAGTCCCTGAAGTAGATTGAACAATTTTAATGACACATCTTGTCGGAAATATACAAATGGTTTCAAATTCTGGTTGTCTGCTGCTTCTGTTTTCTGGTAACACATTCAGAAAAGGCATGAACCTGGTACTTCCTACATTATTTCCTCTAAATGTTCTTTTGTTACACAATAATAGCAAACCATATATATATATATATATATATATATATAAATACATTTCAGGAAAAATTAATTGTTCAGTTCAGGAGATGATTCTCAAGGCAGTACCTTCCATTCCTTTATAAAGGGTAACGGTCAGGTTTATTGGGTGATGCCTGCAATGCCTCCTCAAGGGAGGGTACAGAAGAGGCTAGGGCTATTTTTGCCACTGGCCAATTGGAAGGCAAGCATATTAAGTTGACCTTCTGTTCATCCCATCACCTCAGATAAGAGAGTGAGTGAGGGAAAAGATAAAGAAAATGAGGGGAAAGAGAATAATAAGAGAAGGGGATACAAAGATAAAGAAAGAAAGAAAAAAAAATATTTAGCCCAGAGGGGGGAGCCTCACCATCAGATCTAGTTCAGTATCATACTCAGGACATAGTTCTATTTGATCCACGGATACTAACAGTTACTACCACATTCGGTCAGAGTGGAGCTGGGAAAAATGGCAATGAAAAGGTAATCCATATTCTCCAAAGTTCCAGGATTGAAACCTCACCATCTGATGGTTTAGTGTCATATCCAGGACACTCGTTAGAGGTGGAAGTTTTACTCCTCTGCAGGGAAGCAGTTGGTATATTCTACAACTCCAGCCAACTGGACTGTTAATTGACAGAGAGCGGAAAATGAATTATTGTGAGAAAGAGAAAAGACTATTTTCGCATTTTGCAGTTGGGAATTTTTATTTTATTTTATTTTATTTTATTCTTTTATTTTTTTATTATTTTTTTTTTTTTGTGAGGCAGTTTTGGTCAGAGTCAGTGATGTGGGTGGATAGGATGACAGATTTGAACTGGTAGAAAGAAATAAAGAGTGTTAGTAAAATAAAAATGATGTATTTGTAAAACGGGAAGAGATAGTGGTGTAAAAAAAATGAAGAAGTGGCTGGACAGAGGAGGAAAGGAGATAGAGAAAAAAAAGTAAAACTGACTTAGGAATTGGGTTAGGACTCTGTTTACATTTTACTTTTAAAATCTGGGCAGGAAATTATTCAGTAAGTGTTAAGAAGAGAGAAGTTACCTATTCACAGACATACTCTCTCTCTCTCTCTCTCTCTCTATATATATATATATATATATATATATATATAGAAAGAGAGAGAGAGAGGTGCCTGTAGTATAAAGGTTATCACCATAGGAAATGGACATGGTGACATAAGTTCAAATCCAGGATGAGATTGATTGCATTTCACATAGTGCTAATGCCCTTGGGAAAGGTATGAATCCAATTATTCTCCTTCCAGCTATAGGTAAATAGTAGGGTAAACTGGGTTCTTTAGCCTTGGTTAGGCAACCAGTCTAGGAGAAGGAAAACTGAATTCAAACCAGTTATACTCTGCTTAAAAAAGTGGCCTTGTGTTGCATCCTGCTCGGACAGAAAGGTGTGTATATATATATATATATATATATATATATAATTATGATTAAAATTTAATGATAAAAGCGTTTTTAATCAATAAAATTTTTACAGTGCTCTATACACAACAGCAAAGAGCACTATTACAATATTTAAGCAAAAGAATAAAATAAAAACAGACTAGAAAATTAAGACTCTTGAGTTTTATACTGCTGATCCTCTGGTAATGGTTTTGGTTTCTTTGTTTAATGGCATATCAACTTTCACGGGTTATTTAAGTAATCTTTCTGGAAGAATTCTTGGGGTACTATTTAACTCATTGCTTGAGGAAGATCCTCAAATGAGCTACAAATCTACATGTCACATACAAATATATATATATATATATATATATAAGTATGTTGTGTACTTTTTTTAGTGCAATACTGTATATGTCTATGTTTACATTGCTGTATGCTTGGCCAGTCAGCTGAGGCTGTAGAATACACTGACTGCTTCTCTGCAGAGGGGTAAGACCCCCCCCCCCAACGAGTGTCCTGGATATGACACTAAACAATCTGATGGTGAGGTCCCCGATGATGCAGGAGCTTTGGGGAATGTAGAGTACCCCTTCATTGCCATTGCTCCCAGGTCCACTCTGGCCCGGAGTGGTAGCACCTGATGGGGCCCTATCTATGGGTTAAATAGAACTAACAGCATACTCATGCTAAACTGAATTGTTTGAAATAGAAATGTTTTTGACAATTAAACCGTACTTACATTTAAACCACGTGCTTATGCTTAAATGAATCATTTAAAATAGAACTGTTTTTCAACATTAAAACTGTATTTTCACTTAACTGAATTGTTACATATAGCTGCTTGAATAGTTTGAAATAGAAATGTTTTTGACAATTAAACTGTACTTATGCTAAACTGAATTGTTTTAAATAGAACAGATTATTTAGATAAAAATGGATTTGGCGTTAAATAACCTATAAAGGTTGATATGCCATAAAAACCCACCAAACCAAACCAAACCAATTGCTGTATGCTCCTATTTACCAACCCCTCCGCTCGGGCAGGATATGACACAAGGTCAATTTTTAAGCAGGGTTTAACAGGTTTGAATTCAGAGTTTTCCTTCTCCTAGACTAGTTGCCTCACCAAGGCTGAAGAACCCAGTCTGTCCTACTATTTTCCCATAGCTGGAGGGAGAATATTTGTATTCATACCTTTCCCAAGGGTATTTGTGCTATGTGAAATGCAATGAGTCTCGTCCAGGATTTGAACTTGTGTCGCCATGTCCATTTCCTACGACGATAACCATTACACCATGGCCACCTCTGTATGCTAAAATTTAAATGATGCATTTAGTCATTACTTTTCAATAAAGAGCACAGGAAAATTTTGCACGTACTTCAATTGCGAAAATTCTCATTATGTTTCTAGGTGACTGTAACCTAGCAAATGCAGAACAACATAACTCAATTTTGATTCTAGCAGTACGATTAAAATATTCTTAGGGAATAAAGCAATTCCCACTCCAACTGGCAACTGAATAATTGGTTTTCATTCGAACTGAACATTATTGTTTAATCTTCAAGATTTTTTAACAAGGAAATATTCACACAATGTTAATTAGAATCCTTTAATCCTTCCAAAACAGAATGGCCGAGTTGGCTGGATCTGTAGAATACATAGACGACATCTATGTAGAGGGGTAAGACTCCCCCAATGAGTGTCCTGCGTATGACACTAAACAATCTGAAGGTGAGGCTCCAGTAATGCTTTGGGGAATGCAGAGTATCCCATTATTGCCATCGCTCCCAGGTCTAGCTCAGAATTGTAGCAACTGATAGGGTCCTATCAAACTACCGTGTGCTTCTGCTAAACTGAATTGTTTGAAATAGAACTGTTTTGACATTTGAACTGTGTACTTATGCTAAACGGAATTGTTTGAAATAAAATGGTTTATATGTATAAAAATGGATTTGGCATTAAATAACCTACAATGGTTGATATGCGATAAAACCAAATCAAACCAGAAGGATCAATATCATCATGGACCATTGCTACAATTGGAACCAAAAGAGCTCTTAGATCATCTAAGGTGTATATATATATATATATATATATATATATATATATATATATAAGGGTGTAATAGTTAACAAAATAGTCTTTGAGTATCAATTACTACTGAGAAATTATTTTGTCCCAAACTTCTTGCTATTTGCAACAACTAAGTTTTGGAAGTAACTATATTTAACCAGGCCATTGGCCTAATGAGTAGAGTGTTCACTAATGGTCAGGGAGATCGGGGTTCAACCCCAGGTCGAGTCATACCAAAGACTAAAAAAATGGTACCTGATGCTGCCTTCCTTAACCCTCAGCATTATAAGGTAAGGATCAAGGGTAAAGTAGAGCAATCCAGAGAATGGAATAGTGCCCTCCATTACACCTCGGTGTTGTAGCTATTGAAAAGGGAGCCTTCAGGTCACCCTCAACTTACCTTTATATTTACTCTACAAGGATGGATCAATAACCTTGTGACATTTGGTATAACTTAATTAGCAAAGGGTTTGATTTGAGATATTTTCACTGGATAATGTTCTATGTATGACTAACATTCAATTCTGGATTAAGAAAAATTTTTAAAAATTAGTAGATTGATAAGTCTTATAGATAGAAACTGTCATAGCTTTTCTCATAAATACTTATTTAAAATTATGTTCGGATTTCATGAGCTTATTTATAGCTGTAATATCATTGTTTTATTTAACTACTTGTATGAATTATAACATCTTATCAAGAATATTATTGCACAAACACATATGTTGAAAAGATAGATTTGTAGTGAATCTGACTGTATGATAGAAATATGTGGAAAAGTTGGATAAATCAAACACTTAACTCAAATTTAGATGTGTGATATTTCTTTTAGGCTTTATTTCATGTTCACAAGCCTGAACGAAATATCACTCATCTAAATTTGAGTTAAGTGTTTGATTTATTCAACTT
>OY757942.1:34192023-34204523 GCA_963585895.1 Sepioteuthis lessoniana
TTATTTCAACCACTCTTATTGATCCCCCCACCAGACTTTTCTTCACTGGTTATATCCTTGTTCATCTAATACTATTTGTTTTTCCTTCTGCTTAGCAGCACAGACCTTGTGATGCAGGTGTGCGGTACTCTTTCCAGTTGTCCATTACTCTCTCCATCTGATACTCACTCTGGCTGTCATTTTAGCTTATCTTGATTTTGTTCCTGTTCATCTCTTCCTAAGCAAAAGAGAGCTGTCCTCATCATGTAATGGTTAAAGAGCTAGAGTACAGAATTGTTGTAAACAAGTTCAAACTCCAGTTGCACTATTACATTCATTTTCGGATAAATACTCTTGGGAAAGGTATAAACCCCCTTATCCTCTCAGCAATGGGATAGATAGCATCACTGCTGTTCTTCTAGAAGGGTGGCTTTGGCATTGAATAACCCTAGAAGGTTGATATGCCATTAAACAAAGAAACCAAACCAAAGCAAAAGAAATTCATCTTTTAGTCAAGGTGAAATATTTTTAATTTGACTGGCCCTTGTCAAGATTGATTATGAAGGTTGCAGACTTTGACTGTTACAACTGCCTGGGTGTTGAGATTTGTTCTTGTGCTCCCTTGTCCATTCTTGTTTCTCTCCTGTTTGAAGACAATATGTCTCATAGAATTGCTGGAGTGTACCTTACATAATGTTATGTACCTGGTACAAATCATTGCCAGATTCAGTTCGCCCAACATCAAACCAAATTTGAATGAAAGTCTGAAACCATTCGCTGTCTAAATACACATTATACTCACACATTATTAAAATTATCATATTATTTATATATATATATATATATATAGGTATATATAAAATGAAAGTTTTAATAACATATGAGTTTAATGTGTGTGTGTATATATATATATATATATATATATATATATATATATATATAAAATTTGTAGTTGGTGACCTTAGTTGAGGGTGACCCAAAAGCTTCCTTTTCAGTAGCTACTACAGCAAAGTGTAGGGGAGGGCACAACTCCTTTCCTTGGATTTCTCCATTTACCCTTGATCCATACCTTATAATGCTGAATGTTAATATTGGAGGCATTAAGTGCCATTTTTTTTTTTTTTTCAGTCTTTGGTATGACTTGACCTGTGATCAAACCTCAGGTTCTCACACCATTGGCAAACACTCTAACCATATATTTATATATATATATGTATATATATATATATATATATATATATATATATATATATAACTTTAAGCCAGCAAAAAATGGTACATCATAGCAATAAACTTAAATGCTTTATGAAATGCTATTTAGAATCCTTCACTTCTCCATCAATTGAAGCACCAGTATGATCATGGACCACTACTAAACAAAAACACAACTGTCTCTCAAGTCTTCAAGTTTGTGTTTGGTTTTGTTGGGTTTTATGGCATATCAATAAATTGTAAGTTATTTAATGCCAAATCTGGTATATATATATATATATATATACACACACACACACACACACACATATATATGATTTGTAAGCACATTTTGTTGATAACATTTTTAAATGAAACTGAGCTCTTTTTTTTTCACACTGTTAAATGGTTTCAAGTATTTCTGTTTACTATTAATTTGTTTGGATAAAGTTAAGATTTCAAGTATTTCAATGTAACAATAACAATTTAGCATCTATCATTTGTTTGCCCGCATTTAAATGAATGCACGTATGATTTAAGCTTGTTTGTCTGTTTGCATCTTATCAGGTGCTACCACTCCAGGTCAGACTTAACCTGGGAACTATGGCCATGAAAGGGTACTCCACATTCACCAAAGCTCCAGGGGAGGAGCCTCACCATTAGATGGTTTAATGTCATATCCAGGACCATCAGTGTATTCTACAGCTCCAGGCAACTGGGCTTAGTGAGTGTATGTATGTATGTTATATGCACACACACACACACGTGTTTGTGTGTGTGTATATATATATATATATATATATATATACACACACATATATGAAATATTAGAAGTGCATCATGTGGATAATTAACTTCTGACAATTGAAACTCAGCATCCTACAAAGTCTGCTGTTTGCCATATGGAGGAAATATACAGATAACAGCCTGCTGAGAGAAAGATATCTGAGAATCTCCACTCCAGTCACCTTCTTTTTAATTATTTTTACGTTTTTTTTTTGTTTTTTTTAATCTCATTCTAGACCCTTTTCTCTTTGCCTTTGCTTACTGGACGGGGATGCTGATTAAAGATCAATGGGTGGGGGAAGAGATAAGTGATGATAAGCAAGGGGCAGGGTCAGCTGCTAGCATGGTCACCACAGCAACAGGAGATTGTCAGTGTTTATATTTGCTTATTCCTCCTTCCCCCTCCCCCTCCTCTTCCACCTGAGGATGATGAGGATGAAACGGCAGTTGGTGTTAAAAAACAGGTAAAGGATGGTATTAGCTGGACGATGGGAAGCTGATAGCAATTAGGATGAACTTAGTAACCTCCCTTTGTAAGTAATCTTCTGTACCTCATCAACTGTACTCACCTTATTAATAACTTTAGAAATGTCCCAAGCACAAAATGGCCGACTACAATGTCAATTTTCTCAGGTGTAAAATAACTGTAAGCTTTATCATTAATTTTGCTTGGGGTGTTTGTTTTTCTTTTTTTTCTTTTCTTTTTCTTTTTCATCTTTGAATTTTTAGTTTCTTTTTTTACAATTTATTCAGATTAAGGTTTGCTTAAAGTACTAGTTGTCAACATAGGATATGGAAGCTGCACTCTAAGTTCGAATTGTAGACAAAGCTGTTTGCCTTTCTTTGTGCTAATGCCTTTGAGAAAAGCATGAATCCATCTCTAATACTAGGGCAGGTTGGGTTCTCTAGTCTTGATAGAGCAACGTCTAGAGGGAAAACTCTACATTCAAAGCAGCATATAAATGGTTACATAAATCCATACTCAAACGCTCATTCAACAACAGTGAGACATGGATCCAAAATGGTAAAGCATAAGCACTCGGTGCGAATTAAACTCAGCTTCAATTTTTACCTCAAAGAAGCCTGCTACCAGGGCTTAGAATACCCTAACTATAATCCGTGCCGAGGGGTAAGAACCCAACAACAAAAAAAAGTGTCCTTTGTACGACATTAAACTGCATCTAATGGGGTTTTTTGGAAAGAGTAGTCCTTCATTGCCATTATGTAGATGAAGAAAAGAAATAGGTTCATGCCTTTTGTTATTTAATTAATAAGAAAGGAACATAGACTGTCCCGTGCAAAATTTGAACTCAATTTGCTAATTCTATTCTCCATGCCAATTCCCATTTGGCCACCCGTTTCCTTCAAAAATTTGACGCATATACACAGAATTCACATAAAATTCCTTATCCAATGCAAAGCGAAATCTCTACATCAATTTAAACCCGGGTGTGAAGACGCCCACCCGACTAATTTGCTGTGTGATGTATCACAGATATCTTTTTGGTCTCTGCTTAAACAAACAACTTGAATCTGATCCGATTTCATTGATGCACACAACCGGTTTCATGTTCCTGACAGTAATTTCTTTTTCAGATACACTTTAGTTGGCTCTTTTTTTGTGCTAACTTATTTATCTGGTTAGTGATTGAATGATACCAAATTGCAAAAAATGATTTAAGAAACATTTCAATGTCTTGTTTTTTTTCCTTTTAATTCTGAAGATATAAAAGAACTATGTGGATATAGGGTAATATTTAAGTATTGAATTATTTTTCTTATTAGCATTTGAATAAGGCTTCAGTTTCTGTTTGTGTTTGTTACAGTAATGCAGCAAAAATGGCACATCATAGCAGAATCTTTGCTAGTGCAAAATGTTAAAATGAGCTTAGAGAATAAAGCAGTTTCCAGTTCAATTTACAACTTAATAGTAGTATGAGAGTCTATATTCTCTTTGATAGTTTGTTATAAGTATCACATTTCCAAAGGGAGATAACTTCAGATTTGTAGAGTAATATTTTTGTTTATTTATTAGCAAATAATTAGGATATAAATTCTGTAAATGTGAATTTACATAGATAATTACAGATATTTTGGCCTTGAATGATTTATGAAGCATGTCTGTTGTAAATCCTTTCTTGTGAATTTCAATATTGACTATTTCTCAGTGTATTTCCATTTAGTATAAAGGAACCTTTAATACATTTCCCAATAAAATAACTTTCTATGCATTTCCTCAGCAAATAGTGTCAAATGCATTTCCCAATAAAGTCATTTTCTGTGCACTTCACTACTGAACAATTTTTAATGGACTTCATTGTTCAATATTTTTTGATGCATTTTCCAATGAAATATAAATTTTTCAGTGAATCTAATAAATGCTTTTTTATAGTCACCTCAGGTTCTGTAGTGGTTAGCAAGGTAGACTAGCAAACTTTCATGAGTGAGTTCAAGTCTTATTGGATACCCCATTCATATAGCCTTGTGCCACATCTAAGCAAAAAGCATAGTAAATTACTAATAAAATATAAAATTGGAGGTGCCTGTGGTGTAATGGTTATCGTCGTAGGAAATGAACACGGCAACACAAGTTCAAATCCTGGATGAGACTGATTGCATTTCACATATGACTAATACCCCTGGGAAAGGTAAGAATCCAATTATTCTCCCTCCAGCTATGGGTAAATAGTAGGGCAGACTAGGTTCTTCAGTCTTGGTGAGGCAACTAGTCTAGGAGAAGGAAAACTCTGAATTCAAATCTGTTAAACTCTGTTTAAAAATTGGCCTTGTGTCATATCCTGCCCGAGTAGAGGGGTTGGTAAATATGGTAAATTACCAATAAAATGATTTTTATTTCATGGAAAATAAAATTAATTTTTTTCTTTTCTTTTTCAGCAAGTGAAGCTGAAAGTCCTGGAAACATTGCCATGTACATCGGAGTTTGCGTTGCATTTGGTGTTTTCATCACAGTCGTGGTCATCCTGGTGCTTATAATTCGGCGTCGGAACATGCAAAACCAAGGAGTCTTTGACATGGAACCTGGCTCTGGTGAGTTCTCCAAACATTATCCTGATTTTAATTGACTTTTGATTTGTCAATGCAAATGTCAAAATACAAAGGAAAGAGAGTTCTAGTGTGTGTGTGTGTGTGTGTGTCTGTGTGTGTGTCTGTATATATATGTAATGAAAATAGAAAAACTCATTGAAGGAAAACTCTGAATTTAAATAAACTTTACTCCACTTAAAAATTGACCTTGTGTCACATTGTGAAGAGGATGGGTAAATATGTCACCTTTTCTACAGAGAGAAGACTAATCTTTTTAGCTTTACTATGGCAACCAGTCTAGAAGAGAAATTCTTAATTTACATCAGCCCTACTTCTCTTAAAAAAATGACTCTGTGTCTATGGTTTGGTTTGGTGGGTTTTATGGCATATCAACCATTGTAGGTTATTTAACGCCAAATCCATTTTTATCTAAATAATCTGTTCTATTTAAAACAATTCTGTTTAGCATAAGTACACAGTTTAATTGTCAAAAACATTTATTTCAAACTATTCAAGAAGTTATATGTAACAATTCAGTTAAGTGTAAATACAATTTTAATGTCGAAAAACATTTCTATTTCAAGCCATTCAGTTTACTCAAACAATTCAGTTTAGCATAAGAATGCTGTTCTATTTAACCCATAGATAGGGCCCTATCAGGTGCTACCACTCCGGGACAGAGTGGACCTGGGAGCTTACCCCTCTGCAGAGAAGTAGTCGGTGTATTCTATAGCCCCAGCCGACTGGGCAAAGTGATTAAATATGGTTTTTGATATTTTTGTTGGTAATGTAATAAATTATAATTAATATATGCCCGTGGTGTAATGGTTATTGTCGTAGGAAATGGACACGACGACTCGAGTTCAAATCCTGGACGAGAATAATTGCATTTCACATAGCACTAATACCCTTGGGAAATGTATGAATCCAATTATTCTCCCTCCAGCTATGGGTAAATAGTAGGGCAGACTAGGTTCTTCAGCCTTGGTGAGGCAACTAGTCTAGGAAAAGGAAAACTCTGAATTCAAACCTGTTAAACTCCGCTTAAAATCATTGACCTTGTGTCATATCCTGCCCGAGTGGAGGGGTTGGGTAAATAGGATATTAATATCAGATATATTATAACATTATTGTTAGTGTTTTTCTCACTTTTAACCTTTTATCTAACTACTATCCTCTTGCATATCCGATGTGTGCAGAGGAACTGCTTTTTTTTTTTTTTCCCAACTTGCATTAAAAGTGATATCAGTTTTTTTACCAATTCCTCATTTTTCCACCTCTTCCATACCCACACTCATTAAAGTACATAGGAGAGGGAGAGATAGATAAATTGATAAAGGAGCAAGAATGAATGAATTTTTTTGGAGGGGGAGGAATAAAGATGGTTGAATTCGGCGCAGTGAATTTGAACTGGATGTTTTAACTAGAAACAACTTTTTCCAGCTTTTTATTGCGAGGTTGTTGCAGTAGAGAAATCAAAGGTGGGTTTTATATGTTTCTGGAATTATCATTTACAATAAGACATTGAGACAATTATACTATTAAAAGGCAGACTAATTTGATATGTGTATACACACATAAAGAGAAGTATATTTCGACAATAGTGGGAAGTCTCTGTGCCATAGTGACTAACTTGGATTGGATATTTGTTGTAAGTGAGTTCAAACTTCAGTCATACAATTGTATTCATATTCAGACTAATCCCCTCGCGAAAGGCATGAACCCTATTTATGGGTTAAATAGCACCACTACAGTTCTTCAATGAGGATGGCTTTGGCATTAAATAACCTACAAAAGTTGATATACCATTAAACTAAGAAACCAAAAATGAATACTTCCACTATACACATTCATCAAAGCTACAATATCATATTATATATATATATATATATATATATATATATGTATGTATTCGACCAGACCATTAGCCTAATGAGTAGAGTGTTTGCTAATGGTCTGGAAGACCGGGATTCAATCCCAGGTTGAATCACACCAAAGACTCAAAAAATGGTACTTGATGCTGCCTTGCTTAACACTCAGCATTATAAGGTAAGGATCAAGGGTAAAGTGAAGCAATCCATGGAATGGAATAGCGCCGCCTCTCCTGCACTTTGGTAGAGTAGCTATTGAAAAGGAAGCCTTCGGGTCACCCTCGATTAAAGTCGCCAACTTAACTTACTTATAAATATATATACACCCAACTTATCCCTTGCACACACACACACATATATATATATATATATATATATATATATATATATATGAAAGTTGTTAAGAAAGGGTCTAAGCCTCACCTAGAAAGTAGTCATAGCTGAATATTTTTAAGTGGATTTTTGAGATGCGCAAACTGTCTGCAAGATTGGTCTCCATAATGCTGACGACAGAGCACAAGCTAAAAAAGTGAACAATTCCAGGATTCTTTTGACTCTCCAATTCCTTAGAACTTTTTGAATAACTTTTATAGGTGTGCATGTATCTCTCTCTCTCTATCTATCTATATATATATATATATATATATATATTATTTACTTTTGTGAGTATATAATTATTTGACCTCTTCTAACACAAGGCTACACTAAGGGTGGACATAAAGAAAGTTAAATCACCACTTTAGAGATCAGTCTATTGCATACATTTAGTAAGTAATTTGTGTATATCTGTGAATATCTGTCTCCATTTCTCTGTAATTGTTTCAAATTGTTTCTAAACATGATTAAAATGCTTACAAGCTTGATAAACTAATTGGTGTTTATCTGGAATTGTTAAATCCCTGCTTGTGTGACCAAGATGATTCCTATGATTCTTTTTTTTTTATCATTATCATTCCAAAGGTCAGGGGTTAGTGCCCCTTTGCCAAAAAAACAAACATGTCAAAAAGGCACCACAAAGATTGGTCAATAAAGTTTGTTCTCAACCTCTCCTTGTTTGAAATCTCCACTGTCCCAAAATGGATCATTTGATAAGGAGACTTTCTGACTGTTTAGCTTTTGAGAGGCTTGTTCCTTTTAGATTAATATAATTGGAATGATCATTACCCTCACACTATCAACCTTGTTTAGTTTCACTCACCAGCCTCAGGTTGTTTACAGAACTTAATGTTCCTAAACTGTCACCCATCTTCATACTGAGTAGACTCATCATACTTAACAAAGGAAAATGGGGAAAAAAGTTGTTTTGAAATTTGTTTTCTACCTCAACTAAAGTAAAATTCTACATGTGCAACCATTCAAAATTTTCTAGTAATATTTTTTGTAATTTGAACATGTGTTCAAATTACAAAAAATATTACTAGAAAAGAACTTCAGACTCACTGTAACTTAAAAATTTTTTTGGCTCGGTTTAGTTTGATTGTAGGTTATTTAATGCTAAATCTGCTTTATACATATACATATTTGCCAACCCCTCCACTCAGGCAGGATATGACACAAGGTCAATTTTTAAGCGGAGTTTAACAGGTTTGAATTCAAAGTATTCCTTCTCCTAGACTAGTTGCCTCACCAAGGCTGAAGAACACAGTCTGTCCTACTATTTACCCATAGCTGAAGGGAGAATAATTGGATTCATACCTTTCCCAATGGTATTAGTGTAATGTGAAATGCAATCAGTCTGGTCCAGGATTTGAACTCGTGTCGCTGTGTCCATTTTCAGTGACGATAACCATTACACAACCAAACCTCCTTTTTATACATACATTTAAGATATATATGATTTATAAACATAAGTCAACAAAGTTAAATGTTTCAAAGTATTGCTATGAATCACTAACAATTCAATTAAACATCAGTCATTTGTTTACACACAGTTAAATGATCAAAGAGTTCTTTTTAGCAAAAATTATTTGTTTGCACGCAGAAACAATTCTATTTAACTCATAGATAGAACCCTGGTGCTGCTACTCTGGACCTGGGAGTGATGGCAATGAAGGGCTACTCTGAATTCCCTAAATCTCCAGGATTACTGGAGCCTCACCATTATATTATTTAATTTCATATCTTGGACACTTTTTTTTTAATTCTAGAGAAGGAGTGTCTTTTTTTTTTTTTTTTAAATTTACTAGTTGTGGAAATTCTACAATGAATAAGAATATGAAAGTGAACCTCCTTATAAAATGTAAAATAATTTTTTTTTTAATAAAAAACAATTTGCAGTGAATTAGAGGGCTTAATTAGTTAAAAAGAAAAAGAAATTACTAGAAAACTTTTTACAGGGTCTAATTAGTTAAAAAGAACAAAAAAAAATACTAGAAAACTTTTTACAGGGTCTAATTAGTTAAAAAGAAATTACTAGAAAACTTTTTACAGGGTCTAATTAGTTAAAAAGAACAAAAAAAATTACAAGAAAACTTTTTACAGGGTCTAATTAGTTAAAAAGAAAAAGAAATTACTAGAAAACTTTTTACAGGGTCTAATTAGTTAAAAAGAAAAAAAAAAATTACTAGAAAACTTTTTACAGGGTCTAATTAGTTAAAAAGAACAAAAATAAATTACTAGAAAACGTTTTACAGGGTCTAATTAGTTAAAAAGAAGGAAAAAAAATTACTAGAATACTTTTTACAGGGTCTAATTAGTTAAAAAGAAAAAAAAATTACTAGAAAACTTTTTACCCCTGAACTAGAATGGGTACACATGTAAAATAATAATGAAACTAATTTGTATTTTACCCTGACCCCAGTCATTGGTGTTTGAGCCTAAATGTATCCTAAAATTTTGAATTTTGATTTTCCTTATTTTTATTTTTTAAATCAGTCATTAATTTTCACTCGTATTTTCTTTCATTGTAATTTTTAATTATTTTTCTTAGTTTCTTTGTTTTTAATGGCATATCAACTCTTTTTAGGTTATTTAATGCCAAAGCCATTCTCTTAGAAGAACAGTAGTGGTACTTTTTAACCCATAGCTGGGAGGATAAGGGGGTTCATACCTTTCCCAAGGGTATTTGCCCAAAAGTGAACGTAATAGCGCGACTGGAGTACAAACTCGCGTACTACGATTCCGCAGTCCATCGCTTTAACCATTACGCCACGAGGACACCCCCTAATTATTTTGCCATTCTGAGTTTGTGAAATGGAAATCTTTGACAACAAGGATAGAAAATGGATAAGAAATAACAATGAATAAGTTATCACCATCAATTGATAAGTTATAATACAAGAGGAGAGCTCCCATGGTATCGTGGCTAATGTGCTCGACTGCAGTCTTAATGTAAGCAAGTTCAAACTCTAGTCATGCTATTACATTCACTTTCAGACTAATCCTCTTTAGAAAGGTATGAACCCCCTAATTCTGCCAGCGATGGATCAAATAATATTACTGCTGTCCTTCTGAAAAGATGGCTTTGGAATTAAATAACTCACAAAGGTTGATATGCCATTAAACAAAACAAAAAAAAAAACAAACCAAAGCAAACCAAAAGTAATTTCTCATCAGCGTTAATAACTGACTTTCTCGCTTGAAAGATGGGAGCGAGACAATCTTACTGGATTTTATAAGCATCAACTGTACTTGTGTAATGTACAGTATCAAAAATTTCATTTTTAATTACATATTAGAAATAACTTCCAAGATTTTAAAAACGAACATTTTTAATACTTTATTTAAAAGTTACATAAAGATCCAAATAATTTTTAAACACTGTACTATTTTTGCTGGTAATATTTGGTACTTATAAAATCAGAAATATTCATGATGTTTAAGCACAAAGGAAAAAACAAAAACGTGGATAATGTCAGTGATGTGACATGCATTATTTTATTTAGTTCGTTTGTTCACGTTGGTATTAATAGTTTTTTTTTTCTTGACCAAAAATGTCTGGTTTTGAATTTGTCAATATTTTGGTCTTTAGCTCCCCAAAATTTGGATGGCAACTATCAAGTTGATGTGTTGGATAATCTAATTTGGGGATGCGTTTAGGGGTTATCCGTTTTGAAGTCTGTGTTTTGTGTTTTTGTTTTTGTTTTTTGTTCTTTTTGTTTTGGTTTTGTATTTTTTTCTCTTCTGGATAATCTAATTTACTTCTCTTGATGAAACGAATATGTATGGGGGTATGAAAAGAGACTGTGAATGTTTGAAAGAATGACTTTAAAAAAAATTCAAAGAAACTCTAAGAACAAAAGAAAGAAAGAAAAGATAGAAAGAATGAAGACAAGATGAAGAAAAAAGAAGAGAGGTAGACATAGGCTGAGAGAGGGGAGAAAGAAGAGAAAGATAGTGTAATTAAGAAAATAAAAGGAAGAATAATGAGAGAGAGAGAGAGAAAGAGAGAAATGAAAAGAAAGAAAGGACTAAATAGAAGTGAAAGAAATGAATAGACAATTGATATGACCTGAAAGAGAAAGGTGTAGATATGGAAGGAAAGATGATGTAGAGAGAGATACAAAAATTAAATATAGAAAGAAGAAAGCGACAAAAGAGGAGTGGATGATGAAGAGAGAGAGAGAATTAGCCTAAAAGCACCATTTTACTTCTATTTACTAAATTAAGCAATGTCAAACCTGGGTAAGACACCACTTAAGAATATGAGATACTGTAGACAATTTGTAGCTTAGCATTAGACTAAGAAAAGTTTAGTAAATAATGATGAAAGAGTAAAAGAAAGGAAAAAGGATAATCAAAAGTAGATTATAAAACAGAGAGAGAGAGAGAAAGAGAGAGAGGGGGGATAGAGATTAAAACAAGAGATCAAAAGAAAGGAAAAGAAGAAAGAAAAGGAAAATAAAGAATATAGTTAGAGATAGAAATTGAAATGAGATTGAGATTAAAAGAAAGTAAAAAGGGGAAGAAAGAATAGAATGAGAGTAAGAGAGATAGAGAGAGAGAGAGAGAGAGAGGTAGAGAATTAAAGATCTAGTATAAAACACACTAAGAGTGAATGGAAGAGAGAGAGAGAGAGAGAATTAAAAATCTTGCATAAAACACACTTAGAGTGAATGGGAGAGATAGAAAGTGATACAAGAGAGAGAGAAGAGAATTAAAGAACTAGTATAAAACACACTAAGGGTGAATAGGAGAGAGAGAGAGAGAATTAAAAATCTTGCATAAAACACACTAAGAGTGAATGGAAGAGATAGAAAGTGATACAAGAGAGAGAGAAGAGAATTAAAGAACTAGTATAAAACACACTAAGAGTGAATGGGAGAGAGAGAGAGAGAATTAAAAATCTTGCATAAAACACACTAAGAGTGAATGGAAGAGATAGAAAGTGATACAAGAGAGAGAGAAGAGAATTAAAGAACTAGTATAAAACACACTAAGAGTGAATGGGAGAGAGAGAGAGAGAATTAAAAATCTTGCATAAAACACACTAAGAGTGAATGGAAGAGATAGAAAGTGATATGAGAAAGAGAGAGAAGAGAAGAGAATTTAAGATCGAGTAGGTATGAGAGAGAGAGAGAGAGAGAAAGAGAGAGAGAGAATTAAAGATCTAGTATAAAACACACTAAGAGTGAATGGAAGAGATAGAAAGTGATATGAGAAAGAGAGAGAAGAGAAGAGAATTTAAGA
>OY757942.1:34207023-34237023 GCA_963585895.1 Sepioteuthis lessoniana
TAAGAATAACACAAACTCTCCTACCCCCCAACCCAAACCAATGTAGTATATAAATGCCCGTGGTGTAATGGTTATCGTCGTAGGAAGTGGACACGGTGACACGAGTTCAAATCCTGGACAAGACTGATTGAATTTCACATAGCACTAATACCGTTGGGAAAGGTATGAATCCAATTATTCTCCCTCCAGCTATGGATAAATAGTAGGGCAGACTAGGTCCTTCAGCCTTGGTGAGGCAACTAGTCTAGGAGAAGGAAAACTCTGAATTCAAACCTGTTAAACTCTGCTTAAAAATTGACCTCGTGTCATATCCTGCCCGAGCAGAGGGATTGGTAAATATGGTGGTATATAGATTTACATGTGCATTTTGAGAATGTTTTTTGAAAAATAACACAACACCTAATATCTATATTATCCATACAACAACTACGCTCTCTCGTCGCCTTACCTAACCACCTTTCTGACATAAGCTCCATAAAACAGCATATAATGACAAAGCATAATAAAGACCGACAAACTCAAATCCCCAGACGTAAGAAAAATTCTAATTAACAATACAAAAATCATGTATAAAGATGACAATAAAAAACCTTTTACAAATCCTCAAAATAATAACTATAAAAGATTTTTAAAAAACCCATTATAAATAAAATAACATTCCCTACAAGTATAAACATATTAAATGTATTCAATAACTATAACCACCCATCCAAACAGAATGAACTAACCCCATTCATAATTTATTATATAAAAAATATAAATGCCATAAAACAAAAGTTAACAACAAGATGGATACATTCCTTTTTCAAGGGCATTAGCACAAAGTAAAATGTAAACAGTTTCTTGGCTCAAAAACTTTGTACATATCATTTTTTTTTCTTCTTTTAAGCATTTTTTTTTATTTTTTTTATTCAGAACAACTTTATACTTTGACACTGTTAACCCTTACCAAATTTTATCTAAAAAAAATAAAAATTAAATGAAGAAATTTTTGTCAAATAAGCAAAAAAAATAAAAGAATGAAAATGAAATAATTGGTGAGAATTCTTCCCCCTGCCCCAACCATCCTAATCCTTTACTCCCAGTAAACCCCCAAATGCCCTGCCTGATAGAAATAGTATTGCAATAAAAAGAAAACATAGAAAAAAAAAAAAGATAAAATAAAATTAGATGGTATGTTAACAACTTTTATTATTGAAGTGTGAAACACCCATTTCTTTCTATTATTATTATTATTATTATTATTATTATTATTATTATTTACATTTTTTGTGACCATTTCAATATTTGTAAATTCATTTTCTCTTTGGAAATAGTTTTCTATTTTTTTTCTCCTGCCCCTCTCCCTGATATTTTTAAACATTTTTAAAGTTTTTATCACACACCCTTACTTCATCTTGCTATGACCCCCTCCCCACAAGTTCCATGAGTGTCCAAAGCAATGGGTGACATACTTGATGGTTAGCTTGGTGAGAAAATTAGGGGTTGGTATGGAATGGTTGCAACAGAAACAATTCACTGTCTGGTCAAACCACTCAGCATCTTTCTCTTTTCAAAACCACTACCATCACCACTACCACCCCCAACAAAAAAACATTCTTTCTTTTTTTTTTAAGCTAACACCTCAGGGAGATAAGGGTTTGTTATAATAATATTTAAGACCCTATCAATCTTCATTGCACTTTGAAAATAACAAATATAAAAAGGAACATTCTCTCTCTCTCTCTCTCCTTACAACCCTTCAAAATTGGATTTGTCAAATTCATTAGCATTTTGTGAAATATTGGTTTTGTTGTTAAATTGATTTGGACCACTAGCAGACATACAATTATCTCTAGTTGGTTGTACCAGTTTTTTGATATTCATAGTTAAGCCATGCTTCAAGGGGTCAACTTCATATAAGAAACTGAAGAAAATTCAGTAAACCAATGGATCCAGTCCTTGAATTTAAAGTTAAGCAACGCTCAAATGGATTATTATATAGTTGGTAGCACAAGTACCTGATATTCAAAGTTAAGCAATGTTCCAATGGGTGAAGATTATAAGGGATTAAAAGAAACATAATAAATTAAAGTTGGTTATACCAGACCTTAAATTTAAAGTTAAGCAATGTTCCAATGGGTGAAGATTATAAGGGATTAAAAGAAACATAATAAATTAAAGTTGGTTATACCAGACCTTAAATTTAAAGTTAAGCAATGTTCCAATGGGTGAAGATTATAAGGGATTAAAAGAAACATAATAAATTAAAGTTGGTTATACCAGACCTTAAATTTAAAGTTAAGCAATGTTCCAATGGGTGAAGATTATAAGGGATTAAAAGAAACATAATAAATTAAAATTGGTTATACCAGACCTTAAATTTAAAGTTAAGCAATGTTCCAATGAGCCAATATTGACTCTCTACCTAACTTTCTTGCTTTTACGTAAATACTACAATAGTACCAAAATTGTAAGCAATAATTCTTTTATTTTTTTTTTAAATTCAATAAAATTCAACTATTCTTTAAAAATAAACATGCCTACTTCAAATTTCCACAACCAAATGTTATATTCATGCAGTTAAAGATGGTAAAATGCAGTGACAGTCTATAAATATTAACAAACCTTCAAGATTTTTCGTTGTTTCAATTTTAAAATTTTTTATATATTTTTTATGTTCAAGTGAAAATTGTGCAATACAACATTGAAGAAAGTCAGAACAATAAAAGAAAAATTACATTTATAAAAGATATTGTTTATCATCAAGTTATAAATGTATAAAAATATTCTTTCCATTATTTTTGTTTCTCCATTTGATTCATTCAATTTATTTTGGTGTATTTTGGTATATTAAGAAATATTGTCAAATATTATTTTTATGTCTATATAATACTAAAATTGTCTTGGTATGGCAACTAGTCGAAGACAAGGAAAACTCTAGATTCAAATCTGTTAAACTTCACTTAAAAATTAACCTTTTGTTGCATTCTGTTCATGGGGAAGAGGTTGTTTGTATATATATATATATATATATATATATATAATCCAGTTAAAATGACACAAAATTTGTATTAGAACAGTACACTTAACAGGCTCTAACTTAGAGAATAAAGCAATTTCCAGTCCAATTGGTAACTAAATTATAATTCTGTTTGCATTTATGTTGAAGACATTTTTTTAATCATCCGAATTCTCAACTTGATAGAGATAACAACAAAATACTAATAAGAATGTTTCACTCCTTCCTAAATAGAAGCATCAAATCATTATGGACTGCTCTATAGTGGGAACCCAATGGATTTATGGGTTACTGAGTACTAACTAAGCTGCTGAGTTTTTCACACTTGTTTTAACTGTTGTTTTTTCACTGAAGTCTGAATGGCAGCAAGTCTCCTCAAATCTCCAGGACTTTTCTAAGTATTCTTATTCATCTATGCTGTGGTATGGATAGTCTCTATTCTTTCCCTAATCTCAAGTTTCCCCATGGCCCAGGGGGCTGGGGCTGCAGAATACACTGACTCCCTCTCTGCAGAAGGATAAGACTCCCCGAACGAGTGTCCTGGATATGACACTAAACAATCGGATGGTGAGGCTCCAGTAATGCTTGAGCTTTGGGGAATGCGGAGTACCCCTTCATTGTCATTGCTCCCAGGTTCAGTCTGGCCTGAATTGGTAGCACCTGATAGGGTCTTATCTGTGGGTTGAATAGAACTAAACAGTGTACTTATGGTAAACTGAATAGTTTGAAATAGAACTGTTTTTACATTTAACTGTGTGTAAACAAAATACTGTATTTATGCTAAACTGAATTGTTTGAAATAGAACTGTTTATATGTATAAAAATGGATTTGGCATTAAATAACCTATAATGGTTGATATACCATAAAACCAAACCAAAATGACTTAATTCGGCATTAAATGACCTGAAAAGAGTTGATATGCCATAAAACAAAACAACCAACCAACCAACCAGTCTCCCCAGTCTCTTTTCCAGACCTGTGGGAACTGTTCTAAATTCCAATTTTATCTACAATCTGTGATCAGCTGGAATGGCCAAATCCTCTAGATGACAAATTCTTTTCTTGTTAATTAACACTCAGTCTGGTCTTCTGGTTTGGATTGGGTGATTCATTTGTATCTCAAAGTCCCTGAGAATTTTATAGGTCACATTTTCTACAAAAGATATTTGTTTTTGTAAATACCATTTGTCAGCAGGGCCAAATTTTAGTGTTTTGTACAATTTCTAATAGATTACCTTTCCTACCCAGTTATACCTTCTCTGGTATTCCTTTTATACCTTTTTGCTTTATTTGATTATTATGTGATTAATTGTTTTCATCTTTGTTACCAGATACCTACATTTGCTACTCTTCTGCTTGTAAATTTTTCTTTTCATATTAGTTGATATTATTTTGAGTTGCTTTTGATGGTTGGTTGGTTGGTTTGTTTTATGGTGTATCAATCCTTTTCGGATCATTTAACACTGAATTAAATTTCAAACAATTCAGTTTAGTATAAGTATAGTTTTTGTTTACAAACTATTAAATGTCAAAACGGTTCTATTTCAAACAATTCAGTTGAGCACAAGTACACAGTTTAGTTTTATTTAAAAAACAGTTCTATTTCAAAAAGTCAGTTTAGCATAAGTACACAGTTTAAATGTCAAAACAGTCCTATTTCAAGCAATTCAGTTTAGCAAAAGTTTGCAGTTATATTTGACCCATAGATAGGACCCTATCAGGTGCTACCACTCCGAGCCAGAGTGGACCTATGCTATTGATAGAGAGTTTTTGAGTTTTGTTACATTAGTAGTAAAGTAAAAAGTAAAGTTGGTGATATTAGTCGAGGGCGACCAGAAGGCTCCCTTTTCAATAGCTACTACACTGAAGTGTAGGGGAGGGCACTACTCCTTTCCCTGAATTGCTCCACTTTACCCTTGATATGTACCTTATATTGCTGAGTGTTAAGCAAGGATGTATCAAGTACCATTTTCAAAGTCTTGGTCTGACGTGACCTGGGATTGAACCCAGGTCTTCTGGACCTTTGGCGAACACTCTACCCACTAAGTCAATGAGCCATAGATTCACACTAGTAGTAATTGGTGGAATTCATTGAAGTTTGTGCAACCGTAAGTCTCCTCAGTTCTTCAGGGAGAAATCCCTGTGGTATCATGACTAATGTGCTAGACTATCGTCTCCAAGTAAGTGAGTTCAAACTCCAGTCATACTTTCAAAGTAATACCTGATATTTGTTGCTGCCTCCCACCAGACAGGACTTGACGCAAGGTCAATTAACTAAAGGTCGATTATATTGGGGATTTAGGGGAGGGGAAAGTCGCGCATGAGCCAAGGCTCGAGCCCTGCTGGTCTATGCTGATCATCAACCCACTTAGTGCATTGTGGGCCTGATGAGCCTTGCTGGTCTTGGACCCAAATCTGAGGCTATGCATGTATGCTTGATTATAGCTTAAACTGGTTAGCAAGGTCCAGTGTTATACAAAGGGGACAAAAAGTGTCAATGTTGCAGCTTGCTCACCTGAAGGTAGCCCTGCCAAAGCCGGGGGGTGCCTTTTGGCCTCAAGTCTGTCATGGAGCATTAACCATCCAGCATGGATGCCAGACAGTCCGCTGAACAGTCAGCAAAATTTCAAAGTAATACCCTTTCAAAATAATATCCTTAGGAAACGTATGAACTCCATTATCTTCCCCAGTTATAAGTTGAATAGTACCACCACTGTCTTCCTACAAGGACGGCTTTGGCATTAAATAATCCATAAAGGTTGATATCCCATTAAATAAAGGACCGGAAACAGATCAGCTCTCTGTTCCAAATGATTTCAACTATGGCTTAGACAAACTTGTTTTTGTTTTCTACAACTACAATGATAATTATTAAAACAAACAAATGATAATTATTAAAAAATAATCTTTTTTTAATTAAAAAAATTTGAAAAAGATGTTAATTATTAAATGATAATCATTAAAAAAAAAAAAAAGGTAATCATGGTAATTACAATGAACATAAAAACAGTGAGAGTGATGATGATAATCATCATCATCATGTCATGTCGCAGGCACGGATATCCCTGACCCTCTCTCGCCACTCCTCCCTATCATTCATCGCCTCTGGTAGGTCTTCAGGGCCACATCCCATATCCTCACATAGCTGCTGAATGTATGTTCGAGCTGGTCGTCCTGCTTTTGCCCGGCCGTATGTGGGGGTCCATAGGAGTACATCATTTATGAGCTCATCCCTGCTTCTCCAGCAGTGTCCTGCATGTCTGGTTCGTCTAACTTGGATAGTTTTTGTGATGGGAGGCAGGTGGCTGTATAGTTGGTGCCTTGTGGGGTGTTGCCGCCAGGACTTGTTCAATATTGCTTGCAGCAATAATAATAATAATAATAAATAATTATTTTTATAGAATTCTTATAATAAAACTTATAATTCTAATTAATATAATTGAACACCAGATGTCGTATAGTGGCTTGTACCACATGACTTCCGGTATTACAGAAGTATAAAAGACACAGTGTCTGTTAAGCACAGAGAAGCAGAACGAGAAGCAAAGAGACAGCTCTGAAGGACGTCGGTCAGTAGTAAGACTAACTTCAGACGTAACACCAACAGCGAGAGACTTATAATACTAGTCAGATTGTATGTACCACTTGAGTTAATAAATAATTAACTCTATTTCAGTGAGTATCTTTTCCTCACCACGATACAACACCAGAAAAGATATAATTTTCCCAATGGCAACAGCAGAAAATATCATCATACACAGGATCCCATTTTTTTTTTCTTGAACTTTTTTCTTTCTTCTACCTCAATTCATTGCAAAGTGGCCAAATGTGTAAGTGTAACAAGCTTGTCATGAAACAACCAAACCTCCTTCAGAGTTAAAAGAAAAGCCACATTATGTGCAGGGAATTAGCTAGTAATAATGATAGTTTGGTTTTTTGTTTAATATCATATCAACCTTTGTGGGTTATTTTATGCCCAAACTGTAGAACTCATAGCTAGGGCAGATAAGGGAGTTCATACCTATTTGAAGGGTATTTGTCAGATACTGAACATAATAGAAGGATTGAAGTTCAAACTTGTAGGGTTATGTGTGGCAAGCTACCTGTAGGGTTACGTGCGGCAAATTTGTTTGTAATAATAAGAAGAAATTATTTTTTTTATAGAATATTTATAATAAAACTTAGAATTGTAATTTATATAATTGATTACAAGAAAAGATATTGTCACAATAACAATAAAAAAAATATCCTCAATAAGACCTTCCCATACACTGAACTCTATTCCCCCCCCTACTCTTTTTCTTACCTCCACCCTGATTCATGGCACCCTAAACCTTTCAGTTCTACTTCCAAGTGCATTTCTTCCTCCTTTTTCTCCCCATGCTAACTGCTTCAAACAGTAAAGAAGAAGAAGAAGAAACAAACTGCTATCAGCTTCAAACAGTAAAGAAGAAGGAGAAACAAACTGCTAACTGCTTCAAACAGTAAAGAAGAAGAAGAAGAAACAAACTGCTAACTGCTTCAAACAGTAAAGAAGAAGAAGAAGAAGAAACAAACTGCTAACTGCTTCAAACAGTAAAGAAGAAGAAGAAACAAACTGCTAACTGCTTCAAACAGTAAAGAAGAAGAAGAAGAAACAAACTGCTAACTGCTTCAAACAGTAAAGAAGAAGAAGAAACAAACTGCTAACTGCTTCAAACAGTAAAGAAGAAGAAGAAGAAGAAGAAGAAGAAACAAACTGCTAACTGCTTCAAACAGTAAAGAAGAAGAAGAAGAAACAAACTGCTAACTGCTTCAAACAGTAAAGAAGAAGAAGAAGAAACAAACTGCTAACTGCTTCAAACAGTAAAGAAGAAGAAGAAGAAACAAACTGCTAACTGCTTCAAACAGTAAAGAAGAAGAAGAAGAAACAAACTGCTAACTGCTTCAAACAGTAAAGAAGAAGAAGAAGAAACAAACTGCTAACTGCTTCAAACAGTAAAGAAGAAGAAGAAACAAACTGCTAACTGCTTCAAACAGTAAAGAAGAAGAAGAAGAAACAAACTGCTAACTGCTTCAAACAGTAAAGAAGAAGAAGAAAAAAAAAAAGGTTATGCATTGATCAACTCATAAAAGCATCATTTAATTGTTTGGTTTGACTTCTTTGTTAAATGGCATATCAGCCCTTGTGGGTTATTTTATGCCCAAGCCATTCTTGTTGAAAGGCAGCAGTGATACAAACGTGCTTACTTTGAAGCTGTGTTCCAACGCTTTAGACCTCCATGGTGACCTCCCCTCTGCGTAATTTAATGGAGTGGACTCCGTTTAGTTGTCCGTGTAACGAAGCATTACAAGTGAGTGAGAATTATTTAACACACAATTATCTGTGTATCACATTTTTTTTGTGGTGGATGGGGAGGTGCCTCGTAAATCAACACGGCAGACAAGAAAGCAAATGTGTTACACAGATATCTTCTTGTTTTAACCTGGTTGGCTTAGCTGTATCATATTGCTAACCGACCTCGGCCTGGCTTTCTGCAAAGCTTCTTCCTTTACAGCTGATCTACACTGCATCAAAGTGGAGTCGAGAAAGAAAGCCTACTTCAAGAATTATAGGTTGGAAATTAGAATACAAGTCAAAGCTTCTTCCATTACTGCTGATCAACGCTATGTCTAAGTGGAGTTGAAAAGAAAAGCCTACTTCAAGGATTATAAGTTAGGAATTAGATCACAAGCCAAAAAGTATGAGGTCTGCTTCAAGCCACTAGTCAAATGAACAATTTTGATGGCATGGATGGAAAAATGTTTGATTAATACATTTTAAGTAGTTTCAAATTGTAAAATAAATTCAGAGCTGTAGTTAGATATAATTAGAAGGGGAGGAGGGGAGCTAATGAGGGTTTTTTAAGATCCCCAACAAAAACAATATTTAGTGATATTTGTTATTCACTAATGTCACTCAAAATGTTAGAGAAAAACCATAATTTTTATAAACCTTTTGGAGATTTCTTGGGGCAGACGGCCTTTTCAAATATCTGCCTCCTCAAAGTTAAACCTCGGAATGAAATATTTTTATGGTCAGATTCTAAAATGAACAGAGGGTTGTGGCTGGAATTGGTAGGGGAGGCTGGTGTGGGTTCTTAATTGCCCCCACTCCAGTCCCAACAACAACATTTAGTGATATTTATTATTCTATAATGTCACTCAAAATGTAAAAGATAAACTACTATTTTTATAAGCCTTTCAAAGGTTGGGATGGTGGGGCATATTTTCAAATATTACCTCCACCCCAGGATGTAGTATTTTTATAATTAATTTTTAGCCAGTCTTGATCATATTGTATTTTATCACAATTTTTCCAGATGAATTTTTTTTCTTTGGCCATTAAAGTAAGAATTAAAAATTCATTTTATTATTGTTTTTTATCACAACTTTCTTGATATTAAATCTGGAAAATTGTGATAAAAAAAAGGCTTCATTAAGATGAGCCAAAAATTGATGATAAAATGCTTAATCTTAGAATACAAACATTTTTAGATTATGACTAGTTAGTAAAAACAAACAATGAATATTGAGTGATGATCTGAGATCTATTATTTTCATTATTAATGGTTGCCTAGTTTTTTTCTTCATCTTATTGTTGTCCTTTTGTCACAATATCCTAAAATGATTATTTTTAGCTCATGAAAAATAGGATAAACATTCAAATCTCACTTAACACTCTCATGAGACTATAGACTTGTCCCCAGATTTTGATACAGATCGAGTCAGGGTTTTATAAAAGATCAGCAGTTGCTGATATAGCAGGTATACCCTCTTCAGGACACTGAGGTTGTCCAAGAAAAGGACAAGGTGACATTGCAACAGTTGCCATGATAGGGTTGAAAACACTATCTGACTGCCTTAGGGTTTCTACTCTTTCCGTTTGATTTAAAGAGATTGTCTTCTCTGAGACCAATTAGGCCACTGCCTGTGGCATATTGGTCAATAAACTGGACTGCAACATCATAGTAAGTAAATTTGAACCCTACTTGGAATATTAAATTCCCTTTTAGACTTTTATCCCTATCACCAGATATGGGTTAAATAGAACCACTAATGTCCTACAAGGATAGCTTTGACATTAATAATAAATGAAGGTTGATATGCCATTAAAACAAGCCAAACCAAAGCCTGAAAAATCTTAACAAAACTAGGGGACAGTTATACGGCAGGGCTAAAATCTATATCTTTACAACAGAGTGGTCAACCAATGGTAAAGCTTTAGATTTTAGCCCTGCCATATAAGTTGATCCCTAGTTTTGTAGAGATTATTTTAGGCTTAAAAGGTCAACTTGTATATCAAATGTTTGGGGGGTATTGTTCCCCTGGTTGACCACTCTGTAGTGTGATTTCACACTGTTTACATAAAAGCTCAAAGAGTAAGATGACAAACAAAAGGAGTGGAGAACTTGAAATTTTGGAGCTAAATGAAGCTTTTCAAACCCATTAAATGTGGGCTTTCATGGTCAAATTAGAATTGTGTACTTTCATCCAAGAAACAGGTATCCATTATGCTTTTTTTTTGGCTGGGGTTGGGGGAGAGGCCAATTTCAAAAAAGTCATTAAAAGTTCATAAAGTTCTTAATTTCTTTTAAGTAGAATATATTAATTAAATTTAGATTAAGTTATTAACAAATAGGTCAAATACAAGATTTTGTTTTAAACATACTAAAAAGTCATTGAGTGCAATCTAAGTAATTGACAATGAATTTCAATTTAACATTTAATTTGAAAAAGCTCCTCACCACTGACCTAGAATGTTGCTGTAAAAAAAACAACAAAAAAGGAAAAATATTGGTAAAAACTTAGGCCACAAATTCTGTAAATTTTACTGAAAAATTTGTTTCATCATACAATCTGAACCTTAAAAAATCACAAAGAAAAGTTTCATTTGATTTATTTGTTGAATAGCATATCAACTCCTTAAATATTTTTAAGCAGTTTGAATTCAGAGTTTTCCTTCTAGACCAATTGTCTTACCAAGGCTTGTGGGGTGATGTTGACGTAAAAGAAGCGGAATAGATAATGGTTGTAAAACGGCGTGGACAAAATGAACATTTAAAACAAGGCGAACGAACAAAAACCAATTTATATTCTATAATATCAAAACTTACATTAATACATGAAAACATAACTAACTCTAACATACTGATAGTGTGTATATATATGTGTGAGCTCGTGTGTGTGTGTGTATGTGTGTGTGTGTAACACAACTAAACTACAAAAAGAATTGTAAAATTAAAATGTCTTTTTTCTATGATTAGAAACCGGTAGTTTTTTAAAGACGGGAAAGCGTCTCATAGTTCTTGTACAATAATGTCTGCGAGGCATGCTGTTTCTGATACGGGTGAATTTTGGTCAAAGAGAAGGTGTTGCCGCTACGAAGGAATTTCGTAAGAGAGTGTTGCCGCTACGACGAAAATTCGTAAAAGAGGGAGAATGTGTTTTCAGACGGCGTATTTATAGAAAAAATCGTCTTATCAGTGGCTCAAGACGCAGGACTTGAATTTTCGCGCGCCGACGTAGTTGTAAGCATATCACGTGGTCCTCCTGGCCAATGGTTTCCCGAGACTGAACATTGAGCGTCTGCCATCTTTGTGGGAACAAGTGGCATACCGCCCAAATTAAATTATAGGAGTGTAAAGTCCTATAGGCTAAAGAACAAAGTCTGCCCTACTATTTACCTATAGCTGGAGAAGAACAAATGGATTCATACCTTTCTTGAGGGTATTAGTGCAAAGTGAAAGACAAACAGCTTTGTTCAGGGTTTGAACCCAGGTTGCTGATTCCATTTCCTATTACAATATTCATTATCCTAAACTCAATTCCTTAAAACAAACATAGTCTTTTATAGGGGCTTCAAGATATGCAATATTTGTGCCTCTCTCATTGGTTTGGTTTCTTTGTTTATAGCATATCAGCTTTCATCTGTTATCTAATGCCAAAGCCATCCATATAGAACAGTAGAGGTACTATTTAACCCATAGCTCGGGGTTGGGGGGAGATAAAGGAGTTCATACCTTTCCCAAGGATATTAGTTCAAAAGTGAACATTATATGACTGGAGTTTGAACTCACTTATCACAATGTTGCAATTCAGCTCATTAGATACTACACTACAAAGAATTGCCTTGTCACCCATTGGGTACCAGCATGAAAGAGTTTGGGTTTGTTTTTTTTTTTAGAGAACTAACTTTAAAACAATTGACATAGAAGTGGCAGTGGGAAAAGCAGGGTTAGTAATTATTTGACAAAAAAATGCTGAAAATTTGTATGAAAATCAATTTTCTTGTTAAAAATCATTGTGTTATTTTTAAGGAGAATGTAGAAAATTCTGATATAAAAAGAAAAAATTAATATAGAAATATTCTAAAGTTTTCTTGTAATCAAGTGGGGAATTAATATTTTCACTAAATCCTACTTAATTTTTATTAGACAAACAAACAAAGAAACATTTGAAAAGCAAATAACAGCAATAAAAATTATTAATTTAAAAAAAAAGAAAACATATGAACAAAATCCCAAGAAAAAGTGTAAAAATACTAAAATTTATTCATTTTTTAAAAATATTTATTTATTTATCCAACGATCAGGCAGTTGAGTGTTGGAATGGAGGGTAAAATATCATTGGATGAATATTCATACATCAAAAACATTTACCAATTCAAATGATTCACTCCACAATCAAAAGTCAAAGAATTTCATTCTTTGAAAAATTTTTCATGACTTTATTTTAGTTTCTTTTTTCCCAACATTAATCTTTCAAACAATCAAAAAAAAATGTTAATAAATTCATTGTTCCCTTTCTCTTGTTGCTTGTTTTGAACTTTTTTTTTTTTTTTAAATCTCCATCCCACCTATCATCCCCACAAAGCATTTAACCAATTAAACTCTGATCTCTACAATTGCTGAAATTTAAAAAGATAAAATCAAAATGAATAAATAAATGGCAAATTCATAGCTTTCACCAGATTATGTAAAATAAATTTTTCCCTCGGAAAAAAAAAAAAAATAATAATAATTGGAAATAATTGAAATAGATTTTTTTTAATAAATTTTTATTTGGAATTCAATTAATACAAAGATGAATGCCTTTTTCAATATAAAAATTTGTAAACACTAGCAAGGTTACCCAGTATTGCCCAGGTTAAATGACTTCTAAGTACCAGCTTTCTTCAGGTTATGATAAAGTATGGTATCTGTTCATCTACTTCAGCCATGTTCTTTGTCATATCAAAGACTCAAAAAATAGTGCTTGATACTTTCTTGTTTAACACTCAATATTATAAGGTATGTATCAAGGGTAAAGTGGAGCAATTTAGAGAAAGGAGTACCACCCTCTTCAACAATTCGGTGTAGTAGCTATTGAAAAGGGAGCTTTTGAGTATGGTTGCTAACTTTACATACATATGTAAAAAAAAAAAAAAATACTTCCAAGATGGCTATCTCTTTGATTCATTAAGTCTGCATGTGGAACCACATTTGACTTCTTAGGTCAAGTATATCCTTGTACACCCTATTGCATGTGTGACAAATGAATTAGCTGTCTTTTCCAATGGTACTGCCCCTCATGCACCTTTTATATAGCTTCTAAAACTTTCTGTAGACCCACATTCTTTGTAACAGAATAAGAATTGACACAAGTTCTCTACAAGTTGCTGATGAAAGACTTTTGTAAAGTAAATCTTTGTAAGTTTGCAGTCATGAGATCTCATATGATCAGCAAGTTCAACTTTGAACAAGGAGACTCTACAGATGCTATGAACATGTTCAGAGAGTAAATAGTCAGGGACTGAGGTCAAATCCTGCTTCTAAATCACTTGTTTCAGATCAGAATATTCAATTAACTTTACAGTTTTCGTCAATGACTTTCATCTAAGTTGGTTGATTGTCATCTACTTTTTGTCTCTTATGTTTACAACCATATATAAACAATATACAAGGGTCATTCAATAAAAAAGGTGAAATATTGTCAAAAGAACTGGCATTAGGAAGCACTGTTTACAGTTGAACCTTTTTCAAGGAAATTAATAGAGATGAATCCTTTCATATCCTAGAAGACTGTCAGCATGACCTTCTTTACTGACTGTTGCACCTGGAACTTTTTCTTTACAGGAGAGTGTTTCCACTGCATGGCCTGTTTTTTCAACTTGGGCTTATAGTGGCAAATCCATATTTTGCCCATTTATAAATATATTTTTGACCAAAATTCATCTGTAAATTTCACATGGTTTATGCTTGTCATCCACCAAAACTTTGATGGTAGACCTCTGTTCGAGCATGAAGCACTCCGTTGGATTTGCTACAATTTTGAATAGCCTCAAAACAAATATTTTTACCAGATTGGAAATAATTTTTGCTATAAACCAATTCCAAACAATACAGAGTTCACATTTATGGAAAAAATTCTGGAAAAAAAAGTATTTTACAATTTTCAAAAAATTTCCCCATATTTGTTGAATGACCTTGTAAATAAAATATCTCTTTCTTCAGTCAAACTATATCTCCTTATTTATTGAATGACCCATGTAATATACTTTTTTTTTCTTATACATTTAGAGACTCAATAAAAGCTTAGCAACAATATGATTTTTTTCTTTGTCCACAAATCAAAAAAAATTACCTTTTTTTAATTTAAAGGAAGCACAGAAAATCTATGCCTAATCAGTTGAGTTATCTTATGCAGAGGTTCTGTCTTTTTGGCAACTATGTTTTCCAGTAACTATTCGTATTTGAAATATACTTTTCACCGCTAACCTACTCTCATGGCCTTGTACCAGACTAAGCTGTGATTTGTAAATAACTATATTAAGCAACTCAAGCACAACACACTATATTTTAGCTTTTCTGAGACGGAGAGAATTTCTTTGACGCCGTTATTTCTCCTCCGCCAGCCCTAATGTTGTTACACCTTCTTCCCAGTCAGTCTTAGTAGGGTTGTTTAGTGCATCATGTTTTGCGATAATAATATGAGGAATTCTTTCCTTTGTTCTTACTTCCTCATTTTTCTTTCTGCCAAGACAATAATCCCATTATTTTGACAGAGAATCCAGTTTACCATCTGGCCAAAATCACTTTAGCTAACCTCTTATTATGAAAACAATGGCTGACTTGCAGGCCAGCAAGCCATCCCAACCCAGTTTTAGAAACCAAGATCAGTTATCAACCATATTTTGGTGATGCTTTACTCAGCGAATACTATTTTCCCCTCGGCAATTAGATGAAAGCAGACACCATTATTTTGTAACAAGATGCTTGAGCACCTCACCCTGAGGTAATGGCTAAGGAGCTCTTCTTGCAGACCAATACTACTGTATAGCGACTTCAGTCATTTGTAATTATCTCCTTATTGTAGATTAAGCTTGGTGCCTCAATGTGGAGAAAAGGTTTGTGAATTAGTTTAGCAATTACTATTGTGTTGTGAGCTTGATCCTTACTGAGTGCCTGATACTTGTGTTAGATCAAGCCTGGATGCTCCAGTGTATGTATTTACTTAACCCCACAGCCAAAGACTAGTTGCCCAGCCAAAATTAAAGAGCCTTGTCTGTACTACAAGCTGCGGAAGAATAATTAGATTCATTCCTTTCGAAGGGGTATCAGTGCTTTGCCCAGGATAGGAACTCAGATTGTTGTGTGCCTTTCCTATAACGATAACTGTTATATTGTAAGTGCCTCCTTAGTTAATGTAATGATTTGTGAACTAATCATTAATTACTAATATTAAATATTAACTTATTAATTAATCATTAAACTAATATTAAACATTAAACATATATTAAAAAATTATTAAACTAATATTAACCATTAAACATATATTAAATAATCATTAAACTAACATTAAACATTAATTAACCAATAAACTAATATTTAACATTAAACACATAATAAATAATCATTAAACTAAGATTAAACATTAAATATATATTAACTAATTATTGATTACTGCTATATTGAGAAAAGCCAAAATTCACAGTGTGCCAATTCTTGACTCTTTGGAATGGAGGTTGGGGGGTAACAGACTTGGATGATGTAATCTTTCACTCAAAAAAAAAAAATAAATAAAATAATAACACCCAGACTGCTGTGGCTGTAGAATACACCAAATGCACTTCTGCGGAGGGGTAAGACTTCCTCAACAAGTGTTCTGGATATGACATTAAACAATCTGATGGTGAGGTTTCAGTAATGCTGGAACTTTGGGGAATGCAGAGTACTCCTTCATTGCCGTCACTCCCAGGTTCAATCTGACCCAGAGTGGTAGCATCTGATAGGGTCCTATCAATGGATCAAATAGAACTGTTTGATCATTTAACTGTGTGTAAACATATAACTGATGTTTAATTGAATTGTTAGTCATTTACTAAGCTTTTTGCTTAGATCTGGTACAAAACTATATGAATGGGGCACCCAGTGAGACTACAACTCACTCATGTAGGTTTTTTTGTCTAGTTTGCCAACCATTACACTACCAGAGGCACCTCAGATGTTTAATTGAATTGTAAGTGATATATAACAATACATGGAACCATTTAACTATTTTCAAAAGAATGAGCTTAGGCTCATTTAAAAATGTTATCAAGAAAATGTGTTTCAAATCATATATATTTAGTATATATGTATAAAGAGGATTTGGCATTAGATAACCAACAATGGTTGATATGGCATAAAACCAAACCAAACAAAATCACATATATATATGTATAAAGAGGATTTGGCATTAGATAACCAACAATGGTTGATATGGCATAAAACCAAACCAAACAAAATCACATATATATATGTATAAAGAGGATTTGGCATTAGATAACCAACAATGGTTGATATGGCATAAAACCAAACCAAACAAAATCACATATATATATGTATAAAGAGAATTTGGCATTAAATAACCTACAATGTTTGATATGCCATAAAACCCAACCAAACCAAATCCTATATATTTAATATATATGTATAAAGAGAATTTGGCATTAAATAACCTACAAGGGTTGATATGCCATAAAACCCAATCAAACCAAATCCTATATATTTAATATATATGTATAAAGAGGATTTGGCATTAGATAACCAACAATGGTTGATATGGCATAAAACCAAACCAAACAAAATCACATATATATATGTATAAAGAGAATTTGGCATTAAATAACCTACAAGGGTTGATATACCATAAAGCCAAATCAAACCAAAGCAAAAAAAAAAATTCCAAAAAACTTTACTTGACATAAAGAATCTACTTGCTCAGTCATTGTGAACATAACAGCTAAACAAAACACAGGCTCACACAATGATGTCTCATTACTGACTGAGTCACCCCATGGGAGAGAGTTTAAAGTTATATCAGGCCACACAACTGGTTTTTGAGATAAAATGGCCGGATATATTCCAGACAGATGTTGTATAACATATGATATATTTGGACTAACCACAGAACAAAATTTCTCCTGGGTATGTTCAGGATCATAAAACTACATTATCCAAGTAAAATCACATAAGTATCACAATTAAACGATCATCTGTTGGCCACCCAATAAAATTCTTACATTTCACACTTTTAGCGTAATGTTTACCTACATCAATATTTTGGCAAAAGTCTCAGATTACCTACTAACAGGTTTTTGCATTCAGCAATAGAGTTTAAAATCTGTAAGATTTAGGGCTTCACTAGAATGGAGTGGGGTGTTTTATTTTTAAGCCAATTCACCTGTTTGTTGTCTTTCTGGAGTTTTATTCAAGGGTCGGGTGTATGTGGTGTTGACAGCTTCCAACTTTCTTATCGTTCTTGTTTTTGTTATCAAAAGGTAAGCAATGCTTGTGTAATATTCTATATTATCTTAAAAGATCAGGTTAGAAATAAAAAAAAAGTTTAAAAAAAAAATAATTAACATTCAAAGTGAGACATTAGGTAACTTTTTTTATTTATTTTCTTTTCTTTTTTTGTTTTTACAGATGGGAATTTACCTCCACTTGAGAGTGATGAGAAGAAAGCATCTAAAAATTGCCAAGGTAAATTTTGTTTCACTTTTCAAAGGTTTTATTTGCTAGAGCGCCTCTATTTGGGAACAGGATAGACTCTGAGGTTTGTTTGTAAGTTTTAAATACCTTGCAAATACTTTAGCTCAAGCTGAATCTTTGTTGCATAGCCTGGACTTGGCAGCAAATGGTATTGGTCTCTATGTGAACTCAGATAAAATAGAATTCATGTGTTTTAATCAAGATGGTTCCATGTCCTCATTAAATGGTAACCTCAGATATTAGTAGACCAATGAATATTTAATTCCATTAAAAGTTGTCTTTTACAAAGTGATATTCTTTTGATTTAATATAAATGATTCTTTAGATAGATTATTAGCAAAGTTGAATTTTCAAACCATTTCATTAGCCGCAGTCTTAAGAATCTTCTAGAAAATATTCAGTTTTATTGGATCATCTCTTGTGATGTATAGGGATGAGTTAGGATCAGGATCTTAAGTTCGTTTTTTTTTTATTTCAGTAGTTAGATATATGTTAGTAAGTTGGCCAACAATAGTTGAGGGCAACCTGAAGGCTCCCTTTTCAATAGCTACAACACTGAAGTGCAGGAGAGGGTGCTACTTCTTTCCCTTGATCCATACCTTATAATGCTGCATTGGCCAAAACATTGTAAATATAACAATAAAGATGAAGACCATAGTCCAAATACACTAAATGATAAAAGATATAAATTACTTTCAGTTATCTCGTTTTGAATATAATGAGGCCGGTGGCCAAAAATAAATTAGTGCACCCCAAAATTTTGGGCTGAAAAATCTGGTAAAAGAGAGCATCTTCTACACAAATAATTACAGTTATTATATAATCAAGTAGTTGGCTTGTATGTCCAGAATCACTCATAAATAAGTGACCATGTGCCAGATTAAAGTTTGTAAATACTGTATCACCCATAAGTAAACTTCTACCAACTTTTATAAAAAAAATAATTTTACATGCAATCAAAATGGATATCATTAGGTATTATTTATTTTGAGACTCTGTAATATGAATATAAAGCTATTCAAGCACTTTTGAAATGTACTTAAATAGAGAGTAAAAAAAGAATAATTATCTAACGTCAGGGAAAAGTGTAGTGCTTGGTAATAAATAATACCTAATAATATCTGTTTTATTTTATGTTCAATTAGAAATTCTTCCCAGCTGTGGCTATGTCAATACTATTGTATGGTTGCACCTCTTATATTCAAACAAAATGCTTGGAGAAAAAGCAAATCCTCTAAGTCACACACTACAAAACAGCAGTTGTATGGCTACTTACTTCACATCACATCAAAGTAAAGACAAACTCATAAGCGACATTCTTTAATAGACTATTATATGAGGACACACCAGTGTTAAGTGACCAGAAAAAACTTACATTCATGAACTTTGAGCAGACACTGGATGCCATCTAGAGGAGTTACAAAGAGCAATGGCAAAGAGGGACAGATTGCGAGAGAGAGCCAAAGAAACCCATGCTGTTGACACACCTTCATGATGATCTTTGGTTTAAAAGAATATGATTGTTGAGGTACTTATTTATAGGCCATAATTTACAAATCTTTGTCTAATATGTAAGCTTTTAGTCCCCAGCTCTGATTGGGCCACCTTCAAGTGATCAATCAATGATAATCAAAGCATAGCGCCAGACCTTCGGATCTTGTTCAAGTTATGAGCAGGCGTACATGCCAGACTCACATTGCACTTAGGGAGTCTAAATCCAGCAGAGTCACCTGGCTCACATTGCACCAAGTGAGCCTATGACCCACATAGTCTAGCAGGGCATGAGTCTTGGCTTGTATCTGACCTTCCCCTCTCCTAAACCTCGGCTATAAAAAAAGACCTTGTGTCAAATCCTGTCTGGTGGGAGGTACAAATAAATACTGTTTTGTCCGAGAGTAAGAAGCAGATTCCGCCTAAAACCATTCTGAGCGAGATCAATAATAAGATAATTTAAAAACTTCCAAGGATTGACCCAAACAATTCCAAGAAGGTTGGTTAAAATCAAACCTAAAATGGCAAAGCCATAGCTGAGTTTAAGGAATTTATAAGATTATTATTATCACCATCATCATCATCATCATCATTGTTGATGTTCGTTCATTTGTTTGTTTCTCTAAAAAGCTTAATTTGCCAAAGACATGAAATTGATTGAATATAATTGACAGATAAGTTTAATTGGATTAATTTATCACAAAAATTTAAAAAAAAAAAATTTCTGAACTTCCTTTTGCCTTATTTTTTTAATTATATGTTCTTTTTTTTTTTTTGGGTTTTTTTTTTTTCTGAAATGTTGTTTTGGTAAATTGACTCTATTTCATAGACTCCTTTTGGCAATTAACATACCACATGTACACACACACACACACACACACACATTTAAAAAGTATGCTTTTTTACTGCTTACAATATACTTAATAACATATATGTGTACACTTATACGAACACAAAGACACACACAGACATTTACATATTAGATATGGATATTGTTGTCTTGGACAAACGGAGATGATTTACTGTCTTTAGTTTCTCTCACTTAAGACACTAAGAATTGAATTATATCATTAAATCAGGGAAGTTTAATTTCTTTAATTGCTTGAATAACACTGTATAAGTGTTTCCATGTGTGTGTGTGTGTCCATGTATTTGAATAAAATACACATCCTGTATTAAGAAGCTGGTTGTTAATTTTTATGGTTGTTTGATCAAACTATGTTTCTCCTCACTGCTTTTCTATTCTGGCCATATACAAAGTGTACATACCCAGAGATAATCATATTGTCTTCTTGAAATAATTTCTATTATTTCTGTCAGTTTTAAGCTTTTAACTCCACTTATAAGCATTACCTGCTCAGTGGCCTAATGAGTAGAGTGTTCACCAATGGTCCAAAAGACCTGGGTTCAATCCCAGGTCGCATCATACCAGAGACTTTAAAAATGGTACTTGATACCTCCTTGCTTAACACTCAGCAATATAAGGTATATATCAAGGGTAAAGTGGAGCAATCCAGGGAAGGGAGTAGCGCCCTCCCCTACACCTCGGTGTAGTAGTTATTGAAAAGGGAGCCTTCTGGTCGCCCTCGTCTACGGTGACCGACTTTACTTACTATAAGCATCTTTGGAGAGAGAGATATATCAATATCTCACTTTTCATAAAGAGACTGATCCACACTCAGTGCTCTCATGTCTCTTGTCGTTAGTAAAATTGCGTGCACTCACTGAATGCTTACAAGAAAAATTGAATGTTGTCCTGAAGACCTACCTAGGGCGATGAACGATAGGGAGGAGTGGCGAGAGAGTCAGGGATATCCGTGCTACCAGCGCGATATGATGATGATGATTAGTTACTCGGACTCCTACCATTGCTTGAGGAGAAACTGAGTTTGGCATTAAATACCCCAGCAAAGGTTGTAATGTCATAAAACTAACCAACCAATATTTCTGGCCGAATATAGAAATCTTTCACAGCCTTGTTTGAGAGATATGATCACTTGAGAACAGCAGGGACTGTAAGCAACCTGAGGCATGTGTGTCAGACAAAGCAAAGATCAATAAATGACAACTCTGCATGTATGTGTGCACCATTTCTTTCAATAAGGCTCGAGAGTCCAGTTCCCTTACTGTTTACTCATAGCAGGGAAAAAAAGATCGATTCATGCCCTATTCAATGAAACACAGCCTTGTCCAGGATTTGAACCCATCTCATTGTTCCAAGAACAATAACAATTGCATCACCTAAATTTATATAGAACATCTAATGTTTAGTTATTTAACCATTTAAACCCATTAGCCCAATATTTCAAAGATTGATTTTGGGATTAAATAACCCAACAAGGGTTGACATGCCATACTATCAAACAACTTATATAGATGGGACCCTAACAGGTACAATCACTCCAATTCTGAGTGGATCTGGGAGTAATGGAAATGAAGAGATACACCACACTCTCATGTATCTCCAGAACCTGAGCCACACCATCAGATGTAGTTTAGTGTCATACCCAGGACACCTCATTTAGTGGAGTGCTTATTAATTGTTTAGTTTAGTTAATGGTATATCAAAGCCATGCTGGTAGAAGGATTGTACTGGTACCATTTAACATGTAGCTGGTAGTGGGGAGGATAAAGAGCTTCATACTGTTCCCAAGGTTGATGTGCCATTAAACAAAGAAAGCAAACCAAAGTATCATGATGCCTTTCTATTTTTTCATTTTTAGCAAGTTTAAATTTATCTCTATATAAATTTAATTAATTATAGATATAAATTTAGCCGGTAATATATATATATATATATATATATATATATATATATATATATATATAGATAGATAGATAGATAGATAGATAGATAGTTAATAATGAATAAATAAATATATATTAGATTTATATATTTAATGCCATGGAAGATTGTTTGCGACCTTAGGTTTCATGAAGTTTTACAACCAACAATTATCAGACAGATAACGAAATGAACAATTTCATTTTGTTATCGGCCTGATGATTGTTGTTTGTAAAACTTCATGAAACCTAAGGTCGCAAACAATCTTCCATGGCATTAAATATATAAATCTAATATATATTTATTTATTCATTATTATTATATTATATAATAGCTTTATCACAGATATTGAGCACTCTCTAAATTATATCGCACTTGGTTCACCACAAAACCAAAAAGTGAATTAGTGACAACCAACACTGTTACAATATATATATATATATATATATATATATATATATATATATATAAACTCAGAGGAAATAAAATAGGTGACCCAAGTCCAAAAGTGAATAAAATAGCATATCTGGAATTTGAACTCAATATGATGTTGCAGGCCAGTACATTAGCCTCTGGGGGGTGTCCTCGTGGTGTAATGGTTAAAGCGCTGGACTGCAGAATCGTAGTAAGCAGGTTCAAACTCCATTCGCGCTATTACATTCACTTTCAAACAAATACCCTTAGGAAAGGTATGAACCCCTTCATCCTCCCAGCTATGGGTTTAATAGCTTCACTGCTGTTCTTCTAGGATAGCTTTGACATTAAATAACCCATGAAGGTTGATATGCCATTAAACAAAGAAACCAAATCAAACATTAGCCTCTATGCTATAGGGATTACCCCATCCTTTTATGCTAATTATCCTTAAACACTCTAACCATGATTTTATTGAGACCAGTGAAAAAAAAGTTAATACATTTTCCTTACTAAAGAAAGATGCTGTCAAATGTAAGGATGACGCTGGTTTCATAGAGAGGGGTTATTATCCCTCTGTTAGGGATGTTGTCAGCATATTCTTGGTTCCACTGGCACGCAGATGCAGGAGAGTGGAAGTCTAAGACCTATAGAAAGTGGTACATACTAATACACATATTGTAGACTTTATACCAACATTTTCTTTTTTTTTTTCATCATCAAACTTACAACTAATCTGACATCTAGTCAATGTTTTTTTTTTTTTTTCAAAAAATTCTTTGATAATTATAATGATTGTATTCTAGAACTGGAGTCCTACAAACACTTTTTATCAGACATTTTTTCCTCTCTCAATCAACAGACTTACAGAAATTATGAATATTATTTATTTCATCATTCTTATCAATTTACTAAGTTCTTCCAGGCTCCACATGGCCTGGCTAAGAAAGTATCATTCTTACTTATCAGCTTCTGTTAATTCCTCCTCTTGCCTTATGTCAGATTGTTTATCTCAACTGTTGAAGTCAATCTCATTCAACTTTTATCTATATTTGTTTATCTAATGAGCCAACACTCCGTCTCTGTTTATCAAATTCTACTGGTGATACCATGGAGGAGACCCAGTGGCATAATGGCTAAAGTGCTTAACTGTGGCCTTAAAGAAAGCAAGTTCAAACTCCAGTCATGCTATTCACTTGCGAAAGGTATGAATTCACTTATTCTCCCATTAATGCTGTTCTTTTACAAGAATGGCTTTGACATTAAATAACCCATAAAATTTGATATGCCATTAAACAATGAAACCAAAGCATCATGATACCTTTCTATTTTTTCATTATTAACTAACTTTTATTTATGTCTTCATAAATTTCATTAGTCAGATATATATATATATATATATATATATATATATAGTCATCCACAGACAGACTGTTTCGTTGTATCACAACTCTTCGGTGTGGCTAGACACGTAGGACACTTGAAGCTGGAATTGAAACCCGCTGAACTTTACGTTAGACTTAGTATCATAACACTCAGCCTTTGGAAAGGTATGAATCCAAATATTCTCCCTCCAGCTATGGGTAAATAGTAGGGCAGACTAGGTTCTTCAACCTTGGTGAGGCAACTAGTTTAGGAGAAGGAAAACTCTAAATTCAAACCTGTTAAACTCCGCTTAAAAATTGACCTTGTGTCATATCCTGCCCAAGCGGAGGGGTTGGTAAATATGATCATACCTCTCAGCCAACTAACAAACTATGTCAGCTCGGGAATTATAAGGCATTAAGTAGTAGCTTTCGTTCGTCGCATCATCATCATGTCACACTGCTTGCATGGATTTCCCTGATTCTCTCTCACCATTCGTCTCTATCTTCTATTGCTTCTGGCAAGTCTTTAAGACTTCATCCTGTGTCTGTACATAGCTTTCACATAACACTAATACTCTTGAGAAAGGTATGCATCCTCCTATTCTCTCTCCATCTATGGATAAATAGTAAGGCAGACTGTACTCTTCAACTTTTGGTATGGAAACCAGTCCCGGAAAATGAAACCTGAATACAAAATTGTTAAACTCCACTTTAAAAAATGACTTTGTGTCACATCCTCTTAGTGCAGATGGGCTGGTGTGTGAGTGTGGCCCAGCGGTTAGAGTGTTCGCCAATGGCCCAGGAGACCTGGGTTCAATCCCAGGTCGAGTCATACCAAAGACTTTAAAAATGGAACTTGATACCACCTTGCTTAACACTCAGCATTATAAGGTACGGTTCAAGGGTAAAGTGGAGCAATCCAGGGAATGGAGTAGTGCCCTCCCCTACACCTTGGTGTAGTAGCTATCGAAAAGGGAGCCTTCGGGTCACCCTCGACTATGGTCGCTAACTTTACTTTACTTACTTATATATGTATATATATATATATATATATATATATAATTAGAATGGCCACCGTTCAGTAAAAACAAAAATACCAGTAAACTCAAATAAAGAAATAAAGATCCTCAATGCAGAAATGTGTACTATGTAAAAAATAAGTAATAGAGCAAATATAACAGAATGAAAAATAAAAAAAATACTAATTCACAGTTCTGACTTTTATAATTCCTTTCACCTAGTGAAATAAGGAGATATTATCTCTCTCTCTCTCTCTCTCTCTTATATATATATATATATATATATATATATATATATATATATGGGGGGGTTCAAAAATTTCTTAGCCTCACCCAGAAAGAAGAGCATAGCTGAACATTTTTGTTATTGGAACACACTGCCACTTCTTATAAAAATAAAAAAATTACAAATTAGTTTTAAACTAAGTGGTAGTGTGTTGACAGGACAAAGATGTTCAAAACTATTCTTTCTGTGTGAGGCTTAGAACTTTTAGAATGACTTTCTATCTATCTCTCTCTCTCTCTCTCTCTCTCTCTCTATATATATATATATATATATATATATATATATATATATATATATATATATATGCTTCTCTGGTGCCCAAAGTTTTAGTCTTAAAATGAAAATGGACCTAACATTTTACAACAATCTACACCCTAGATGATGTTTCAGTCATTTATTGTATTTTTCCCCAAACATTAAAGTTGGCAGTATAGTTTAAGCCACTTGCACATGATATCTTCAAAGCATGATGAAAATGTTCATTCAAAAATTCATAACACCACAAGTTTCTGGAATTTCAAATACAGTATGACAACTTATATTCTTCATAATGGCTAATGATGGCTGAATTTACTTTAACTGCAACCCCTTAAAAAATATTGAATATTTTTTTTTCATATAGCAATGATTCACATTTACAGTATCCTAACTGTCAATAGAAAGGTTCAAATAAAAAAAAAACTGAATATAAAATCCTTCTCTGTCATACTTAATAAAACATGTCCAACAAAGAATTGTGTATGCAGAAATAAACATATATATAGATATACTTTCATGCACACACACACACACACACATTTATTCATACAGACTCATGTATATATGTGCATAAACACATATACATTCAATATTAACACACACACATGTATACTCATAAATACATTGTGTGTGTGTGTATATATATATATATATATATATATATATATATATATATATATATATATATATATACACACAAACATACTCATATATATATATATATATATTCATACATACAGACACATGTATACTCATAAATACATTGTGTGTGTGTGTGTGTGTGCATATATATATATATATATACACACACACACACATACTCACATATATATATATTCATACATACAGACACATGTATACTCATAAATACATGGTCATATATATTATATACACACACACACACACACACACGCCATATCAAGAAGCTGGTGGTTTATTTTGTATGGTTGTTTGATCAAACTATGTTTCTCCTAACTACTTTTCTATTCTGGTCATGTACAAAGTGTACATACCCAGAGATAATCATATTGTCTTCTTGAAATAATTTCTATTATTTCTGTCAGTTTTAAGCTTTCAACTCCCCATCCTTAATTCAGTTCAAATGCTACCCCTCTCCATCTTCTTTGGATTTTCTTATATATATCTAATTTTTTTTTTCAATTTTTACTCCTCTTTATCTCTTCTCATCCCACCCTTCAACAAGGGAGAGAAAACCAACCAATCAAAATGCTTCGTTCCGTGCAGTCTTTTCTTTCATAAGAAAAACTTGATCCAATACAAGAAGAAAAAGAAGATTGTTTTAAATGCTTGATAAGCAGTTATTTTTCCAATTTGACACTTTTTATTTATTTTGAAATTGATTTTTTTTTTTTAATCTTTTTTTTTCTAAGTGTTAAAGATGTTGAAACAAGGAATGGGGGGAGGCTAAATTGTATTATAATTGAGACTTTAATGAGGGTAGAATAATAAAATTTAGATGTTAAATGAGTTATTCATTGTTATAATATTTCTTTTTTGTTTTCTTTGGGGGACCGCTGTGTCTAAGGGGAAAAAAAGCACTCATTGCATTTGGCACAATTTTGATAATAAGAAAAAGAAATATGAAGGAAAATGAAGAAAAAAATTGGAGAAAGTAATAATATAGAATTAAAATGAAAATAGGAAAGAAATTGAAAACTAAAGAAAAATTTTCAAAAATTTGTACATAACAGTTCCAGAAAAAAAAAATAAGGTTAAAAAAAAAAAAAAATGATAGGAAAAAGAAAAACACTTAACAAAAAAAAAATTGCTAAAAAAAACAAATTAATCTTAAGAAAATTAATAAAAAATGAATATAAAACAAAAGGTGAATAAAATGTGAATAAATAAAAGAAACTAATAAAAATAAATAAAATATATTTTCAAAAAAAGTGAATAATCATTGTTTACCAGAAACAATAAAATAAGGTAAATGAAAATAGAAAGAGATAATAAATATTTATAAGCAAAAATTAAGCGTATTTGTATACATAAGTGTAGGTATAAATGTATACATTTATGTATATATAAATGTAAATGCACATGTATGTATATATAAATGTATAACTGCATATACATGTATGTGTATATATATATATATATGTGTGTGTGTGTGTGTGTATGTGTGTATATATATATATATATATATATGCACTTTAACTTAAAGAAAAATCATTCAATTTACAACTTAATAATAATAGTGTGGAGCCTGGATTTATGCTTACTCCAATCATAATTTCTATATCTATGAAAATATATAAAATAGGAAAAAAACCATCTTTACATATTAGATAGATAGATAGCTATGGACAGACTGAGATAGCAAGATATGAGCAGACTGAGATTGATAGATTCCTTTTGTTGGTCATTTTCTGAAACCATCTGTGACCAGAACCAAATTCTACAGTAAACTCAATTTGATTTGGACTCTTTTATTACTCTTGTAACTTTGTGTGCATTGTATATAATTAGCTATGTAGCAATTTTGCCAGCACTCTTTTGAAATTGAATGCACGGTTGAAAACCAATTTTCCCCTGGAAACTGTTATACACACCTAACAGAATAATAACCCAATTGGCTTGAGCTGAAGTATAAACCAACTGCACTTCTGCGGAGAGGTAATATACTCCCAATGACTGTCCTGGATTCAAAATTAAAACACCTGATGGTGAGGCTCCAGTCCTGCAGTTTTGGCAAATGTGGTGTACCCCTTCATTGCTGGGGGTGTCTCCTCGTGGTGTAATGGTTAAAGCGATGGACTGCGGAATCATAGTAAGCGAGTTCATACTCCAGTTGCGCTATTACGTTCATTTTTGGGCAAATACCCTTGGGAAAGGTATGAACCCTCTTATCCTCCCAGCTATGGGTTAAATAGTACCACTACTGTTCTTCTAGGAGAATGGTTTTGGCATTAAATAACCTACAAAGGTTGATATGCCATTAAACAAAGAAACCAAACCAAAGCTTCATTGCTATTAGTCCCAGGTCAACACTGACCCAGAGTGATAGTACCTCCTAGGGTACCATTTATGGCTCAAATAGAAATATTCAATTATTCATGCTACTTGAAACCATTTAACTGTATGTGAACTAATGACTAATCTTAAATTGAATTATTAGTATTATATAGCAATACTTGGAATCATTTAACTGTGTGCAAACAAATGAATCATTTTGAACAGAATTATTAGTGCTAAATAGCAATGCATGAAACCATTTAGTAATTTAATAAGCTTTTTAACTTTTTTCTTTTTTTTTTTTTGGCACAAGAATGTATGAATGGGGCACCCAATGAAACTATAACTCAATCATTAAGTTTTGCAAGTCTTGCTTCCTGACGATTACATCATTTGAGGCACCCAACTTGAAATCATTTAACTCTTTGCAAAAAAAGGATTAGTATTAAACTAGGAATACTTGATAAACAGAATTACTAAAATTAAACAGCAGTACTTGAAACCATTTAATTGTTTGTAAATGGAATTATTAGTGTTGGATAGCAACAATTGAAATTGCAAATAATTAAGCTCTGGCTTGTTTAGAAATCATATATATATATATATATATATATATATATATATATATAAGCTCATTGTTACAAGTAGTGTACTCTACTGGATTATATATATATATATATATATATATATATATATATTATATATATAAAAGCTCCTTGTTACAAATAGAGTACTCTACTGGAGATATATATATATATATATATATATATATATATATAAGCTCCTTGTAACAAATAGAGTACTCTACTGGAGATATATATATATATATATATATATATATATATATAAGCAGGATTTGGCATTGAATAATCTAAAAGGGTTGATATACCATAAAACCCAATCAAATAAACTGACAGAATTAATCCATGAAAAAATATACTCCTTGTGAGCATCCATACAGTTAAATTCAATAACATTCTCATCAGTTTTACTTGGATATAAAATGGGGTATCAGTCTAAACCCTAATTTAACATTCCTTGAGGGCATACATAAGTGATTGGTGGTTGGTATTGGTTAATATTTGTGAAATGAAGCCACACTTGCATCCATAGCATTAATCAGACTAACATCCTTGTCATTGTTTGGGCTTGGTCAACATAATCATCGCAAAGTCATCATCAGTTTGTGTATCATAGTTGCACGAATCAGAATCTGTTTTATTTTCTTTTGTTTTTTTATTCGTTTTTTTATTCTGTTTGGTTTTGTTATTATCTGAGGGCAGTAGACAGATGGTTGTGTGGCCCTTGTTGTGCCTTCAAGAAGGAAGAGGGACAAATAAAATGTTTATAAAGTTAACTGCCTGCAG
>OY757942.1:34239523-34395169 GCA_963585895.1 Sepioteuthis lessoniana
TTGTAGAATACACTGATTGCACTTCTGCAGAGGGGTAAGACACCCGCCCCCAAATAAGTGTCCTGAGTATGACACTAAACCATCTGATGGTGAGGGTCTAGTTCTGAAGCTTTGGAGAATGAGTACCTCTTCATTGCCATTACTCTCAGGTCCATTCTGACTCAGAGTGATGGTACCTTTGGATCAAATAGAACTATTCAATTATTTAATATACTTCAAATGAATGAATAATGTTGAAAAGAGTTATCATAGTTAGACTGCCATAATTGAAACCATTTAGTGTTCTGGGTCTGACATTAAACTCCATTTGATGATGAGGCTCCAGTCTTGGAGTTTGGGGAATGTAGAGTACCCCTTTATTACCAGTACTCCCAGGTCCACTCTGACCCACAGTAGTTGTCACTTTTCGGGTTTCATCTCTGGACCAAATAAAACTGTTCAATCTCTTACTAGAGATTAGTTATTTGTAACTATTCAGCTGTATGCAAGTTAGTTGTGTTAGATAGCAATACTTAATAAATAGAGGGGGTATCCTCATGGTGTAATGGTTAAAGCAATGGGCTGTGGAATCGTAGATAGCAAGTTTGTACGCCAGTTGCACCATTACGTTCACTTTCAGGCAAATACCCTTGGGAAAGGTATGAACCCCCTTATCCTCCCAGCTATGGGTTAAAAAGTACCACTCCTGTTCTTCTAGGAGAATGGCTTTGGCATTAAATAACCTACAAAGGTTGATATGCCATTAACCAAAGAAACCAAACTTGATAAATAGAATTATTAATGTTGACGAACAATACTTGAAACTATTTTACAAAATGCAAACAAATCATTAATGTTTAAATGATTAGAATAATTAGTATTAGGTAACAATACTTGCAACTAATTAGTAAATAGAATTATTTGTGTTGAATAGCTCTACTTGAAACTATTTAGCAGTGTGCAAGCAATAAAGAATATTGAATAGTATTATAAATAATAGATAGCAATACTTGAAACCATTTAACTGTGTGCAAACAAATGAGCTCTAACTCATTTGAAAATAAAGTTCCCATGAAAATATAACTTTAAAAAAATCATATATATGTATGTATAAACAAGACTTGGCATTAAATATCCATCAAGGTTTGATATGGCATTAAACCAAATAGCCTAGTTGAATTTTTCATTACAATTACATATTGCAACAAGTATATACTTTTAACTTAAAACTAAAATTCTTTAATAGATATAGTTATTAAAAAAAGGATTTAGTTAAAGGTATTATTTTTATAATTGTCTGTTAGTCTTGTGTCTACAGCTTAAATCTTGACCTCATACCTGACATAGAAAAGTACTTTAGCTAGTTTATATATATACTGTCATCTGCAGACAGGCTGTTTTGTTGTATCACAACTCTTCACTGTGGCTAGATATGCAGGATGCTTCAAGCTAGGATCAAAACCCATCTAACGTTACATTAGACTGACAACATACCGCTCAGCCATTTGACGACCTAACATCAGCTCAGGAATTTATAGTAATTTACGAAGCTCTTTGCTTCGATGTGGCACAAGGCCGAATGAATGGAGCACCCAATGAGACACAAACTCACTCGTGTTGGTTTGCTAGTCAAGCTTGTTAACCATTACATCACCAATGTATTATTTTTTGTTTGTTTACATTTTTGTGCCCTTGGATATCAGAGTGCTCGATTCGTTAGAAGAGCTTTGCATTATGCAAGTGGCAGCTGTTAATTCCTTCACCAGAGTGCTCAAATCCACTACTCTGGGGGGAGGTGAGCTGTATATTGTCATCCACAGCCAGACTGTTTCATTGTATCACAACTCTTTAGTGTGGCTAGACATGTAGGACGCTTCAAGCTGGGATTGAAACCTGCTTGACATATTTTATTAAAGATGACAAACAGGTATTTGGTGTTGAGTTTTGTTATTGGCCTTTTCATCTTAGTGGGGAGATGTCACAATTGTGGATGAAGCCAATTTATAAATTGTCCAAAGTCTCTGATGTTATGACTCAAGTACATGTACTTTTAACCATTGTTGGTCATTTTGAATACAACTATGTTGTGGAGTTAAGGATCTTTTCTGTGATCGATAAATTTTTTGCATTAGAGTGTTTATTGTATGCAGTTGAGGTCATTTTTTAACTTTAATTTCAATGTGTAGTTGCAACATTTAGCTCATCGGCATGAAAAGATTACGTGTTAAGTATTTCATATACTTAACACATAATCCTTATTTGTCATCTTAATAACCTATGCCTTCAAGAAAATCTGCTGTCTTAAGACACACACACACACACACACACACAATATATATATATATATAGAGAGAGAGAGAGAGAAGTGCTTGTTGTGCAATGGTTACCATTGAAGGAGATGGACACAATGAACTAAATTCAAATCTTCAGTGAGGCTGTTGGCCATTCACATTATATTAATTCCTTTGGGAAAAGTATAAATCCAGCTATTCTCCCTCCACTTACGGGTTCTTTAACCATGGTGTGGCAACCAGTCTAGGAGAAGGAAAACTTTTCAAACCTGTCAAACTCACCTCAAAAATTGACCTTGTTTCACATCCTGCTCATGCAGCAGGGTTGGGTTTATATATATATATATAGAGAGAGAGAAGTTTGAAATGAAATCTAATTGCATGAAATAGAAGACATTTTGAGAAATCAGATTGGCATGTTTTTACATTAAAATGATTTTCCAAATTGTTTCCTTCTCATATATTTTTCTTTATTTTTTTGACAGATAAACATTGTTTACTCAATGATTACCAATGCTGATAAACCATTGTATATTTGTGTGTTTATGTTCAAAAACCTTGAAAATCAAATTGATATGTTTTACATTAGAATGATGTTCTGATGACACTAGACTGCTAGTGACACATGTCAGCCTGATTTTCCAAACTATCTTCTTTCTCATATATATATATATATAATTCATTGAGACATAACCAATGTTTGCTCATATGATTACCCATGCTAATAGGCCACAATACACTTTAATGTTTATGCTCATAAACCTACGCAGACATTTGCATGTGCCTAAACTTTTCCGCCTTCTCTCTTTATTCCAAAATAAATAATTAATGGAAACCTCAGTTACAATTGTTTCTCATTTGGGGAAAAGGCAGCTAACAGATTTTAAGTTTTACAAAGCAAAGGACAACAGGAGCCCCCCCCTACTTCCACCAAACACACACAAAAAAAACTAATAAGTCAAGAAAATTATAAATAAACTGCAAAATGGTTATTTAAAAAACAACAAAAACAGCAGCACTGATACTGTATAGCCATGTTGATGATGATGATGGTGACAGTGATGTCTCCATCTTTTCCATTAAGGTACCATGTGATGTCTCCCCCTTCACCAAGACCCTACTAATTTTTCCCCCCTTTTTTTTTATCACTTTCTGTCTAATTTTTTTTTTCTTCTTCCCTAACTAGCAATCGCTGTTATTAAACAAGGCATACTCTTCCTATCTTTGCCACATTCCCAATCTTCCTCGCCTTCACTTTTTTTCTCTTTTCTGGCCAACACCCCCCAGGGCTACTTTTAGTATTTGCATCTCTCCTCTCATTCTAACCCTACTCCGGCCTGCACACTCGGCATTCCTGTCCTTACTTTCCGAAGTTTATGGTTCCCTGTACTTTTCCCCTCAAAAAACCCCCTTCTAACCCCACAACCACAGTGGACACCCACTGTAATCTGGCTTCCACTCTTCCTTATCCATGCAAATAGTTTGCACAATACTATCTTTTGTTTTATTTCTTTACTATTAATTTCTCTTTTGCTTAGACACCTCTGTCTACATCCACTACCCATCACTGTCTGTATCTATCTCAGTCTATTAATATCTGCCTATCTATCTCGGTCTGTTTATATCGATCTATCAATCTCGGTCTGTTCATATCTATTTTTCTATCTTGGTCTGTTTCTATATATCTATCTGTTCATATCAATCTATCTCTCTCAGTCTGTTTAAATCTATCTATCTCTGTCTGTTTATATCTATCTATCTATCTATCTAGGTTTGTTTATATCTATCTATTTTGGTCTGTTTATATCTATCTATCTATCTCAGTCTGTTTATATCTATCTATCTATCTATCTATCTATCTATCTATCTATCTATCTCAGTCTGTTTATATCAATCTATCTCTGTCTGTTTATATCTATCTATCTATCTCTGTCTGTTTATATCTATCTATCTCGGTTTGTTTATATCTATCTATTTTGGTCTGTTTATATCTATCTATCTCAGTCTGTTTATATCTATCTATCTATCTATCTCAGTCTGTTTATATCTATCTATCTATCTAAGTCTGTTTATATCAATCTATCTCTGTCTGTTTATATCTATCTATCTCGGTTTGTTTATATCTATCTATTTTGGTCTGTTTATATCTATCGATCTATCTCAGTCTGTTTATATCTATCTATCTATCTATCTATCTATCTCAGTCTGTTTATATCTATCTATCTATCTCAGCTGTTTCATATCTATCCATTGCCCAGTTGACTGAGGCTGTAGAATACACCAACTGCTTCTCTGCAGAGAGGTAAGACTCCCTCACTGAGTGTCTTGGATATGACACTAAACAATCCAGTAATGCTGGAGCTTTGGGGAATGCAGGGTGTCCCTTCATTGCCATTGCTCCCAGATCCACTCTGGCCCAGAGTGTTAGCACCTGATAGGGTCCTATCTATGGGTCAAATAGAACTAAATTGTGAACTTTTGCCTAACTGAATTGCTTGAAATAGGATTGTTTTGACATTTAAACTGCGTACTTATGCTAAACTGATGTGTTTGAAATAGAACTGTTTTGACATTTAACTGTTTGTAAACAAAAACTTATGCTCATACTCAAGTGAATTGTTTAAAATCTAATTCAGCATTAAATGACTTGAAAAGGGTTTATACTCTGTAAACCAACCAACCAATCATATCTACCTATCTATCTGTCAGTTCATATCTATCTATCTATCTATCTCATTGTACCCATCTCTCTCTCTCTCTACCTATCTCCTTGTACCCATATCTATCACCCTCTCTCTCTCTATCTCATTGTGCCCATATCTATCTATCTATCTATCTATCTATCTCATTGTACCCATCTCTCTCTCTCTCTCAATCTATCTATCTATCTTTTAGTCAACGACATTCTTTCTTTCTTTCTATTTATTTTATAATCAACAATATTATCTATCTATCTATCTATCCCAATCAGTTCCTATCTATTTATCTATCTGTTTGTTCTTTTATTTCTCTTTTCCAATTTATTCATATTCATTTATGTTCATCTTTCTACCATATTTCTTACCATTTACCCTCGCCACAAAAAAAGAAATCATTCTTTATGACGGTTGTAGTTTAGAGGAGGCTTGAGATAACTGGTACTACTGATGACCAAGATGACTCTAGATGTAAATACTTATAACAAACTACACAAGCAAAAGTAAACCAACATAAGATGAGGAATTATTAAGAACAAGTGCTTTTGTGACAATTATGATAAAAGCAAAATTCTAAATATCCACACATACACATGCAAATATATAGTAACAATCTTCATTTTCATATTCATATAACTAAACTCAAGTTCTATTTGGGGAGGTATTTGTATAAAAAAGTCTGAAACTAAAATTAGTCAGTTTTTATTTATTCATTTTTTTTCCCATGACTATCTGTTGTGAAAAAAAGAAAAGACAAAAGAAAGACACAGGGAACATAAAATGGGTTGAGAGAAAAACATATATATTCAAGTAACAGAAATAAGATACAAGTGAACCTGGTTAAACAGTTGATAGGAAGCTGAGAGTCCAGTGGGTTAGTGACTATCCGTCTAAAAATGGTATCCCATGGGATTGTGTCACGCTGATTGGTGAACTCCGTCTGATGCTCTCATTGATGTATATTTTATAGAGGAGGGCGCGTCCATTATGTAGTTTGGTTTGGATTGGTTTCTTTGTTTAATGGCATATCAACCTTTGTAGGTTATTTAATGCCAAAGCTATTCTCCTAGAAGAAAAGTAGAGATACTATTTAACCCATAGCTGGGAGGATAAGGGGGTTCATACATTTCCCAAGGGTATTTGCCCGAAAGTGAACGTAATAGCATGACTGGAGTACGAACTTGCTTACTACGATTTCGCAGTCCATCGCTTTAATCATTACACCACGAGGACCCCCCCCATTATGTAGGGAGTATAACACTATCATTATATATTATAGAGTGATGACATTTTTACATATAGATTGCTGTCAAGACAAATCATTGATAATTTCAAAAAAAAAGAATTAAGCCAGACTCTATACTTTTTTAAATTAAATATTTAGTGAAACACAGGATAGTACAAGTGCAATATCTTCCAAACTTTGTTCTGTATGAGTTTTTTTTGTTTCCTAAATTAAAAAATTCAACTCTGATTAAGATTTGAGGATGTGGAGGACAGTAAAAGAAATTTCAGCTTAGTTTTATATCATATCAAGGAGTCTTAGAGGTGCTTCAACCACTGGAAAACTTCCTGGAATAAATGCTGGTTGGTTGTTTTTTATGGCATATCAACCCTTGTAGGCTATTTAATGCCAAATCCTGTTTATACCTATTCATATTAAATATATGAATTGTAAATGACTATTTTGTCGGTAACATTTTTAAACAAGTCAAACTTTATCTGTTTGCACCCAGTCAAATGGTTTCAAGTATTGCTGTCTGTTGTTTGCACACAAATAATTTCAAGTATAGCTATTTATTGTTTGTGCATAGTGAAATAATTTAAAGTATTTATATTTATTGTTTGCACACAGTTAAATGGTTTTAAGTATTCCTATCATATACTAATAATTCAATTTAATATCAAATATTTGTTTGCACACAGTTAAATGATTTCAAGTATAGTAAATTACTAAGAGTTCTATTTAACCTTTAGTTGAACCTCTAACATGTACTACTACTATGGGTTAGAGTGGACCTGGGAGTAATGGCAATGAAGGAGTACTTCATATTCCCCAGGAATAAATGTGTTGTATACTAAGAGGATTATTTTGAAAAAAATTTATGTTTCATTCATTGTTAATTTCTGTCATGGTAATTACAGTTTTAATCTCTCGATATTTTTTAACAAGTCTTGTATACCCATTTTTCTGTCAAACCACTTTTGTTGCAGTGCTGTATGTAGTAATGTAGTTATTCAAATCCTCTTATGATGCTCAAAAAATGTGGCCTTGTACCAAGCTAAGCTAAACTAACTCTAAGAAATATTCAACTATCTTTCACTTAGGTCCTTGCTTTTCATTTTTTCTGTCTTTTTTCTCAATTTTCATATTTCTGCCTGCCTCCCCACCTCTCTTATTTCTGATTTTTCTGTCTGTCTGTCTGTCTGCTCCTCTCTCTCTCTCTCTCTCTCTCCTCTCTCAATTTTCACCTTTCTCACTCTCCTCTCATTTCTGATTTCTCTCTCTCTCTTTCATTTCATTGTTTTGTTTGTTTTTCTCTTAATCCCTTCACTTTTTCCCTGTCTCTTCCACTTCTTTACTTTCCCACCAGAGGCCCTTTTTCCATGCAATCACTTCCCAACACCTTCTTCCACTAACTCCCTAAAATTATCTTCCCTATGTGTGAAAACATTTTTTATTTTTATTTTCCCTTTTTTTCCTTACATACATTGCATATTAGTTTGAAAACATTTTGCTTTGTTATCAACACAGATGCTTGTTTTCTAGACTCAGAAAAAGCAACACTTTCATATCCTTGAAGCCTAATTTGGCCCAAACTCCAAATGGCACTTTCATTAAGGTCTGTAAAAAAGACATATATTACTTGTTAGAAATTAAAAAGATAAACAAAACAAAAACATTCTCTATCCCAAGATTGCAAATATCTTATACACTATTTTTTTTGTCAACCATTCTGGATTTCTTGATGTGCAGTAGTACATAGAGAAGTATAATAATATAAGAAAAAAACTTATATATTCTACTGGGTGGAACGATAAAATTGTCATCCTAAAGAAAACAACACTGCAGTTTTATTTTAAAACTTTTATTGAAAAAAATCAACTCGGGTAACTTGATTATGTAGTAGAGCTGACATCTATTCAATGTAGCCACCTTCAGCCTCAATCACCGCCTCGATACGGATCCAGAACTGGGAGCATGCCTTTTCTACAAGCGCCGGTGGGAGCTCGGCGAATACTCAGCAGATGGCGGTGATCAGGCTGGCTTTGGTGTTGTGGGAGGTCATGTTGGTGATGTTCTCGACGTATGACCAAACGAAGAAGTCCACTGGGTTCAAGTCGGGGGAGGAGGGAGGCCAGTGAGAGAAGGGTACAAAGTCGTAGCACTCCTTCTGAAGCCAAGCCTGGATCTCTTTGGACTTGTGGGTTGGCGCTGAGTCCTGCTGCCACACCCAGGGTCTGCCACCGGCCACCTGATTGCACCAGGTGATCACCACACTCTTCAGCACATCCAGGTACACTGGTGTTGACTTTCAAGCCGACTTCAAAAATGTGAGGTGGCATGATGTGGCCTTCTGCTTCACCACTTCCAAAGGGTCATCCGATGCGTTGAGCTGTGCCCTCAAGCGTTGAACCATCCGGATTTGCATTTTGAGGGTGCTGGCAATGGTCTTGTTGTCATAACAGTAGAGAACATGATTTGTACAGTGGCGCATCTCCGATCTCGCTCGTTGAACATTGTGTCACTTTCAGACATGATAGAAGGCTCCTATCACTCTTGGGATTTGTACACAACTGGCCAACTAGTAGATGGTCTGCAACAAAAAAAGAAAACCGGTTTTCATTAAATGGAAATGGAATCATGTCGTCTTTTCTAGGGCGATAATTTTATTGTTCCACCCTGTATTAGTCATGAGGTAAAGAGATTGAAAGAATAAGATGAGTAAATTTGATTGTTTTAGCATATAAGATATAAATTTTACTGTGTTAGGATAATATGTATTATCATGACCATTTTTATAGTGTTAGGGTAAAATTATAAATATATATATATATATTATTATTATGAGGTAAAAAAATGAAAGGATAAGATCAGTGAATTTGATTGTATCATAATGAAGGAAAAAAGTACCCAATGTAAGAACAGATATTATACTATTATAATTATATACACAATTATTACATGTAGCCTTCAGAATGACTATAATAATTGTATATATAATTATTTTTTTATTTATTTATTTTTTTTTTTCATCATACAACATGCAATACCCTAGCCTCATTGGCCGCCAACCAGGGTGATAACACAGTTTCGGTAGCCTGCCTTGAGCTACCAAAACTGTATTATCACCTTGGTTGGTGGCTGATGAGGCTAGGGTATCGCACGTGCTTTCACACGTTAAATGATGAAAAAAAAAAATAAATAAATAATTATATACACAATTATTACAGTAATTCTGAAGGCTACATGAAATGATTTCTCAAATATGAGATGTTTTTAATCCAAGAAATATAACTAGTTTTGCAAAACCAAAATTCTAAATAAATGTATATTTAATGTTTTCTTTTCTACTTAATGGTATTTCTATACCTGAAAAGAAAAATAAATTAAGCATAAAATTTTGATTTGTTTCTCCTGTTATTAAAATCTAAACTCATTTGAAGGAGATTTGGTCAAATTATTAGATTACAGAAGGGTATAAAACTTTTTAAAACACCCTCTATTAGTAAATAGATGGTGTTTTAGAAAATTTGATATCCTTCTGTAATTTAATAATAGCACTAAACTGTATCTGGTGTTGAATTTGCTGTGCTAGAGCTGTGGGAAGTAACCACTTTATTACCATTACTTTCAGGTCCACTCTGATCTGGAATGGTTGTAACTATTAAGGTCCCATCTATGGGTCAAATAGATCTGTTTGAAAATCATGAAATAGAATACTTGAATGAATATATATATATATATATATATATATATATATATATAACGAAACAGATCTGTCTGTGGATGACTATATATATATATATATATATATATATATATATATATATATTTTGCCAGCATTTCTTCATGAGTACAAATTTTGTTGAGCATAATAGACATTGTCTGTCTATATATTTTCTTGTTGATCCGTTCATATTGCTGTATTGCTTTTATCGTATTCGGCGGTAATTGATTGATGTATTTTCCATAATTGTATATATCCCAAGTACTTTCTGCCCGATTTTGAGCCATCATCAGGGGAGGATCTATTACAAAAGTGATGTAACTTTTGTTTTTACATTACTACTATGTAAGAGCATCTGTACCGTTGGAGCATATAGTGTTTGCTTTTAAATGTGTTTCTATAAGTAGTGTCAGGAGCTAAAGACATTTAAGTACATTAGCACTGGTTTGAAAATTAATTCTGTTAAGTGTGGATATATATATGTGTGTGTGTGTGTGTGTGTGTGTGTGTGTGTGTACAAATATGAAAAACAGAAAATCTTTAGGGGATGATTTTATTTTTTGCCAAAAAATAGAATATAAAACCCAAATAAGACCTCATATAGAATATTTTACTCAGGCCTTGGCTCTAGTGTCGAGACATAGAAACTGGAGTGTAATATTGAAATTGGAGGGCATAAAAAGAGTGACAAGAATAAGAAAAAGATTACAGTTACAATGAGAGATTGGAGAAATTAGGATTGACTACTTGAAAGAAGAATGAGAAGTGATCTAATTGAAACTTTTGAAATAATTAATGGAATTTCTAATCATGGTTGACATTTTTTTAAATATTTCTCCTCAAACTGGAAATTTACAGTTAAAACATTTCAAAAACTAACCAATTGGATTTTTGCTCATAAAGTAAAATATTTTTAGAATGAATTACCTAATCTGATAAAAAACAGCAATAGTGTCAAAAAAACATTGAATTGGATTATTTTAGAAAAAATGGTAAGAAAAAGAATTTAAGAGAACATTTTTGGGAACTATCAGATAAATTATTTTACAGAATTTGATCTGTATATAGATATTGTATTAATAGTGTATATGTTTTGTGCAAAGATTCTCTCTTTTTTTTAAAAGGTTGATGTGAGAAGATAGTAAAAAGGGGAGACGTTGAAGAAAGCATAACAAACAAATAAATAAATGCCATTAGTTCTATTTAACCCATAGATAGGGCCCTATCAGGTGCTACCATTCCGGGCCAGAGTGGACCTGAGAGCGATGGCAATAAAGGAGTACTCCGCATTCCCCAAAGCTCCAGCATCACTGGAACCTCACCATCAGATTGTTTAGAGTCATATACAGGACACTTGTTGGTGGGGGTGTCTTGCAGTCTGTGTATTTTACATCCCCAGCCGACTGGGCAAATATATTTTGGGAATAAATTGTCTAATCAGATCAAAGAAAGTGTTGAAAATTTTAAGATTAAATTGAATAATTTTAGAAAAATGGTAAGATAAAAATTTAGAGGGTATTTTTGGGAACTATGTATTACTTTACAGCATTTCATTTGTATATAGATATTGTATTAGTAGTGTATGTGTTATGTGGGAAAATCATTTAAAGGTTGATGTGAAAAGATGGTTAAAAGTGGAGATGCCCCAGGAGACATGACAATCAAATTATAATAATGAAAATGGTAAAAATAAGAATTTCAAAGAGCATTTTTTTGAAACTATCAGATGAATAACTTAACAGAAATTGATCTGAATATGCACATTGTATTAATAATGTATACATTCTGTGCAAAGATACTTTTTTTTAAAAGTTGATGTAAAGGGGAAATACACAATGAGGCATAACAAACAGATAATAATCTAACCAATAAACAATATGAATATGCACATTGTATTAATAATGTATACATTCTGTGCAAAGATATTTTTTTTTAAAGTTGATGTAAAGGGGAAATACACAATGAGGCATAACAAACAGATAATAATCTAACCAATAAACAATATGAATATGCACATTGTATTAATAATGTATACATTCTGTGCAAAGATATTTTTTTTTAAAGTTGATGTAAAGGGGAAATACACAATGAGGCATAACAAACAGATAATAATCTAACCAATAAACAATATGAATATGCACATTGTATTAATAATGTATACATTCTGTGCAAAGATACTTTTTTTAAAAGTTGATGTAAAGGGGAAATACACAATGAGGCATAACAAACAGATAATAATCTAACCAATAAACAATATGAATATGCACATTGTATTAATAATGTATACATTCTGTGCAAAGATACTTTTTTTAAAAGTTGATGTAAAGGGGAAATACACAATGAGGCATAACAAACAGATAATAATCTAACCAATAAACAATATGAATATGCACATTGTATTAATAATGTATACATTCTGTGCAAAGATACTTTTTTTAAAAGTTGATGTAAAGGGGAAATACACAATGAGGCATAACAAACAGATAATAATCTAACCAATAAACAATATGAATATGCACATTGTATTAATAATGTATACATTCTGTGCAAAGATACTTTTTTTAAAAGTTGATGTAAAGGGGAAATACACAATGAGGCATAACAAACAGATAATAATCTAACCAATAAACAATATGAATATGCACATTGTATTAATAATGTATACATTCTGTGCAAAGATACTTTTTTTAAAAGTTGATGTAAAGGGGAAATACACAATGAGGCATAACAAACAGATAATAATCTAACCAATAAACAATATGAATATGCACATTGTATTAATAATGTATACATTCTGTGCAAAGATACTTTTTTTAAAAGTTGATGTAAAGGGGAAATACACAATGAGGCATAACAAACAGATAATAATCTAACCAATAAACAATATGAATATGCACATTGTATTAATAATGTATACATTCTGTGCAAAGATACTTTTTTTAAAAGTTGATGTAAAGGGGAAATACACAATGAGGCATAACAAACAGATAATAATCTAACCAATAAACAATATGAATATGCACATTGTATTAATAATGTATACATTCTGTGCAAAGATACTTTTTTTAAAAGTTGATGTAAAGGGGAAATACACAATGAGGCATAACAAACAGATAATAATCTAACCAATAAACAATATGAATATGCACATTGTATTAATAATGTATACATTCTGTGCAAAGATACTTTTTTTAAAAGTTGATGTAAAGGGGAAATACACAATGAGGCATAACAAACAGATAATAATCTAACCAATAAACAATATGAATATGCACATTGTATTAATAATGTATACATTCTGTGCAAAGATACTTTTTTTAAAAGTTGATGTAAAGGGGAAATACACAATGAGGCATAACAAACAGATAATAATCTAACCAATAAACAATATGAATATGCACATTGTATTAATAATGTATACATTCTGTGCAAAGATACTTTTTTTAAAAGTTGATGTAAAGGGGAAATACACAATGAGGCATAACAAACAGATAATAATCTAACCAATAAACAAAATAAAATCATGCTTCTCTCCTTCGCATTTTGTATTTATTTTTGGGAAATAAATTGATTTTTATTCTGATCACTGTAGACCACGAATAAAATACATCAATCTCACTTTCAAAAATGTTTTTATATATATATATATATATATATATATATATGCCATTAGCTGAATGAGTAGAGTGTTTACCAGTGGTCCAGGAGACCGGGGTTCAATCCCAGGTCAAGTCATTCCAAAGACTCAAAAATGGTACTTGATGCCACCTTGCTTTACACTCAGCATTATAAAATAAGGATCAAGAATAAAGTGGAGCAATCCAGGGAAAGGAGTAGTGCCCCTCCCTACACCTCTGTGTAGTAGCTATTAAAAAGGGAGCCTTCAGGTTGCCCTCGACTAAGGTCGCCAACTTTTCTTTACTTATATATATATATATATGATGTATCTTTTTTTATATAAAATTTTTGTTCACTTAGAACATTTATCTAATTAACGTTTTCAATACCAACTTTATTTTTACTGATATGTGTTGGCCAGAAAAAGAAAATAGATTTAAGAGTTTCATATTTACCACCCCCTCCACTTAGGCAGGATATGACACAATGTCAATTTTTAAGCGGAGTTTAACAGGTTTGAATTCAGAGTTTTTTCTTCTCCTGGACTAGTTGCCTCACCAAGGCTGGAAAACCTAGTCTGCCCTACTATTTTACCCATAACTCAAGGGAGAATAATTGGATTCATACCTTTCCTAAAGGTATTAGTGCTATGTGAAATGCAGTCAGTCTCGTCCTGGATTTGAACTCATGTCGCTGTGTCCATTTCCTATGACTGATAACCATTACACCATGGGCACCTCCAACTTAAGATTTAAGAGTATTGCTGGAAAACAAGTACTTGTGGAGGACATGATAAAGAGAAGGTGAAAATTTCAGAAAAGGAGACATTAATATCAGCTCATAGACAAGTACATTAATATAAAAGAAAGTTGTATAACATAGATATATAACTATATCTTTCAAATTCAATACAAGCATCATATTAACTACTGTTATGACAATAACCTAATAGGTTTACAGGTTCCAAAAATTAGAAATAATATTCCTAGAAATAAAAATAATGAATAGTTAAAAGGTAGAGACTGAAGACAGATACACAAGGTGTGACCTTAGATGGAAAAGTTGATAAAAATAATTGCTATTGTAAAGTACTGAGAATGTGACCAAAGTCCAAGTTGTCCTTAGGTTATATGATAATAGACATACATTAAAGATACTTGGTGAATTTGTTAAGATATTGCAGTCTTTATTTAAAAGAGGAACTAAACAAGCAATTAGTCACGGAATTGTAAAAATTGTATTGAATTGTTGGAATTGTAAAATTATTAAATAGTGCTTTAATTTTTTTTTTTTATTGAATAGGTAAAGTAGTAATTTAATAAAATTGTACATTAGACTTTCTAGATCTTTAGTAATTTGTATTTTAAACTTTTCTCTCTTTCACTTCAGATATGCTATTTGTATCTATCTATCTATCTATCCACCCAAGTCACCTCCTATTTCAATCTGTTTTAACCTTCCTTTCACTTCAGATATGCTATTAGTACATATATATCAATCTCATGTTCATATCTATCTACCTATCTATCTATCTATCCACCCAAGTCACCTCCTGTTTCAATCTATTTTAACCTTTTCTTCCAGATATGCTATTAGTACATATCTATCAATCTCATGTTCACATCTATCTCATGTTCATATCTATCTATCTATCTATCCACTCAAGTCTCCTCCTGTTCCCATATATTTTAACTTTTTCTTCCTTTCACTTCATATCTGGAGATGCTATCAATACATATATATCAGCTTCATTATGGTCATATCTATCACAGTTTGGTCATATCTATCTATCTCAGCCTCCACCTGTTTTTATACATATTTTAACATTTTCTCCCTTTCAGTTCAGATATGCTATCATTACATATATATCAACTTCATTATGTTCAAATCTAACTATCTATCCCATGCAATCTGTTTATATCTCCTCCTGTTCCAATATATTTAAAATTTTTCTTCCTTCACTTCCAGATATGGTATCAGTACAACCAGATCTTACGCAGACAGTAGTGACCGTTCGTACAGCCAGTGTTGATTCTCCTAACAATAATGTTGAGGCACCAGTTGATAAAACTGCAGTGATGACCAACAAATCTCAGCAACTGGCCCAGACACTGAGCAAAAGTAACACCAAATTGCCCGACCCTCCTCTGAACAGCTCAATTGAGAAACTCACCATCAAAAGCAATAAGAATGCCATGACAATGAGTTCAAGCATGGGTGGATCCCGACCGACATCAAATGGAGACCTACAATCTTCAAACCGCCTTTCCCTCATGTCAGGTCTCTTGCCATGCAACATCGACATTGAGGCCGTAACGTGGGGCACCTTTACACATACAGGAGGTCGTTTGTGTTTGACCGAGTCAGGTGAGTTCTAGCTTTTCTATTATGCTTTTTGTTATTTACTAAGTTTGACACAAGACTAGATGCATGGAGTACCCCATGAGAATTGACCCTCAGTTATACTTATTCATTTGATTTTCCAGACATTAAGTTACATTGTTGATGGCAGATAATAGAAAAATATCAAATTGATCATTACAAGTGAATATTTTTGTAGTGCCCAGTATTTTTTCTTTATTTGCCTTTTGTTTTGAATGAACTGACTGGAGAGCACAATTATCATTATTGCTCAGGGAAACAGTCCAGATAAAAAAAAAATCTGCAACCTCACCTATTCTGCCATTTCTATTTTTGCTGAGCCAATGACTTTTCAGTAACCCCCTCATATGTATCAGTGGACATGAGAGAGAAAGCATGCATGTTTGTGTGCATACACATATACAAGTCAGCTGAAAAGTTCATAGGCTGACCAAAATATTTTCATGGATCATGACCTAATGAGGTTTATTTTTCAGCAAAATCCCCTTTGTGGTTCACACTTCTTCTATCAGTGTTGCAGTGCTTGGATCCCAAATTTGAACTTCAAATTGAGTTGATAGCAACCATGTATATACATATATATATATCTTCATTTAAGCTGTAGTGGCCTGGAATATCTAAATATTAGAATTTTGAATAATTCAATTGTCCTGACGGATTTGTTCCGTACTCTGGATTTACTGGATTAAAGAATACCTTATATAAGTAAAGTGAAGTTGGCGACCTGAAGGCTCCCTTTTCAATAGATACTACACCGAGGTGTAGGGGAGGGTGCTACTTCTTTCCCTGGATTGCTCCACTTTACCCTTGATACGTATCTTATATTGCTGAGTGTTAAGCAAGGAGGTATCAAGTACCATTTTTAAAGTCTCTGGTATGTTGCGATCTAGAATTGAACCCAGGTCTCCTGGATCATTGGCAAACACTCTATTCTACTAAAATGTTCTGTCACTGGCATGTCACAATAGCTGAAAGAATAGTGTGCTTGTTAATGTGGATTTGAGCAAACCACTCTTCCGTAGCTATCTCACCTGACCAGGTAATACAAATAAAAAAAAGTTATTGTCAACCTTGACAAATTTATCTATATAGGTAAACAAATCATTATCTGTGATGATGTTTGTGTGACTAACCCACCTGCCTCAGTGTGTGCATACTGTGGCAAAAACTTCAAGTGATTTGTGGTCCCTTATTGTAAACCGCAATTTGCACTGAGGGGGTTTGTGTGTGGTCCCCTAAAACAGGTTTTTATTTTTGTCATTATTAAGTACATGACCCACTAAGAGGACTGATCACTTGTAGCACCTTTTTTTTCTTTATAAACCATCAAAACAATTCCCTCCTTTTATTGGCTCTTTCTTTCTATACCAATTCTTTCTTTATGTCTTTATATAGACATATTTCACCTTCATCTCAATGATAATAAATGTCTTTATTTAAATGTAGTACAAAAATGTAGTCATTTTTTAAAGGACCATGTTCTTACCATAGAAGGTAACCATATGCCCAAAACATCAAATACAAAAACAGTTGGTACATAAAATATATACATATATACATACTTGTAGTGTAATGGTTATCAGCATAGTAAATGGAATTGACAACCCAAGTTCAAATCCTAGACAAGGCTTTTAGAAGATATATTTTTATTGAAAATAATTGAAGCCCATAATTATTTAACTGACTTTGGCACAAAATAACTCAACAAGGGTTGACATGCTGTAAAAACCAACAAACCAGCCTTATTAAAAGATGTTAAGCTAAGTTCAAACTCCAGTTGCACTATTACGTTCAGTTTCAGAAACCTTAAATCATATAAATGTTTGTAAAATAGATTTTGTATTAAATAGCTCAACAAGGGTTGACATGCTGTTAAACCAACCAACATCTGAATAAATACCTTTATCAATATATGTGTGTGTATATAATATAACATCTAATGTAGAATGATTCTTTTGTTTAGCAGCCCAGTCAACTAGAGCTGTAGAATACACTGACTGCATCTCTGCAGAGGAGTAGGACCCCCACTCCCACCCAACGAGCGTCCTGGATATGACATTAAACAATCTGATGGTGAAACTCCAGTGATGGTAGAGCTTTGGGGAATGTAGAGTACCCCTTCATTGCCATCACTCCTAAGTCCACTCTGGCCCGAAGTGGTAACACCTGATAGAGTCCTATCGATGGGTCAAATAGAACTGTTTGACATTTAAACTGAGTGCAAACAAATGACTTATGCTAAATTGAATTTTTAGAAAAAGAACTGTTTGATCATTAAACTGTGTGTAAACAAATAACTGATGTTTAATTGAATTGTTGGTGATATATAGCCTTACATGGAACCATTTAACTATGTGCAAAAGAATGATTTTAGGCTTGTTTAAAAACATTATCAACAAAATGTTTACAAATCATATATATTTAATATATATATATATATATATATGTATGTATGTATAAAGAGGATTAGGCATTAAATAATCAACGAAGGTTGATATTCCATAAAACCCAACCAACTAACCTATTTAACCAATAACTGAAGTTAAAAGGGGTTCATGCCTTTCTGAAAGGAAATAAATTAGCACAACTGGATTTCCAGTTTGCTTACTTTGATGTCACAGTCCAACATTATTAGCCTCTATTCTATAGGAACACTCTCCCTGAACAATCTTTCCTCACAAAAAAAAGCTTGTTGGAAAGGAATTGGTTGATATCATAAGATTGTTACCAAATGATTTCATGCAGAGATCGTACTCAAATTCAAGATAGCAGCCATCATATTAAAGAGGAGTCAGTTGTATGTTATTGAAGCAGCAGGTTTTATTTTTAAGAGTTCTCCTCCTAGATGGGTGTTTAAAAAAAATTAGGGGCTCATCACTCTCAGATGTATGATTTATCAAAATTCATCACAGTATGAATGTGCTAGATGGCCGTTTACTTGACAAAAAGATTCATCCGCTTTTTGAAAAGTTTTATTTTGCATCTTGCAATGTGACTAACTGCCCTCCTCATCATGTAAGTCTGCTGGAGGAACCAGATTTGTTACTTGATCATGTGGCTGGTAGTACTGGGTTACAGGGTACTCTTCAAGTAACCTGACTGCCTATTATAGACCTGGAAGAATTATTTAATAAAAATCCTAATTGATTCAAAATGTCAATATTATAATAGGTTGTTGCTGTGCCATTTGCCAAAAGATTGAATTGTAATTTGCAAGTTAGACTACATTTTAGTTGGTGTGTTTTAGTAAATAGTTATTTCTTTTTTCTTTCAAATTATAAATATTAGAAAATTCTCCACTTACTCATTTTTCTTTCCATTTGACAATTGCAGTGATCACAGTACTTGAAATTTTTTATAGCAACATTAATTTCAGTTTCAGACATTTCTATCTTAATATATTTGGTTATATCCTATATTTGTTTTATATCATTTCATAATTATAGACATTATACTAAGAATTTTAATGGTGTAAAAAAAGTCATTCCATATGTTGCTGGTCCCACAAAATAACTATTCAGTTGTAAACTGAACTGAAAATTGCTATATTATCTAAAAGCATTTTAAGTTTATTACTCTAATAAAGATCCCACTATGATGTGCCATTTTTGCTGGGTCTTAGTTATATACAAACATAATAAGAATTTTAGTAATATATAGAAGGATATAACAACTATACACGAACAGTAATATATAATATATATATATATATAGTAACCATATTGTAAAAGACCTACAAGGATTTGATGTTCAGCTTTTTATTGGCCTTCCTTGTGAATTAAAGTCTCCCTGGGTGCCCTATACACCCGTCCTTGAGCCACAACTAAGCAAAGCTTAGTAACCGTAAGTGCCAGACATTACAAATGAGTTTGAGTCTCACTAGGTGTCCTATATATCTGGTTTATGCCATAACTAAGCAAAGATTGATAAATAACCATAAGAGCCAGTCATTATTAGTTTCATTGGGTGCTCCATGCATCTGGCCTTGTGTCATATCTAAGCAAAACTTAGTAAATAATCTTTATAGCCTGTCATTACTGGTGAGTTTAATTCTCACTGAGTATCTCATACATTTAGCCTTGTGCTACAAATAAGCAAAGCTTAATAAATAATTGTAATAGCCTTGAAAATGACCTAAGATGGTTGAAAGTATGTGTACATAGAATAAAACATTATAAACTTCAGACAATTTTTAGACTGTCTTCAAACACAGTTGCAACATCTTGCTTGCCAACAAGAAACAAGAAAAGGCTAATAAAAAGCCGAATATCAAATCCTTATCTGTCACTTTACATAAAATATGCCAACAAGAAAATCTGCTGCCTAGATACCTCCCCCCTTATATATATATATATATATATATATATATATATGAGTTATGTCACATCATGTATATGTGTGTCTTTGTTATACACACCTGTTTATATAAGTTAATAAATGCCAAATTTATAAGTAATGTCTTCATTAGTAAATTGATATAAAACATATATCTCTCTATTTCTTTCCATATGTGTGTATATTTTTTGCATACAAAATACATCTATGTTATAATAATTGTGTGTTACAAATATACTTCTGTGTATATTGGTATACGTACAGCCAGGTGTGCAGTAAATGAATGTGTGATGCTATCAGCATGTGTTACTTTGTGTCAGTATTAAATCCAAATTATCCTGTTTTTATATACCAATTCAAAAGGCAATGAAGAGGCACCCAACAGTGAAACAAGTCGAGCATGGTGGGTGTTTGTTGCGACTTCTAACCTAAACAATACAACAATAAAGTTGATGTCTGGGTTGTAGAAATAAATCTTTTTCCCTTTGATGGCACAACCCATTAGTAATGACTGGTTCTTACGGTTATTTACTAAATTTTGCTTAGTGGTAGCCCAAGGCCAGATGTATGGGGCACTCAGTAAAACTCAAACCCACTAGTAATGACTGATAAAAAAGTAAAGCTAGCAAATGTAGTCATGGGTGACTACAAGGCTCCCTTTTCAATGGCTACTACACCAAGGTGTAGGGGAGGGCACAACTCCTTTCCCTGGATTGCTCCATTTTACCCTTGATACATACCTTATATTGCTGAGTGTTAAGCAATGAGGTATCAAGTACCATTTTAAAAGTCTTTGGTATGACGCGACCTGGGATTGAACCCACATCTCCTGGACCATTGGCGAACACTCTACCCACTAGGCGAATGAGCTGGTTTGCTTAGATGTGGCACAAGGCTGGATGTAGAGGGCACTCAGTAAAACTCAAACTCACTAGTAATGACTGGTACTTATGTTTATTTACTCAGCTTTTCTTAGATGTGGCACAAGGCTGGATGTATGGGACACATATCTAAAAAATAATAATTATACAACCAATGGATACGCTACAGTAAAAATTCATTTTTCACTGCTTCTTTTGCAGCATATCAATTCTTTTACAAACTTTTTTTCCCGATGATCTAAGGTCAAAACTAGTTGAGAACAATTTAAAAATAAATAACTAAAAAGAAATATTCCTATTGGTCTTATAATTTTTATTTATTTATCTCTCTCTCTCTCTCTATATATATATATATATGTATATATATATATATATATATCTGTGTAGGAAAAAGTAACGTACAAATGGCTAATTATGTCTTGTGTTATCGTGGCATTTTTTATCATTCCATACTGAGATTGAGTTGTTTGGCATAAAGTCACATTATATTTAATATTTGAGTAGATTTTTGTTGTAAAACCTTGGTAAAAGCCAAGATTAAAGGTCACTATGATGCTATTTACCAACCCCTCCGCTCGGGCAGGATATGACACAAGGTCAATTTTTAAGCGGAGTTTAACAGGTTTGAATTCAGAGTTTTCCTTCTCCTAGACTAGTTGCCTAACCAAGGCTGAAGAACCTAGTCTGTCCTACTATTTACCCATAGCTGGAGGGAGAATAATTGGATTCATACCTTTCCCAAGGGTATTAGTGCTATGTGAAATGCAATCAGTATCGGCCAGGATTTGAACTCGTATCGCCGTGTTCATTTCCTACGGCGATAACGACTACACCACGGGCACTATGATAATCATTAATACTTATAATATAATTGAAAACAAGTGAGTGAAACAAGTTCTGATATGTTGTTGGTTTCTGTTGTTCAATTTGCAGGTGTAAGCCTGACAATTCCTGAAGGTGCCATCCGGAAAGGACAAAATGAAGATGTCTTCCTTGCAGTATGCCGAGACGACAAAGACAGACCTAAATTAACAGGTGAGATAAGAAATTATTTTCCTTCATTTATATTTGATAAGCAGATTCAAAAGAAAAAAATTTTTCCTGTTTTGGCAAAAGACTGCTCGGATTTGGAAAATAATGTTTCTCACAAACCATCCAAGATAAGACGTGCAGGCCACTGCTGGTAAAATAAGGATTAACTCCTACGTGACATTTTTCTCCAGGCTTGTAATAATGAACATACAAGTTTTGGCTAACCAGCATAAACTTAGATTCATCAGCTCTGTGCAGACACTCGATGCCATCTAGAGGACTCACCCAGAGCAATTTATTCAACTCATATATATTTTCATTTGCACCAAGTAAATGCCACTCTCTTGAAAATAAATATAAATGCATACATTTGAGATTGGAAAGTTTAATGGCTGATAGGGATGGATGACAAGAGAGATTCAGGGGAATCCATACTGTCAGCATGCTTAGATAATGATGTTGAGAGAACAGTGAATAACAAAGACCTCAGTGTCTGAAAGGAATTTTATTAGGAGTACAAAGTTTCTTTGAATGAGTCTGATTCCTTTCTTCATTAATCTTCCTGCTTTCATCAACTATGGTCTGGTACCATAAGTTGTAATATTTACACAAAATGCAAATGCTAGATTTTGATAGATGGAAAAATATTTTCTGAGATTCTTGACAATTTGCTGAGGAGTGGACATGGGATTCCTGGAAGTAGTGAAGTATTGAATAGAAATTAAAATGCATAGTGGATAAATAAATGAATAGAAAAAAAAACTTAGATAAATATATTTTGGATTGAAAGAATCCAAGGAGAAGAGTGTTACCTACATTTGGTAAAATGCGGAAATTAATAAAACTGTGATAGAACAATAAAAATTAGTACTTTGAAAAAAAGAGATGGTCCCAAGAAAAAATTTGGGATAAATATGCTGATGTCAATGGAATGTACTGTTAATATAAAAAGAAAGTTTTACATTGAATTGAAACTAATCAAAATAAAATAATTTAAGGTTAATGCCAAACTGTTCAATTTAAACATTCCATTAATAGTAGAACATCTCTTTGGACCATCACTTTTTAAAAGTACTAATACATCACACATTTCATTAATAGTCAAAAATGTCCCTCTTGGGACCATCATTTTTTGTAAGTACTAATATATTACACATTCCATTAAGAGTAGAACATGTCTTTTCTTGGGACCATCACTTTTTAAAAGTATTAAAAATCTTATTTAGATGTGGGTAATTCAAAATAGTGGATACTTCCAATACCTTGAAACAGTTCATGGCATTGAGTTTTATTTGTATTTGTACATCTTTATTTTTATTATTTTGACATCTAATTTAAAACAACTCTTCCTTGTAGACAAACAAACAATTCTCAGCCCTGTAATATTGTGTGGACCCCCATCAGTCATGTTGAAGAAACCCGTTGTGATATCATTTCAACATTGTGCTAATATGAGACAAGGTGCTTGGATATTGTCCGTCTATAATTGTGACACACCAATTGATGAGGCTTCATATTGGACTGTAAGTATGAAAAAATCCTTTATCTATGCTTTCATTAAGCCTTTTACTGCTGTGAGAATGAGGTGTGGTTGACATTGTAGTCATCATCATAGGAATTAAAATTGGCAACCCAAGTTCAAATCCACTCTGAGGCTGTTTGCATTTCACTTGGCACTAATCCACTAAATTTCTGAATGATTATTACACACACACACACACAAGCCCATTTGGATGGGGCTATTGAATATCCCCAATGAGTGTCCTGGATATGACATTAAACAATCTGATGGTGAGACTCCAGTGATGCTGGAGTTTGGGAGAATGTAGAGTACCCCTTCATTGCCATTGCTCCCAGGTCCACTCTGATTTGGAGTGGTAGCACCTGATAGGGTCCTATTTATGGGTCAAATAGAACTGTTTGACATTTAAACTGTGTGCAAACAAATGAGTTATACTAAACTGAATTGCTTGAAATAGGACTTTGATCATTTAACTATGTGTAAACAAATGACTGATGTTTAATTGAATAGTTGGTGGTGCATAGCAATACTTGGAACCATTTAACTGTGCACAAAGGAATGAGTAATGTTGAATAGAATAATTAGTGTTGAATAGCAATACTTGTAACCACTTCACTGTCTGCAAACAAAGGAATACTATTGCATAGAATCATAAGTGTTTGATAGCAATAATGGAAACCATTTCACTGCTTAGAAACAATAGTAATATTAGTATGCAAACAAATTAGATCTAATTATATTAAAAATGAAATTATCAACAAACTGTGTGCAAACAAATGACAGATGTTCAATTGTAACTGTTACACAGCAATACTTAAAATGATTTAACGATAACCAAAAAGAGAGCTCATGCTTTTTATAAATGTTATCTACAAAATGTTTATAGAATTTATATATATACATATATATATATATATATATATATATATAAACAGGATTTAGGATTGAATAACCTACAATGTTTGATATGCCATAGAACCCAACCAAACCAAATATATATATATATATATATATATATATATATATATATATATATATATATATATATATATATATATTTCATAAAAATCAAAACCTGCAGGATTGTGTTATCTCTTGTTCATAATTTCAGACTGTATTCATCAAATCAGCATTTATTGAATAATTTTATTTACATATTGTCTTTTTTTTCTCAATCTTATCAAGAAAACGGTGACCCTTGGCCAAGAAACAATCAACACACCCATCTACACACAACTTGATCCGAACCACTGCCACATCATGACAGAGCAGCTTCAACGTTACACTCTCATTGGGGAGTCAGTACCTGGGGGCAGGGCAATCAAAATTCTGCGACTTGTGGCCTTTGCCCCCGCAATGCCACCTTCCATGGATTACAGCATCCGAGTCTACGTTGTGGAAGATACACAAGATGCACTCGAGGTAAGTAGTACATCACTTTTCTTTTCATTTGTATTTTGCCATTTCAGTGTAACTGATTTTTTAAAAAGTTTCTTAAATAAATAAAAAAAATTAGTGTGTATCAGAAGTATTTTTTTTTTACTTTTTTAATTAACTAGAATTTCCTGGGGAAACTCTAAGAGCTTCTGTATGTTTTTTCTATTTATTTAATGCTCTTAATATGGTATTGTTTGATAATCAGAAAGTTTTCAAGCACCAGGGATCTTTGTTAGCTTGCGTTTTAAAGCATCCTATTCAACAAATAAGGGTTGTCAACTTCTGGACATTATTTCAAAAGACAAATCAATAGCTTTAAAATGCTTAAACTAGTTTTAGAATTTTGTTTCATGTCTTTGAAAAAAATGAGAAAAGTCAACTCGTATGATTCGAATAAAGGAATTTCTGTAAGGTTACTGAGTATGACAAAAGACACCTGAAGAAGGATGGAGAGTACAACAGCCAGGTTTTTATGAGTATAGCAACTTGCAATGTGTAGAGAATAATAATAACAATGTCTCATTTCAGAAATATATATATATATATATATATATATATAGGGAAATGGAAATAATTTACTATAAGATTTGTAAGATCAGGAAATAATTTCTTGCTTGAATGAATTTGAAGTCTTATATTTTTAACACGCAACTGCTTAATAAACCTGGAAACGATTGACGATGAAGTGCATTTGGCAAGGAAGAATATACATAACAGGGGTTTACAGTCTTGTTTTAATCATGTGCATGTGTGTGCGTAGTTGGACAGCAGTCCTTCATTTAAGCAAGTTTGATTCGATAATAAAGACATTTTTTCTATCTAATTTTATTAGTATGCATTCAAATTTCCTAACAAATGTTTTGGTTTTACGTTGGAGTTGGTAGATGAATTTACCAAAATTGTCCTGAGCATTATTGAACCTTTCACAGGCCATCATCAGGGGTTGTTTGCAAGTGTAAAGATTGTTTTTTAATCAAACATGCTTTTATATATATATATATATATATATATATATATATATATATATATATATATATATGCAAGAGTTTATCAATAAGTCTGTAACCTCACAGTTACTAGTTAAATTTTTAACTGAAGTTTTTACAGCAGTGTTTGTTCTATATGATTACTGGATAATGGCTGAATTAAGTGAATTAATGAGGAAGGATATTTTGTTTAAAATACATATTTGTTTTGTAAATTGTGGTCATCACATTGAACATTCAGTGGTATATATATTTTTAACAAAGTTTTCTTTTCTAATTATTGAATCGGTAATTTCATATACTGAACCCTGAATTACTAGGGTGAGTCAAAAGTCTGGCAACATTTTGGTATGAGCTAGTTTGTGGTGTGTACATCATGTAACTTAAACAGTTCACACCAAGGAAGGTATTGGCTGTGGTTGGTAGTATTGTGGTAGTTGGTGCTTTGACATAGTGTATATTGCCATAATCCGTGTGTGATTTGAAAGCTGCACAGGTAAACTGTAACGCAATCCAATTTGGTAATTTATGCTTTATGAGTTCAAACAGGGTTATGATGCCACAGAAGCAACCAAAAACATTTGTTTTGTGAAAGCTGAGAGTGCGGTTGATTATATAAAGTAACCATACGGTTCAAGAAATTTTGCTCAGGTTGCAGAACACATGATAATCAGGCAAAATCTGGTCAGCCTAAAACTATGGATTCTGAGGTCATACTCAAAGATATAGAAGCAAATCCAGTGAGTAGCACTCAATCTCAGTATCTCACCGTCCAATATGATTTGTCATCTTCATAACTAGCACAAGCTATCTGGAGCTGCCAAATTGTGCTTCAGGCAACCAAAATATTGCAAAACTTTTAACTCATTCTATGAAATTCTATTAGAGTTTATTTGCATTAAATTGAATGACGTGTTGATTCCTTTTCTTTTTCTGCTTTGCCAGGGTGTAATCCAAGTGGAACGGAAACTCGGTGGATGTCTGCTTGATAAACCCAAACAGATTCCATTCCAAGATGGTGGGAATAATTTGTGTCTTACCATTGAAGAACTTTCGCAAGGATGGAGGAGCAAACTAGCAGCCAACTATCAGGTAAACATTTTTTATTAAGGTTAATTGTGGCTGCCAAATTACATATTCAGGTCAGACATCCTTTTTATATATATATATATATATATATATATATATATATATATATATATATGATTGGCTGAAAAGTTCATTGCCTGACCAAATACTCTGATGGAATGCAACCAAAATGAGGTTTATTTTTTGACATAGTCCTCTTTGTGGTCTACACACTTCTTCTGTCTATGTTGCAATGTTTGGATCCTATTGATCAGATATGACATCATCATATAAACTTTTTAGCCTACCCCTCATATTTATAACCCACTCAGCTGGGGCTGTAGAATACACTGGTCGCATCTCTGCAGAGAAGTCAGATCCCTCCAACGAGCGTACTGGATATGACACTAAACAATCTGATGGTGAGGCTCCAGTAATACTGGAGTTTTGGGAATGCAGAATACACTTTTATTGCCATCATTCTCAGGTCCACTCTGGCCCAGAGTGGTATCACCTGATAGGGTCCTATCAGTGGGTCAAATAGAACTATTTGATATTTAAAATGAGTGCAAACAAATGACTTATGATAAACTGAATCATTAGAAATAGAACTATTTGATTGTTTAACTGCATGGAAACAAATGACTGATGTTTATTTGAAAACAGTGATACATAGCAATACTTGGAACCATTTAACTGTGACTTATGTTAGACTGAATTGTTTGAAATAGTACTGTTTGAACATTTATCAGTGTTTATCTACAAAATGAGTTTACAAATTATATCTAATATTTTAAAATGAGTAGGTCCATGAAGAGATTTGTATTTCTTTTAGGATTTATTTATTTATTTTGTTCTTATATACGTGTATGTTTCCAGCTTCTTGCTTTCGTCAGAGAACATATATGGCACAAGGCCTTGTTAATGGGATACTCAATGAAACTTGAATTTACTTGTGTTTGCAGTTTGAATGGTTTTAAGTTGGTTATGGGTTTATATGGCGGTCACTCCTCTCTTTTTCTTAGAGTTTGTTCACCTTAGTCTGCTTTACCCCTCATTTGCTTTTGATATTTGATAAGTTTTTTTCTTTATGTGTGTTTGTGTGTTGGAGTGGTTTCAGATTTCACTTACAATTTTTTTTCTGTATGTGTGTGTGAAGGTGTGTCTTAAGATTTTTGTGTGTGTGTGTCTGTGTGGTTTGAAATATACGGGTAATTATTTTTTGATAAAAATTTTTTTTTTTTGTGTGTGTGTGTATGTATATGTGTATATATATATATATATATATATTTTTTTTTTTTTTAAAACAACGATCGGTCACATTAGGATTTTTTTTGGTGGGGGAATTTATTTACTCAGTGGATTTTATTTACATTGAGCTCCTTGCCAGGAATATTTAAATTTAATATTCTATTTTTTAATATTTTTTTTTATTTGTCCTGATTGAAATTATTCCCTGTTCCGGATTTACTGGATTGAATAATATCAATTAAATAATGAACAATTGCTGATGTGTCTTAAAACCTCATATCTAATATATAATCAAGCATACACATCCGTAACATCTAAACTGTTTTAGAATATAATTTTAAAACAGATGTCCAGAGTTTTTGGCTTGTGCGCTACTTTTTAACCAGGGCAAAATGATCTGTCTGTATAAAAAAAAGGGTAAACATATTTATCTATATATGTACTAGATATGTTCACATACCTTGCATCACTGCATGGACCTTTATGGTACAATGCTGCAATCCAGTATGCTATTCCCTACACCATGAAATAAATATCTATGTTAATATATGTGTATAACATAATATAACATCCAATGTAGACTGGCTCTTCTTTTTGCATACATGTTTTTGAAGCTTAGTGAGTAGGATTGACCCATTGCACTGGCTTTCCTCACAATAAAAATCTTCAGACACAAGTATTGCTTGATATCATGGTATCATTACGAAATGATGTCAGGCAATGGCCATACTCAAAATCAAGGTGGCAACCATCATTCTAAAGTTCGTGAGTGTGTCTGTCCAAGGATTATGTCCAAACAGAACTTTTTGCATGGTTATTGACTTGACTTCAGACATAGACTGACTTTGAAAGTCACAGGGTCATCAAATGGCAAAATAAAATGACATAGCACAAAAGTATTTTGCTAGTGCAAAACTTATATTCAATAATAGTTGATAACATTGATTCCTTATCACAAATATGAGTCAGTAAGTCCACAATCTGACTGAATTTGGATCTGAAATTTTCATTGTATAATGTTTGGCCCATAATTTACATTCACCAGTAAATTAAGTGTATTAACAAGGAAGATTAAGTATAATGTGTGTATAACAGAGGTTTAGTGTCGTGTATTAATTATATATATGTGTGTGTGCGTTTATGTAAAAGAGTAGTTTGTAACCTCACACAGTTATTGGGTAAATTTGGAACTGAAATTTTCACTGTATAGTGTTCACTCTAAATGATTACTGGAGAAGGATTGAATTAAATACATTGACAAGGAATGTTACTTGAAAATGTACATCTATTTTGTAAAATGAATACTTTTTTATTTCATTATAAAACTATGAACTTATTGAAGTACCTATGTATTTATTAATACAGACACACACACACACACACACATATATATATGCCTGAACTAAGTGTACTCATTATGGAAAAGGTTATGTTGAAAAATTAATATTTGTTATGTAATGTAAATGCTTCTTATAGAATTAGGCTGAAGACTCATCAATGTAACTATATATATATAAGCTGTTGTTTTATCTGAAATTTTTTATGCCTTATATTCACTCTATGTGATTAATATACAAGCATGGACTTTAGTGCATTTGGTATGGAAGGAGATTATATTGAAAAACAAATATTTGTTATAGAAAATAAATACTTTTTAGGCAACAGTTTTAATCATATGAGTCTTATGTAGTTAATTACTAATTTTAGCTTAATTGTGGAACAAGGCCATAAGTATGAAGCACTTAGAATCTAACAATCATCAACTAGCTTTACTAATTAACCCTTACATTGTGTGAGGTGCCCAATAATAATAGTTATTTTACTAATCTTAGCTCAGTTGTGGCACAAGGTCAGAAATATGATGAACCCAGTTAGAATTAAACTCACTAATATTGTTTTGCTAGCTTAGCTCATTAACCATTACACTATGTAAGGTACCCTGTGATTGTTATGTAATAACAATGGTGTTTATTATATTTTTTCATCGATCTGATAGACTTTGAAGCCATTTATTCCTAAATGGTAAAAAGTGTTTTTAGAGGCCAATTTTTTATCTTATTTTTTTTGGAGTAGGGGATAATTTTTTTCCCTTTTTGGTGAGGTTCAATAACAAGCTTACATATCTGTTAAGGATTCTGTTCTTACCATTGAGCAAAATGTTATTAGAGAAAATAGGACAGAGAGGGAAGTAATCATATTGACTGGATTTAGTAGACCTTTCCTCTCTCTCTCTCTCTCTTTTTTTTTTTGACTTTCTTTTTGTTGTTTTATTTTCCTATGTGAACACTGATTGGCTGATAATGTCTATTTTTGTGGAAAGCTTATCCAGATGTTGAACTCTCTCTCTCTTTTTCCACTCTCATACTGGGAAATGTTAAGTGTTGATGATGAAGGGAGAAAAAGAGAAAGAGAAATAGAAATTAAGGAAAACTTAGAGAGTTGGAAGATTGAGAGATCCGGAAACAGACGGCCTGTGTTTGTGCTTTCAAATTTGTTACCTGGCTTGGGTAGGCTTCAGTTAAATTCTTGTTGTCTAACCCCCACCTTTCCTTGGACATGAGCTGACGACCCCTATACACAAAAAAAAAAAAAAAAAAACTTGATCCAACGAAGCCCTTTTGACTTTTGGTCGATTGTGTAGCAAGGGTTCTGAGTTACTTGGAATAGACAGTTTTGTGGATTTCATTGTTATTTCTTTCTACAATAATAAACCCATGACCTTTTCTCGTATTGATTAAAAAAAAATGTCTGCAACACCAGGAGAGAGAACCCTTAAATTCAAATCTTTCTTTATCTTTTTATTTCTGATTATGGAAATCCAAACCAAAGTATCCACCTTACCCCCACTTACTGCTCACACACATACACCAATGCAGTCCTGCTGGATAGACAATCAGGGAGAAGGAGAAAGAAAATAGAAATAAATAAAAAGCAAATTCACTTTACTTTTTTTTTAAGTTTATAGGATAAGTGAGATTTTTTAGGATTTTTTTTTATTATTTATAGTCAGTATATTCCTGTATTTGTAAAACCCATTTGAATCTTTTTATATCAATTATATTGAGTTCAAATTCTGTACAAGGCTGTTTGCATTTCATGTAATGCTAATATTCTTGGGAAAGGTATGGGTAAATAGTAGGGCAGACTGGGCTCTTTAGCTTCGGCTAGGCAACCAATCTAGAAGAAAAACTATAAATTTAAATCAGTTGTGTTCCCTGACTCTCTTGCCAATCATCACTTCTGTTAGGTCCTCTAGACTGCACACAGCTGATGTACATAAATCTTTGCTGGCCAAACAACATTGGTATGTCCGTGTGTAGGAGTCCATAAAAGAATGTCACTTATGAGTTTGCTTCTACTTCTCCAGCAGTGCTCTACATTTGTTGTTCATACTTGGATGGTTTGTGAGATGGTGGATGTATGCTGGGCAAATACATACATTCATGTACATAAAAAAAACAACCTTTTATTGATTAGTTTATACAAGAGTTGAGAAACTAGACCACCAGATTTTAGAAATGCCATGAAATCTAAAAGTGGTGGTATGATTTTTTTGATCACAAAATAGTTTGCTTCAACATTCTCAGAACGTTATCAACTACATCTGAACTTAGAGGCCACTCACACTAAAAGCACTGGTTCCCAATAGATCACTAAATTTAAGCAATGATTAGCCTATTTAGCACTTAGATAAGTGACCATTTATGAACAGTGTGAAACTATTTAATCAATCTGTTTGGCCAGACTAAGCAAAGCTTAATAAATAACATTGATGACAGACCCTTGAAAATAGATGGAGAGTCCAAGAACCAAAACATGACGATAACAGCTAAGATAAAAATACTAAGAGAGAGATTTATCCCATAACCTGATTTGGTTGTGAAGGCACTATGCATGTAGTATGTCTTGCACAGGAATACCTTAGTAGAGGAGCTCATCTCTCTCCAGATCAACAACTGGTTTGAAATTAGAGTTCTCCAGGACTAGTAATGTCACCAATGGACTACTACACGTATATACCAGTTTTGGCCGACCAACAAAAACTTTACATTAAAAAGCTCTGTGCAGACACCAGGGGACTTGACAAGTGTGATAGCTGATGGAAACGGATGATAAGAGGTAGTCAAGGGAATCCATGCAGTCAACAAGCTTTAATAATGATAACCACTGACTGCTTGAAAGGGCTGAAATCTTTTAACAACTTTCTGCTACTCTTGCTGATAACTAACTTTTTTTTATTTTTATTTAATACATTTTTAAATAATGTCTCTTCTTATATGACCACATAAAAAAAACAAATAAAATGAAGAAAAAAATGATTAAAATGATAATTGTCTTGATAATGGGTAAAGTGTTCGCCAATGGTCCGGGAGACCTGGGTTCAATCCTAGGTCGCGTCATACCAAAGACTTTAAAAATAGTACTTGATACCTCCTTGCTTAACACTCAACAATATATGGGACGTATCGAGGATAAAGTGGAGCAATCCAGGGAAAGGAGTAGCACCCTGCCCTACACCTCGGTGTAGTAGCTATAGAAAAGGGAGCCTTCTGGTTGCCCTTGACTATGGTCGCCAACTACTTAATAAAAATGACTGTCCTTTATTTTAAACAATAACTAACTTACAACCTATGTTTAATATTGGTAAGTACTGCTAGTATAGAGAAATCATATGACTTGATTTATACTCTTTTCATATTAAACTATGTGCGGAACCATAAACTTCTGTGGTTAATACATACTGTTGAATATATTACAATAAAAGCATAGAATTCAGAGCATAGGCACCTGCATTTTGTTCTATGTCTATAAAAAAGGTTAACAAAGATCTTGAATCTGAAAACATGTTTGGTTATATGACAATAATGCAGTGAAGTTTTTTTACACACACACACACACACACACACACACACACAGATAATAGCTTTTTGAGGTGAAATTCAAAGAAGCTTGTTAGAATTTTTCTCAATATACATTTTTAAAAAAATACTTTTAGTTACTAAGAAAATCAGAAAAGATTTTATAAAGCTCTTAAAATTTGTGAATAAGGTGTATTCACAATATGAGCATAGTAAAATAATAAAAAGGAAAGAAAATCAAGCTAAAACTGAATAAGTATATAAAAAGCACAACTCGAATGGTGAGTAAAAAGAGTAAAAGAGAGAGAGAGAGAGAGAGCATCAAAGAAAGAAAAAGAGATAAAATGGTTCAGTGAAGGGAGAATTTCCAGGAACTATTTCAGGCTTGGATATAATGAAGACGTTAAAACCTTTGCACAATATAATGGAGACGAGAGAGTGGAATTTGTCATTTTGTTGACATGGATGTTTGGGATTAATTAAAAAATCCATTGTCAGATTCTTGTGGATTGGCAGGGATGGGGGCGTGTATGGACAGTGTTAATGGCAGATAGTAGAAGTGGGGGGTGGTTAAAGCTACTGGGGATGGAATTAATGAAAGTAAAGGGATTGTGTAACGCTAGCTCCAATATTCGTCCATATATATGTACATGAATGAGTATTGAGGCTAACATATGTATTACTCAGGTTTACAATCTTCCATTTTATGTGTATGTGTGTGATGCACAAGAGTGGATTGATAAAGTCATCAACTGGATTTTGATCTGAAAATGGGAATTCTGCCAAATTGTAGCTATGTCAGTACTAATGTATCACTGCACCACTTGGACTTTAAAGAAGTGCCTGGAGTAGAAGCTTGATGGTAACTATACAAGGGCTGTTTTGAATAAATCCTGAAGACAGAACCCTAGAAAACAGCAGCTGTATGGTCACTTACCACCCATCTCACAAACCTTCCAAGTAATGTTTGTATTCAGTCTCAAGTTTTCAAAAGTAACATTGCTGGGAACTGTTGTGTGCACACACACGTAGTGATATATACTGTATAAGAAAGAAAGGTGTCTGTTTAGGATGTTGCTATTGACTATTTCCCCACAGACATTTGCCAATTTCCCTTCTTATTTAAAAGGTTTAGAATTTCTCCTCACAATGTGTGGGTAAAAGTATTAGACACCTGCCTGGAAATGGTTAGTGGCAAAGATCCCAAAAATAGAATAAAGTGCTTAGTCTGCTTTCGCTTCAAACATGTAAGTACATATATGCAAGGATCAATAACACATACTCAACAAAGGTTATCCTGATATATACATATGCACACATGCCAAATAATTTAAGTTCTCATAAGATATTAGTGTGTGTATGAGATATACTTGTGTGTATGAGGGATATATTGTTTCACAGGTTACTTTAACGCTCTAAAAAATTCAATAAAAATTCCTATCTCAATATATATATATGGATGTGTTTATGAGAGAGATATTTCTTGTATGTGTGTGTGTGCATATATAAGTGTGGGATATATATAAACGTGTGGGTGTATGTATGTGGGTGTGTCTATATATATATATATATATATATATATATATATATATATATATATATATATATATATATATAGAGAGAGAGAGAGAGAGAGAAATATATAAGCATATCCTCCAGTATTTAAACAAATGTCGGAATGATTCAAGCATGTATGTGAGGAGGTACTGAAAAGTTCTAAACTCAACCAGATAGAGAATGACTTTTTGGTTAATTTTATTAATTTTTTTTTTTAAAGGGTTAAAGAAAGTTGATAAATAATCTAAGTGTGTTGAAGTATGCAATGAATATGTGGAATAGCATGCATGTCTCATCCCTCTAGGTCAGGTATGAGCAGCCTTTTTTAAGGGCCACATGAGGAGACATGGCTCATCAATCAGGCAAGCCATATTGGTTAAAAAAAGTATCCAAAGTAATTTTATGTTGAACCATTTTCACTACAGAAGAACATACACTTAAGCATCAGCCTTAAAAATAAGGAAAAGTTTTTTTTTCTCTTTATCAAAAAGATCTTTTCTATAAAAAAAAAAAATTGAATCTTAGGTGAACCTTTTAGAAAGCCCTGTTGCCCACACATGTCCTGTGGGCTACTTTGCCATTACTGCTCTTGGTCAGGCCAAAGACTTTTCAGCATTCTTGTGTGTGTGTGATCAAATGAAAGGGAAAATGGTCAAGGCATGAAGTTGGTTTTAAATTAAAGAACATTTTTTCAGATTTTTCATCCATTTTTTCATCTCAAATATATATAGTTTGTTTAATAGGACAGACACTTCATGTCTACCTATTCTAACTTTGATCTGTTCAAGTCTTCGTATAAGTCATTTGACTTATGAATAGAATGAATTTAGGAAGGCACCATATGTTTCCCAAGTACTTTCAGTCCCAATTGAAGCCTTCTTAAGGTGACAAATACAATGACGAGTCATATATGTTTATATAAAGAGTTGAAGGAAGAACAAGAGGAAAAGGAATTTATGGAAGTATAGAATATTACTAGAGGTAAGAAGAAGAATTGGCATGAAAATACCTATAGACATTTTAGAATGTGGTTGCTATATTTGAAGTTAATTTTGTGTAAGGAAGGTTTGTTCATCTTTATATATATATATATACAGCTTCAGGAATTGAGTTTTTTTTTTTTTTTCATCATATAATCTGGAGGTATTTTCAGTAAAACATTTTCTGTATTCAGAGAAGGGACACATGTTTTTTTGAGGTATTGAGGGGTGGAACAAGTGTTAGATGCCTTAATAGAGTTGTAATCTTATTTACCAACCCCTCTGCTCAGGCAGGATATGACACAAGGTCAATTTTTAAGCGGAGTTTAACAGGTTTGAATTAATAGAGTTGTAATAGTCAGACCTATCTTGGTACTTACTTTAGTGGGAAAAATATGGTGCCTTCCGAATTTATTCCATCCAAAAGTCAAATGACTCATATGAAGACTTGAACAGATCAAAGATAGAATAGGCAGACATAAAGTGTCTGTCCTATTTAATTAAACATCCTTCAAAGAGAAAATGCAGACTGTTCATATATATATATATATATATATATATATATAAGTATGAAATGAATTCTGTATATACTTCATAACCAGACCCCCTCCAGCAAATATAATTCGGATCCTGACAACAAACATCCTTACTACTACTACTGCAGTGTTTATCATCTTTATTCTAAAGAGTGATTTAGTTATAGACTGATATACTGTTTTGTGTTGGAACGATGTGTCTGTGCACGCTATAACAGAGAGTGTCTCTGGCACGAAGATGCACTCGAAAAATACTGGCAGCCTGCTGGATTAATTGAGGTAGCACCTCTTATTCGTGGCTTTTTTCCACCCCCTCTAGGGCAGAGTAAGACAGTATAGTGAGTATGAATGACCAAAGAGGAGAAAAAGGAAAGAAAGAGAGACAGAGACAGCGAGTGAGAGAGAGGTGGGGAGAAAAATTGAAAAAGTGGGGGAGAAAAAGGATAACAAAAAGAAAAAAAGAAAGTGTAAGAGACAAAGAAGGGTGGATAAAACCTGAGAAAGAAATAATAGGAAGTAAGAGAGAAGTGTTTAGAAAGAAAGAAAGAAAGAAAAAGAGTGAATGAAGCAGAATGAGAGAAGGAGAGTAAAGAAAAGAAAGTGTGGTAGATTATGAGAGGGGTGAATAAATCCAGGGAAAGAAATAGTAGGAAGTAGAAGAACAGTTTAGAAATAAAGAAAAAGAGTGGATGAAGTTGATTGAAAGAAAAAGTTGGAGAGGGAGTATAGGAATAAGAGAAATAGTAGGAAGTAAGAGAGAGAAGTGTTTAGAAAGAAAGAAAAAGAGTTGATGGAGCTTGAAAGAGAGAGTGAGTTTTGGAGTAAAGGCGAAAAGAGGAGAAAGACGAAGAAAAGAAAAAAGAGAAAGGTGATGCAGATGGTTGACACAATGTTTGGCAGCAGGCTGATATTTACACTGCCGTGTAAACACACACATGAGCTGTGTATTGATGGATTGCAGAGTTTGGGTGTGGTGGAGGTTATTTGGGTTGGTTATTTGATGTGGGGGTGAAAAGAGGGATATATAGAGAATGAAAAAAAAAAAATGAATGAAAATAAGAGAAAAAGGAAAAAGTGTTAATGCATTTGGCACAAATCCACAATTATTGAACATACAATATGGTGCATTCATTCATATACACATATAATTATGCATATCTTTCACTCTGATTTCTTATGGGGGGGGTTCTTTGGTGTAATGGCTAAAATCTGGACTGTGGCCTCAAAGTAAACGAGTTCAAACTTCAGTCACGCTATAACGTTCACTTTCATTCTAATATCCTTTAGAAAGATATAAACTTCCTTATCCCTCCAGCTATGGGTTAAATAGTATCACGGATATTCTTCTACAAGGATAGCTTTGGCATTAAATAGCCCACAAAGGTTGATGTCATTAAAACAAAGAAACCAAACTAAACCAATCACTCTAATTTTTCCTCTATATCTCTAATATAAATTAGATGATCAGTAAATCCATTGGGTTCTCATCTATTGATGATACTGATACTTCAATTGACGTAAGTGTGAAAGATTCTAATTATTTCATAGTTATTTCCATTTTATCAAAAAGGATGGTTAAAAATGTTCTGTGTGTGCAGACTCCACAGAATTCTCACAGTGTAACTCGGATATAAGAGAGCTGTCAGGACCAGAGAATATATTTCTTATATCCGGGTTTGGTCTATTTTGTTTAGGTAACACTGGCTCTAATTTGGGACTAGAGAAAATCTATCTTATATCCGAGTTTCTCTATATCAGCATCTCTTATATCCGGGTTTGGTATATTTTGTTTAGGTAACACTGGCTCTAATTTGGAACTAGATAAAAATCGCTCTTATATCAGGGTTACACTGTATTCAAATTGTTAATTGTACAAAGAATTCTTTTATTTGCTAAGAGTATTTTAAATGTTTTGCTCTAAGACAAATTTTGATATGATATGTCATTTTTGCTGGGTTTATTGTTTTATGTAAGTGTGTATGTGTATATATATATACATATTAAGAGAGAGATACATACACACAGACACTGACATGTATATCCTCCTGGAGTATAAACAAATGTCAAGAAGATTTAGACACTTAGTATAGAGTGTTCGCCAATGGCCTGGGAGACCTGGGTTCAATCGCAGGTTGAATCATACCAAAGACTCAAAAAATGGTACTTGATGCCTCCTTGCTTAACACTCAACATTATAAGGTATCGATCAAGGGTAAGATGGAGCAATCTAGGGAAAGGAGTAGTACCATCCCCTACACCTTGGTGTAGTAGCTATCAAAAAGGGAGCTTTCGGGTCACCCTCGACTACAGTTGCCAGCTTTACTTAGTATGTTGAAAAGTTCTTAGCCAAACCATTTTTCATATACAAACAATGAGGCCTGTTTAGCATGATTGTCAGTTATTAATGGTAAATCCAGTTTTATATATATGAACAGTTCTATTTCAAACAATTCAGTTAAGCAAAAGTATACAGATTCAATGTCAAAAACAGTTCTATTTCAAACAATTTAGTTTAGCATAAGTACACAGTTTAGTAACCGGCTCATTGGCCTATCAGGTAGAGTGTTAGCCAATAGTCTGGGAGACCTGGGTTCAGTCGCAGGTCATGTCATATCAAAGACTCTAAAAATGGTACTTGATACCTCCTTGCTTGACACTCAGCAATATAAGGTAGGTATCAAGGATAAAGTGGAGTAATCCATGGAAAGGAGTAGCACCCTGCCCTACACCTCGATGTAGTAGCTATTGAAAAGGGAGCCTTCTGGTCGCCAACTTTACTCACAACTTACACAGTTTAGTTCTATTTGATACATAGATCAAGTGCTACCACTTTGGGCCAGAATGGAACTGGGAGTGATGGCAATGAAGGGGTACTCCGCATTACTGGAACCTCACCATCAGATTGATTAGTATCATATTCAGGACACTCGTTGGGGGGAGGAGTCTTATTCATCTGTAGAGAAACAGTTGGTGTATTTTACAGCCCCAGCCAACTGGGGAATATCATTATAGGAAATAGAATTGATGACTTAAGTTCAATTCCTAGATGAGGCAGTTTGCATTTCATTTCATGCCTTTGAGAAAGGTATAAATCCATCTCTTCTCTTGCCAGCTATGGATAAATAGTTGAGCAGACTAGGAACATTCCACCATTCCAATGGAGAAGTAGTAAATGCATTTACAGATTTCTTGGCATCAAACCTCTAGACATTTATTGTACAGACATAAACTTAGTTAATCAATGGCAGAAATGCTTAGATATTCAGGGATCATATTTTGACTGTCTAAAATGCTGTTTAAATTCATCAATTCAGAAATAAAAGTTTTTTTCTAAAATACAGTCCAATTATGAAATGAGAATTTTATCCGCAGCCCAAGTAAAAAATAAATAAATTGATATTCTGAGTTATGTTAAAAGAGACAATCAACATCCTTATATGGATAAATTAAGTTGGTTACCATAATTGAGGGTGATCCAAAGGCACCCTTTCCAATAGCTTCTACACCAAGGTGCAGCGGAGGGCACTACTTCTTACCCAAGATTGCTCCACTTTACACTTGATCCGTACCTTATAATGCTGAGTGTTAAGCAAGCCAACAAGTACTATTTTTTGAGTCTTTGGTATGACTCGACCTGGGAGTGAACCCTGGTCTCTTGGACCATTGTCATTCGTCCCTATCGTCAATCGCTCCCGGTAAGTTTTCGAGTCTGTATCCTGTGTCCATACAAAGCCGTTGTAGGAAAGTTCTTGTTGGTCGGCTAACACTTGCATGTCCGTATACACAATAAGCATATATATCTTCATTTATACACACACAATGTTTTATTTATATATATATATATATATATATATATATATATATATATACACACACACTCACTTTAGTTTGAAATCCTCTTTTCAATTCCATGTAGTCTGTAGTCGAGGGTGACCCGAAGGCTCCCTTTTCAATAGCTACTACACCAAGGTGTAGGGAGGGTGCTACTCCTTTCCCTGGATTGCTCCACTTTACCCTAGATACGTACCTTATAATGCTGAGAGTTAAGCAAGGGGGTATCAAGTACCATTTTTTTGAATCTTTGGTATGACTCGACCTGGGATTCAACCCAGGTCTCCTAGACCATTGGTGAACATTCTACCCACCAGGCAAACGAGCCAGTTTTCAGTTAATTTTAGGATTCTAGTAAAAATTTTATCATTAAAAGATTCAATGACATTGTATTATTTTATTTAATTTTTCTCATTTCCTTACAAGAGAACATTCGAGTGTCTCTCAGGAAGTTCTAAGCCTTATCCACATTTTAAACTTTAGGAGGTGCCCTTGGTTTAATTGTTATCGTCATAGGAATTGGACACGGCGACTCGAGTTCAAATCCTGGACAAGACTGATTGCATTTCACATAGCACTAATACCCTTGGGAAATGTATGAATCCAAATATTCTCCCTCCAGCTATGGGTAAATAGTAGGACAGACTGGGTTCTTCAGCCTTGGTGAAGCAACTAGTCTAGGAGAAGGGAAACTCTGAATTCAAACCTGTCAAACTCCGCTTAAAAAATTGACCTTGTGTCATATCCTGCCCGAGCGGAGGGGTTGGGTAAATAGGACCCACATTTTAAACTTATTGCACACCTCTCACCTTTGTTTTGGTCTTACCTGCATAGAAATTAAGACAAATCTGGATTTTTTTTTTTTTTTTCAGTTTTATAAGTAGTAGAAGTTTGATACCTCAAGAAAAATTTTCAACTCTTCTTTCTAAATGAGGCTTTGCACTTTTTGGACAACCCTCACATATAAGTATGAAGGGAACATATGAACACTCCATAGTCTTTTTGCCTCTAGTTCCAAGTGCTTTTTGATCATTCTTTGGGCATTGTCAGGAATAAGTGCATTTTAAGGTCTTCAGACAAGTTGAAATGCTGAACCATCTTTGGAGCCTCTCTTCTGGGATACTCAGATTTGAATTAGATTGTTAGATCAAGGAAGTTTATTAGTTTAATTGTTTACTTAAAAACATCTACTTAGGTTTAGTGTATATATTAATTATCAAAAGATATCTAAACCACCACTTCCCAAGCTAAAATACACATTATCTATTTTGGATTTTTTTCTTTTATGATTAAGGCCCTGAGAATCTGTTGTTTGTAACTAATATTGTAGAAGATATGGGTGTTATTTGCTATTCTAAATCTAATTTTAGTAGGAATACTTTCTTTTTACACACACATCTATCAACATCTTTACATGTATAAGTAAAAAGTTGGTGATATTAGTCGAGGATGATCTGAAGGCTCTCTTTTCAATAGCTACTACACCAAGGTGTAGAAGAGGGCACTACTCCTTTCTCTGGATTGCTCCACTTTTCCCTTGATTGGTACTTTATATTGCTGAGTGTTAAGCAAGAAAGTATCAAGTACCATTTTTTGAGTCTTTGGTATGACTCGACCTGGGATTGAACCCCAATCTCCTATACCATTGGCAAACAGTCATAGATATTTGGAGGGGAATCTCTACTCATTAAAAGGCTTGCTTCTGTTGATATCTGAGTGCTTAACAGTTCCCTTAAAGATATGAATGACAAGACTGCTTACAAAGGTAATTTTATTTATGGTAGTGAAGGCTTGTGTAAGGCCCAACCACACTATTTTGGATGAGCTGAGAACAGAAGAATGGTGCATGATTGTACCACAGATTCTCCAAACAACACTACTCAAGTTTTGAATTCATAATGTTTCTTTCTCCTAGTCTGGGTTTCTGTGATTACTTTCATTCTCAGTTAGGAGTGTTTTTAGCATATTAGTTTTACAGTCTTAATGAATATGGGGCCAATTTAAAGTGTATATCATTACTAAACCCCTCTGATGCACAGTGCAACACAAGGTCAATTTTTCTTTTAAAGCAGAGTAGAACTGGTTTGGATTCAGGATTTTTTCTTCTCTTAAACTGGTTGACTTATCAAGGTTAAAGAGTTCAGTTTTTTTTTTTTTTACTATTTACCCATAGTTCAGAGGAGAAGGGATGGATTTATGTTTTTCAAATTTAAACACTTGATATGCTGAAAAGTTCTGAGTCCAACCATTTTTCATATACAAACAATGAGACCTGTTTTGCATAAAAATTTCTATGTAAAATGTAAACAGCCCAAGTGTGGAACACAGTTTGTCAAGTTTATTTCTTATGACTATAACTGTATAGAGTGAGAATTTCTCAAAAAAATTTGATATCATTTGAGAAGCTGAGGTTATTTCAGAAAAATGTATATCATTTCATAATATAATAACTTAATCAATTCTCTTTCAACTGATCTCATATCTTAACAGCATAAATAGAAACAATACAAAATGCTATGTTTCAACACCTTTTCTTTTCCAGGGAAATTCCTGAAGAGTTATGGTTAAAGAACTGGACAGCGAAATTTTTGTAAGCGAGTTCAAACTCCAGTTGAGCTATTATGTTCACTTTCAGACTAATACCTTTGGGAAAGGCATTACCCCTCTTCTCCCCTAAGTTAAATAGGTTAAATAAGTACCACTATTGTTCTTCTATGAGAATGACTTTAACATTAAATAATCCTCAAAGGTTGATTTGCCATTAAAAAACAGTGAATGAATGAACAATTTTTTTCCCACTGAATAACATTTCAATAGTTGAAAAGAAACAAGCATAAAACATAGAATTTTGAGTTGTCCTACAAATGCTGCTAAAATTTGAGATCATTTGAACAAGATATTAGACTATAAAATGCTATCTAATTTTCTGAAGCACCCCCTCTCTTTATATATATATATATATATATATACACACACACACATACTCATATGTACCCATTCTATAATATTTGTATTAATCACATTTTAAATGCAAATATCTTGAATTGTGTACCATCATTATGTGGATACCCCGATTATGTATGCATATATATATATATATATATAGAGAGAGAGAGAGACAGACAGACAGAGAGATCTAAGTTAAGAGAGTGTAGACATAGCCAATAGTACTTGATAGCTGTCAGCTTCTTGCCTATGTGATTATCTGAATCTCTCTCTCTCTCTCTCTCTATATATATATATATATATATATATATATATATATATATATATACATACACATCAAGTCTACATAATTCATAATATTTGTACTATTTCTTATGACAATGACTGTGCATATATATATATATATACACACACACACACATACACACACTCATATGTACCCATTCTATAATATTTGTATTAATCACATTTTAAATGCAAATATCTTGAATTGAGTCCCATCATTATGTGGATATCCCGATTATGTATGCATGTGTACATATATATATATATATATATATATATATATAGAGAGAGAGAGAGAGAGATCTAGGTTAAGAGTGTGTAGACATAGCCAATTGTATTTGGTAGCTGTCAGCTTCTTGCCTATGTGATTATCTGTCTCTCTCTCTCTCTCTCTATATATATATATATATATATATATATATATATAGAGAGAGAGAGAGAGAGACAGATAATCACATAGGCAAGATCCTTCGGGTTACCTTCGACTACGGTTGCCAAATTTAAAAAAAATATATATATATATATTATTATATACACGTCAAGTCTACATAATTTATAATAGTTGTACTATTTCTTATGACAATGACTGTGCATATATATATATATATATATACACACACACACATACTCCATTCTATAATATTTGTATCAATCACATTTTAAATGCAAATATCTTGAATTGTGTCCCATCATTATGTGGATATCCCTATTATGTATGCATGTGTACATATATATATATATATATATAGAGAGAGAGAGAGAGAGATCTAGGTTAAGAGAGTGTCGACATAGCCAATTGTATTTGGTAGCTGTCAGCTTCTTGCCTATGTGATTATCTGACTGTCTCTCTCTCTCTCTCTCTATATATATATATATATATATATATATATATATATATATATATATATATACACATCAAGTCTACGTAATTCATAATATTTGTACTATTTCTTATGACAATGACTGTGCATATATATATATATATCCTCTCACACACACAGATTTTATAATATTTATACTATTTCTACAAAGATATCTCAATTTATTGTTAGTACATCTCCAGAAGAACTTTCCCTCAGCCCAGCAATTCATTTATTTACTTACTCAAGAACTGGGTTGCTTATATCAATGATCGCTTGTGCAAACAATAATCTGCATTTTTTACCAGCTGCATTCTACCTTCATGCTCATCTCTATTCAATACCTAATGCTCCAGTTGTGAGGAAATATGAAAAATATGCATGGCTGTAAAAGGGTTAATCTGGTTTTCTTATAACAATAGCAGTTATGCATCTTATCAGTTGGGTGATCATGCCTTTTGTTGCATTTTTGACGTCACTATAATACCACCCCTTCTTGCACCCACTTTGATTCTAGTCATTGCCCTACCCTGTTTATATGAGCAATGCAATGGAAGAACTTACAGAGAATTCTTTTTTTAAAACTGATTTGATGGGGTGGGGGGAGAAAAATCATTAATCCGACAATGTCACAGTTGTGAAGTGAATATATATCTACATGGCTGATTTTGTCTGGGAACAGCCATGGTTCTTAGAAATATTCCTTTGTTCTTTCTCCTGATAAATTTTTTTCCCTTGTCTCATATCCTCCAACTGAAATAAGCTTTTAAATTTTCAGCTGCAGAAAAAGCAATTACATTGAACATTTCTCTAATGAGTGTCAAAAATATGGAATTTTGACTATTTAGAACAGTCATTTAAAAAGAATAGTCTAATTAAGGTATTGTTAAAAAAAAACAAAAAACAAGAGGCCAGTGATATGTAGTGGGTGATGTTATATCCCAGAATTTTCTTGTTTTTTTTTTTTGTTTTTTTTTTATTTGAAGGAAAAGAAAAAAAAAGTTTAAAGATTTAAGCTGACTAAGAAAAAAAGAAAAGAAAAAAAAACAGCCCCCTTTTTTGTGCCAACCTTATTAGATTAACAGGGTTGTCACCCCCAGTTTGTGGCATTCAGCATTAGGGAAATATTCCTGCTATTCTCTATGACCATTGATGCTGTCACAAAAAATTAGCACCACATTCCGACTGTTTGGTTCTGCTTCGTTGCCACTAAAATGATGTCTGTTTAGTTCAAGATCTAATTGCCTTATTTTGCCATGTATAACAAAATAACCAATGTCTTTCCTGTGCTAAGTTTCATGACACCCACCATAACTTTCTTCCTTTTTTTTAAAATTTCTTTCTTCTTCCTTCTCATTGCTCCAATCTGTTTCCTTTCCTCTTTTTTCAGTATTTCTTTATCTTTAGTTTTTATTCTAGACATCACATAATAAAAAAAAATCTTATCTTCAGAAAAAACCTTGAATGGTTTTACAATATCTTATAATTCATCAAATATCTGTCTGTCCATATAGCGAAGGCTCTACCACTTTTGGTTCAATTTCAACTAAACTTTCAGACATTGTTAGAAACATCCCTGGAAGGATTTTAAATGATACAAGGAGATTGAACACAGGCTTATTTTTCATTAGGGTCTGTTTTTCTTACCCTTTATCTTAGTGTCCACTCCACTGTGGCTTGGTCATTGTTGCAAGAAGCAGATAGCTCTCTTCTCCTTTATATGAACTTAGATCATTTCTGTCTGTCATGGCCAAATGTTGAGCTGCAAAGTGTAAACTCATTTTATCTCAATTGTCATCCAGCTTTATATATATATATATATATATATATATATAAATTGGGGAAAGACTTAAAAATCCATTAAAAAACACCAAGAAACTAAGGTTGATACAACTCCCCCATATCTAGAAAATAATAAGATTATAAATATTTTTATGAAGTATTGATTAATATTTTGAAGTTTTCAAGGGTATTTGAGATCTCTGTATGAACCAAAGCCGTTTTTCATATACCATGCTCAGCGTAAACAAGGCAATAACCTGTTGTAAATAAAAACTTTATGAAGTATGTTTTTAAACCAAGTTTTTTTTTTTCAGTGCTGTAGAATTTGGTGATAAATAATACCAAATAATATCCCACTTGACTGTTTAATGTTCCACTAGAAAGAAAAAAAAAGAAAGAAAATTTACTTTTTTATAGGCTATAGTGGATGTATCATAAAGAATGTGTGCAACCAGAAACAATGAGAAGTTCTCCACCCAACCAAGAAGCGAATGACATAAATGCTATACTATATATTCACCCCACAGTTCTACACACTTGGTACATTGTTTCTTAAGTTTCTTTAACCCTTCTATCTCTGCAAAAAAATGTACTATATATATTTGTGTATTAAGACCAGTTTTTCACCTAAAAAAACATGGATGTTTGTGCTTGATTTTAATCCCGTGTCCCAGCATAGTCTCTATCAAATAGTTTAAAATAATGAAGTTTTTACTTAACATTGTTTATTATTTATCAACCTATCTATATTAATTGTATATCACTAGAAGGGTTTTCACATATTTGAAATATCCAAGTAAACACAATAGTCTATATCAAGGTCTAGAGTACATTATCTACGGTATTGTATTGATTTTGATTGTATTACAGTAGTTTTAAAAGTATAAATTAATATTTGAGTGTTTATTCTTTGTTGTTGGATGTTAAAGATTGTGGACTCGCATAACCAAAAGTTAAGTCATTCATTACATGCAATATTATGATAAAAATACCTTTTAAAGGCTAAAAATTAGGGGTCATTTATTACAGGAGAATATACAATTCTTCATGGTTAGGCTGTGGAATTTTCAGCACACCTCAATATTCTAACAACAGTTTAATTTTTCGTTCAGTAGAAGATGAACCTTTAAAAGAATTTCAGTTTGACAGTTCCTTGTTCTGAATAAAGAAAAAAAAAAAAATTCTTATCATGGCTCCATCTTGGTTGGATTTTTTTCTCCAATTTTGTTATCTCAGGAAGGATGTGTTTATCATTCATCATATCAAGAATAGATTGTTTTTGCCACAAGCCCTTGACTGGAGTCGAAGAGACGAGAGACTTCTGGCTTGGGCCTTCTCAAGACAGCACTATCTGAAAGATGTTGAGGAAGTTCACTTATGGTCAGCTAAAATCTATATTATGACTGAGAAAGCAAACAGGAAACTATGGCCAGGCCGGCTGGGTAAGAGAAGTTCTCCTTCTCCTTTTCCTTCCTTGCAGCAGTGAAAAAGCCATGTCAATAAATCCAGTAATGTTGAAGAGTTAAAGGCCCTTGAAGATGTAGTAAGATCTTTATCTATAGATCCACATGGCATCTGATGGAACAGAAGAGACAAATAAGAAGGTGTTGAGGGATGTCTTTCTTCTTGTCTGCAAATCTATGATGCTGGATTAGTATCTAAGATTTCTGAAGCTGACATCTTTACATTGCCCTTTGTTGATAACATTGCTGTTGTTCTTAATATCCCGTAGCTACAGCAGATTTTACAAGTACATGATTAAGATGAATCACTTTGATGAACTAAGTGAGTTGTGATTTTAAAAAAAAAAATTAAATAAAATTAAAAAAATATAGAAGTCGGTTAGTTTTTGTTGTGGTACCTACCTTATAGACTATAATGAACTATAAATTGACCTTGTGTCATATCCTGCCCGAGTGGAGGGGTTGGTAAATAGGATTAAAAAATAACCCTTTCATTTCTTTCTATTTTATTATTAAAATCTGCCAACATCCCTAACTTGTTTATCTATCCTTCTAATACTACTATACACATAGATTCTTGAATGCCTATGCCCACACACACCCATACAGATATGCTTGCACATACATGTATGCTATGCTCATATGCATATATATTCCTATTACTATGAATACTGGGAGAATATTCATCTCGGTGTTAAGTTAACTACAGCCTAACTCTTTGGCAGTCAGACTGACATTCAACACTCTTACACTATGCTGTAATATACTTTTGTTCAATATACTTGTTTCATGTTATCCTGAGTTCATGTCTTTCATCCGGACCTATTACTGGTCCACAACAGTTTTAAAGCCATGTCAAAATTTAATGACAAAGTTATTTTTTTTGTAAACATTGAAGTTAGAGTTATCATTATATGCAATAAACTTGGTTACTCAAGTTCAAATCCTGCATGTGTCTGTTTGCATTTCACATAGCACTAATACCCTTGAGGACGGTATGAATCCAACTATTCTTCCTTAACAATGGGTAAATAGTAGGTCAGAATGGGCTCTTTAACCTTGGTATGACAACTGGTCTAAGAGAAGGAAAACTTTGAATACAAACCAGTTGTAGACCTGGAGAGAGATGAGTTCTACGAGGCCTCCTCTAAATCCAGCCTGTCCTATACATGCTACGTGAAAACCACCTCATTGATAGAACCAGGTTTGGTTTCTTTATCTAAAGGTATATCTATCTTCATGGGTTATTCAGTGCCAAAAGCCATCCTTGTAGAAGAATAACAATTATACTATTTAACCCATAGCTCTGGGGGGAGATTAAGGGGATTCATAGTTTTCCTAATGGTATTAGTCCACAATAACATAATAAAATAACTGGAGTTTGAACTTGCTTACTTCAAGGCTGCAATTCAGCACTTTAGCCATTATGCCACTTGGACTTTCCCTTACAGGACCAGTAAAAGAAGATATGACTATCAAGAGTTACTTGAAACTATATGTAAACAATTAACTTCAAGTAACTATTTTATATATAAATAACTTCCCGGGGGTGTCCTCATGGTGTAATAGTTAAAGCGATGGACTGTGGAATCATAGTAAGCGAGTTCGTACTCCAGTCTCGCTATTACGTACACTTTCGGGCAAATACCCTTTGGAAAGGTATGAACCCCCTTATCCTCCCAGCTATGGGTTAAATAGTACTACTACTGTTCTTCTAGGAGAATAGCTTTGGCATTAAATAACCTATAAAGGTTGATATGCCATTAAACAAAGAAACCAAACCAAATAACTTGCACACTGTTATATGATTTCTAATATTCCTATCTAATTCCTATTAATCATCTAATACTCTATTAGACTTACACATACAAATAATTATTTTAGGCAGGTATTGACTCAAGTGAGTCGAAAATTTTGCAATATTTTAGTATGTACAAGTTTGCAGTATGTATATCACAAGACAGAAGCAGTTCAAGCTGTAGTCAGTACTTGTCATTGGTTGTATAGTGGTAGTTAGTGTATTGACATGATATGCATTATTTCACTCCATGTGATTTGAAAGTTGTCTCGGTGAAATTTAATGTAGTCTGATCCAGGGATTTATAAGTTCAAACTGGGCTATAATGCTGCAGAAGTAATGAAAAATGTTTGTTGTGTGAAAATTGAAGAAATTTCGCTTGGGTTGGAAGAACCTCGACAATCAAGTGAGGTCAGTTAAACTTAGAACCATAGGGACAAATATGGTGAGTAGAACTCGGAGAGTATCAAGCGAAATATACATTTCACAGTGTGGTTCTTCAACTTCACAACCTCGGAAAAAGCATCTGGAGCTACCAAATTAGTGCTTCACTTTACTAAAATAATACAAAACTTTTGACTCACCTTAGTAATAGACTACTTACAATAAGAAAGGTCTCTTCACCTGTAAATTATATTCTCCCTTAAGTTGAATATAAGTATTTTATAACCGATAAACTGATTACAGGAAGAAAGGTTTTAAAAGTGTTTTTTGTAGTAATGAGTGTCACTGATCCTGCACTTGGGATAAAATGTCAGATCCCTTAGCCAGCATATCTTATCTTCTAACTTTTTAGCTGTTCCAGCTAACTTTCTCTCTTATATTCTTTCTGAATAATTTTCCTTATTATCTATCTATATATCTATCTATCTATCTCTTTGTTTTTCTCTTGGGAACCTGTTTGCCACACAATGTGTCAAGATTCATGATAATTACTGTTTGTGGCAGCCCTATATAAACTACAATTGTTGGTGCCCACCGAAGCAAGACTAGCTCAGCAAGCTAGGTTGGATCGAGGGAGACCCCACAAATAGCTTTGATGGTATTAAATTTAAAATCAACGGGAGGAAAAAAATTTTTTTCAAATAAGAGTGAGAGAAGAAAAAGCAAATGTATAATACCTAGCAAGGTTACTTGGCACTGCTCAGGTTAATGTAGCTTCTTTTAATTATTCCCACCTCTCTTGCTAACAATTTTTTTCAGATCAAAAATCAAGGAAACAAGCAATAGAAAATTTTAGACTGATTTAAAGATTTAAAGGAGAGAAAACTTTTTCATTTGCTGATATTTCTTTTCTTGAAAATATAGTTGATCAAAAAGAGATAAGATGTGTATTATCTTTGCCCCGTGGTACACTTTGATCTAGGTGAGAAAACTGGTGCATTCATACATTGTGTAGTGTAAAAATAAATCAGTTCAGTTCCTGAGGACTTTCTCTGCAGGATGTAATGGAGCCAATTGGGTCTAAAGAGATAAAGGCTGGGTTTATAGACCATCAGCTGAGGTGCCTTGATAAAGGGAATGTTGACAAAACTGAGCTATAATTGGCACCAACTTCTTCGATACTTGCTTGTCATATATCCACAGAATCTTACTAAAATAGTAAAAAGTAAAGTGGGTGACCATAGTCGAGGGTGACCCGAAGGCTCCTTTTTCAATAGCAACTACATCAAGGTGTAGGAGAGGGCACAACTCCTTTCCCTGGATTGCTCCACTTTACCCTTGATCCTTACCTTATAATGCTGAGTGTTAAGCAAGGAGGGATCAAGTACCATTTTTTGAGTCTTTGGTATGACTTGACCTTGGATTGAACCCAGGTCTCCCAGGCCATTGGCGAACAGTCATAGATATTTGGAGGGGAATCTGTTTGTGTAGTGGCTAATGTGCAGGAACTGAAACATTATAGTAAGCAAGTTTCAACTCCAGTCACACTATTGTATTCATTTTTTGTACTAATATCTTTTCAATGACCCCCACCACATCTCTGTAGCTATAGATTAAATAGTACCACTGCTGTTCTTCTACAAGGATAGCTTTAGCATTGAATAACCCACAAAGGTTTATATGCCAGTAAACAAAGAAGCCAAACTAAATCATATATATTTTAACAAGATTCTGTGGATACAGAAATATGACTGTGACAAAAATACATAAAAGAAGTTGTTTTTAGTATGATTGTAGTTGATAAATCTCAATTTAAGTGGTTTTTTTTTTTGTTTTCTTTTGCAGTGGGCGGGATGTAATTTGAATTGTCACCTCAATTCTCATAAACTCTTAAATTTAGTCCATTCAACAATTGGTCCTTTTATTGTTACATTTGTATTATAATTGATAAAGTTGATTTAGCCTTTCATGTTTAGTTTTTTTTTCTTTAATTAAGCAGAGAGAAAGAGAGAGAGAGATGGAAAGAAAAAAATTATTTATTGAGGTGTATACAAGAAAGAAAGTTATTTTTAATGAGAAAAAAACTGCATCATCTAAATTATCATCTCAAGTACCTTGCTGTGTCACAAACCTTTTCCCATTACTCCTGCTACCAGCCAAACCAAAGACGTTTTAGGGAAAAAAAGTAACCTTTGATCTTGTTGGGTGTAAACATTACTAAACTTCCCACCTCTATTGAAGGATTAGCTCTGTGAACTAAGTGGTTTTAAATGAACTTGAATTTTCATTAATAGTTAGTGCTACAATTACAACAACAACTATCTAAATTGAACTAATGGTAAGCAATTATATCATTGCAACTAGAACAGTATCATCAATGATAGTATTTATCTTGTACAATCATCATCATTATAATTGCTATTTTGAGACCAACTTTGGATTGGCTTCTTTGTTTTAATCTTTGTGGGTTATTAATGCCAAAGCCATCTTTGTAGAACAATAGGGGTATTTTTTAAACCATAGTTGGCGGGTATAAAGGGATCCATACTTTTTCCAAGGATATTAGTCCAAAAGTGAGTGTAATAGAACCAGTATGAACTTGCTTACTACATTACCCAGTTGTAGAATACACCAACTGCTTCTCTGTAAAGGGGTAAGACCACCCCCTCACCAACAAGTGCCCTGGATATGACACTAAACAATCTGATGGTGAGGCTCCAGTTATGCAGGAGCTTTGGGGAATGAGTACCCTTTCATTGCCATCACTCCTAGGTCTACTCTGGCCCAGAGTGATAACACCTGATAGGGTCCCATCTATGGGTCAAGTAGAACTAAACTGTGTACTTATGCTAAACTGAATTGTTTGAAATAGAACTGGGCCATTGGCTTAATTAGTAGAGTGTTCACTAAAGGTTCAGAAGACCAGGGCTCAATCTCTGGTCAGGTCATACCAAAGACTCAAAAAATGATACTTGATGCTGCCTTGCTTAACACTCAGCATTATAAGGTAAGGATCAAGGGTAAAATGGAGCAATCTAGGGAGTGGAGTAGTACCCTCCCCTAAACTTTGGTATGGTAGCTATTGAAAAGGGAGCCTTCAGTTTACCCTTGACTAAGGTCATCAACTTATGTGTATAAAAATGGATTTGGCATTAATAACTTATAATGGTTGATATGCCATAAAACCCAACCAATCAATCTGCTCGCTACAATGTTGTAGTTCAGTAAATTAGCCACTATGCCACAGGGACTCCCTTCCCCACAAAAAAATTGGTTTAGTTTCTTTGTTTAATGGCATATCAACCTTCATGGGTTATTTTATGCAAAAGCTATTCTTTTAGAAGAAAAACACTATCTAACCCATAGCTGAGAGGGATAAGGAAGTTTATACCTTTCTCAAGGGTACGAGTCTGAAAGAGAACACAATAGCATGACTGCAGTTTTAACTTTCTTATTATAATATTGTAGTCCAGCATATTAGTACTTATGTTAGAGGGACTTCCCTTCCATCTTTGGTAGTCACTTGATTGCCAAACATGCATTGATATATCCTCAATCTACAGTAGCATTTGCTATTGGGATAAATTTGTTTCAGATCATTTGAATTAATAGAGAGGGGCAAATATCTTTGACATGACCCTATCAGAAAATTGAAAATATTTAATTTGGACCGTACAAAATACAATACAAAAGACTGATAAATGGTTGGAGTAGAGGTGTTTGATTAGGAAACTATAGTTTCTGGTACCTTGATGAACAATATAAAATCTGGTGCTGCTGAAAGCCTATATAATGAACTTTAAGTGTTTCTCTATAAAACTATGAGAGTCAATATATTAGTTTTTTGAATAAATTTTTATAACTATTTTTGCAGAAACTCTGTATAAATAGTCTTTTAGTAAACTTAGTAAACTTTAGTTTGGCACAAGGTCTGAAGAATGGAGCACCCAGACAAAATCGCATGCCCTACCAATGCAAACCTAGCTAGATAACCAGATGTTTGCCTACCTTTCTTGCACATTCATATGTTGAGTGAAACACATGAAAAAAAAATCAACTCCGCTTCAGAAAGCACCTGTCCTCTTATTTAAGGCAGTAAAAGCTGGGTTTATTTCTCAGCACCAGAGGCACTCTAAAAGGGAAGTGCTGACTGAGATGAGCTATTTTTGGCACTCACCTCTGGAGGTTAAACTGACCGTGTGTCAAATTCCAGCATTTTAGGGGGTTGGATAAATACTTTTACTAGAGGCAGGATTCAATACAAAGTAGGCATTTTAAAGCAGAGCCTCTCTTGCGTACCTTGCTAAGTAACTATTATGCCATGGGAGGTATTCCAATCCCCAGTATAAAAATCAAAATAATTTATCACTACAGCTAAATGCAGTTTGGACCTAGATTTATTATTTTTTCAATAAACATTTTCAAAAGATAACAGCCACAAAGCAAATACAGTATTTGATCCATAATGATTTCTTTCTTTTGCAATCCAATGCTTTTCTAAGGTTTTTAGCTTACAAAAACAACAAAAAAAAAAAACAATATTGTGCTAATAACAGCTCAGTTTATATAACCATAATTATTCCAAGAATCCTTCTTGTAAGTTTCTTTTTAGCCTGTTGGGATATTTAACTAGACCATGCTGAGTACCATTTCTGAACAGCACTGCAAAATATATAGAAGAAAATTTTGAGCATCCAATATATATATATATACACACACACACACACACAGATAGTGTGTGTGTTGGTACATATGTACCATCTTTGGTTTATGTGTCTGTGTGTGGTGTGATCTTTGGGGAGTATAACCATGTGTGTGTTATCATTGGTATATATTCATATAAATGCATGTGTGTGCGTGATCTTTGTCTTATATATATATGTATGTGTGTGTGTGGGGGGTGCTTTTATATATATTCATATACATATATGTATGGGTATGCAATCTTTTGTGTATAGATATATACATGTACATGCCATCTTTGGAAAGTGTGTGTGTTATATATATGCCATTCTTTGGCATATGCAACTACTCAAACGATTCATTTTCTTCAGGAAATAGACATTTCCAATAATTATTATTCCTTGTTTTTCCTTCTATTCAACAGTTTTTACTACAGCTGCAACTTTATTGTTACTTTTATATTTTTTTTATTTCTCTACTAGTGTTGATATCATTACATTAGCCACTGTTGATACTATTACTCAGGCTCCATCTTCAATTCTTTTAACCAACTTTCCCCACCCCTTACTACTATTGCAATTAATTTAGTGGCAGTTATTGGTTGGGTTGATGTCATTATTGTATGCTTTTTCGATTTCTTTCTGGCTATAAATTGCATGGTTCACCAATTTCCTTTCATCTCCATCCAATAAAAAAAAAATTGCAGTCACCTTCAGTTTAGATTAGCGGGAAATTTACCTTTTCTTCAACAGCTGCTTTTGTTTTCTATACATGATTTTATATATATATATATCCCATCAGCCTTTTTCTCAGTCCAATGTAGGGCTCAGCACTTCACCTCAGTCTGTTAGATATGAGGAGTAATGATGTTACCCTGTCATGCTGGCAGCTCTTAAGATGACTGTGGGTCCAAGCTGTATTAACCTTTTTTCTACATTCATGTCTAGAGTGGAGAGACTTGTTTCATGGGGTCTGATTATCTTCCATGCAATACTACCAAGGCATGTGACCAATAGGAGGTCTTGAGAGAATAACTTGCCAGTAACTGATATATAAAATGATACTCTGCTCTCTATCCTTAGAAATGAGAAGAAGTCTAGGAGAAGAAGAAACTGAATTCAAAACCTGAGGAATGTTGCCTGGAAAATCTGTGGTACACCAGTGCACTATTCTTTAATCAGTTTATTTAAAAAGTGTGGCTGACTTAATATGATCTTCCACCACAATAAACAAATCATAAGGTTAATTCTTGAGTGGAATATATCTGGTTTGAATTCAGAGTTTTCATTCTCCTGGACTAGTTGGCTTACCAAGGCCCAGTGTACTTTTCTGTTTACCCATAGCTGGGGGGAAGAAGGGACAGACACATGCTTTTTTTCAACTGCAATAGTACAAAGTGAAACACAAACAGCTCTTAAGATGCATTTGAACTTGGGTTGCTGAGTTCATTTCCTACGATGATAACTGTTTCACTACTAGTGCCTGTGTAGTTCATTTGTTAAGATTTGATGAATGAAAAATTATTATTACTTGGCCCTGAAAGTGGCATGATTACTATACTCACATCCAAACTATTACATTATTACAGATTTGTATTACTTATTGCGTATTACAACCTTTATGAATAATCATTTAAAAAAGGTAAAAAATGATAACATATCATTTTTACCTTTTTTGTTTATTTATTCGTGACTGGGCCATTAATCAAATGAAATTACAAGATTTTCTCTTGATGGAATAAGCCACTTTATATATCAGTTATTACTTTTACTCTTTGTGAGTTTTTCATACCAGCATTGGCTGACGGTCTTTCATTGGAGTCTGAGTGACAGCAAGTCTCCAGGACTCTTCTGAGTATTCTAGCTGATCTTCACAAGGCTGTGGTTTGGATGGTCTCGATTCTTTTTCTGATTTCCTGTTCCTCCAGTCTCTTTTCCAAGCTTTTGGGGATTTTACTTCTCTGGCAAGGTTCAAGTATTTTTTTCTTTTCCTTATAGGGTCCACTAGAAAGGAAAATCCGCAAGATGGTTAGTGCTCAGGGTTGGGTGGATAGTTTGTATTTGAAAGTCTAAGAAAATTTTATGTATCTCATTTTCTTGGATGGATTTTAGTTTTTGCATAGTATGGTCAAATTTGAATCTCTTGCACAATTCCCAGTGGTGGATCACCCTTCCCAACCAGTCATACCTAGTCTAGTACTCTTTTAGTGCTAGTTTGAAGCATTTGCTTATGTGATTAACTATTTCATCTCTATCTCTAAATAACCTTCACTTACTATTATGTTGCATATTATCAATTTTTACTTTAATTTACATTACTATTTTTTGCTGCAGAGAGTCAAATTTCACTCTTAACATTTCCTCTTCATAGCCATGTCCAGGTCCTCTCATATATAATCTTAAATATTTAAACATGAATTTCATGACTTTCAAAATATCTTTAAAAAATAAAAGGAGTCAGTTACTGTTATTTTTCCTAAGCAAAATGGCTATCAATAAAAATGTCTTGAAGTCTGTATTAAAAACATCATCATCAAGAATATAAGATTTTTAACTTCTGGTTATAGAAATTTAAAAACTGAAAGAAAATGTTTTCAGCTGATCTCAGTCTTATTGCGATTTATTTTTTTCTTCTTGTCTTTTCAGGAAATCCCTTTCCGACACATTTGGAGTGGCAACCAGAATAACCTTCATTGTTCTTTCTCTTTGGAACTGCTCGACCGATCCCAGCACATGATCAGCTGCAAGATCCAAGTCTATCAAAAAGCCATCCTCAGCAACCGACAGGTGCTGCACGTCCACACCAACCTCAAAGATGTAAGTCTAACATTTTTTTTTTTTTTTATTCATCTTTTGTTCTCAAATAATAACACCAATATTTATATACTCTCAGATGTAAAAAAAAAAATACTGATAGTCAAGAGATTAGGAACATTTAACTTAACCATTTCATACTTTCATTTCTCATCTCATATTGGCCAATTTCTATCATCTTTTTCTTTAAGATCTTCATTTCTAATTTCTGCTTCTTGTAAAGCTCAGTTTTTAGATACTCACTATTATTTTTTCTTAGCTTAGCTATCTTGTACAAGTTTCAAAATTCCATTTGATATACAAATACAAGTTAGTACTATTCCATGGCTCTGTTTGTTTACAAATGAAGCTGTCTAAATTCATGACCATTTTGGGAATTCTCGAAAGTGATTCTATCAGATTTGATTCTTTGATCTGAAGTCAACAATGTTACCATTTCTTTCAGTCTACACAAGCAAGAATTGGTCAACCTTACTTTTTTTTGTAATATATTTTTAGGATAGGCATGTATTTAAAAACTTCAAACCATTGGTTCACCAAGAACAACGACTAGGGATTTCTTTATGGTCTATTTAACTCATCTAAAGGTGAATAAGTGTTGGGTTTAATGCCTGGCACTTAAGGTGCCCCAAAAGGATAATGTCAATGAAGATTATCTATTTTTGTCACTGTCTCTCAAACTGGAAAATTTGCTTGCTTTGGGGTTCCACATTAAACTAACCTTGTGTCACATTTTGGCCTAATGCAGAAAAAGTGCAATTTTGGTTGGTAATGTCTTACTGAACCAAGACAGAAATGAGCAATTAATGGAACATTCATTTTGGGTTTTTTTTTCAAAATAGTTACCCTGGCATTTCATATATACTTATTCCAGTGAGTTTTCTATTGTTTGAAGCTTCTAAAACTCCTCTTTTTGATATGGTGTGAAACTTTGCCATCAAATCACTTTTAATATCCTTCATACCCTCAAATTGTCGTAGAAAATGGGAATCAGTTACCCAAGTTCAAATCCTGAGCAAAGCTATTTGCTGTTACCCTTATTCTCCCTACAGCTATAGATAAATAAATAGTAGGGAAAACTGGGCTCTTTAACCTTGATCTAGAAGGAAAATTTTGAATTCAAACCAGTTGTAGACCTGGAGAGGTTGGTTGTTTTGTTTTATAACATATCAACCCTTTCGGGATCATTTAACACTGAATTAAGTCATTTTGATAAAAGTTTCAAACAGTTCAGTTTAGTATTATTATTATTTATCTTTATACACAAAATTAAATGTAAAAACAGTTAATTTCAAACAATTCAGTTTAGTTCTATTTGAACCATAGATAGGACCCTATCAGGTGCTAACACTTGGGGCCAGAGTAAACCTGGGAGTGATTGCAATGAAGGAGTGCTCCACATTCCCTAAAGCTTCAGTATTACTGGAGCCTCACCATCAGATTGTTTAGTGTCATATCCAGGACACTCATTGGAGGAGTCTTATCCCTCTACAGAGATTCAGTCGGTGTATTTTACAGCCCCAGGTGACTGGGCCAAGACCTGGAGAGGGATGGGCTCCACCAGGTTATTTCTCCCCAAGAGTAGTGCCTCCATAACCAAACTAAGTTACGGGAAATCCTTAAATCTTACTTTTTAGATGAATTCTCAGTTAAGAAAACAAGAAAAAATTGTATGGAGAGTGTTGCACTTACACAATCCTGTGTTTTTGTGTCTAGACATCATCACTTCATTAAAGAAGTTGCACATCTTCATTTAAATTTAAAAATTAACGGAGGTTTAAATATTGAGTGTTGCACTTACACAATCCTGTGTTTTTGTGTCTAGACATCATCACTTCATTAAAGAAGTTGCACATCTTCATTTAAATTTAAAAATTAACGGAGGTTTAAATATTGAAACAAACATGAGTTGTTCAATCCTGCATATTGGATTTGTATTAGAACTTTGCATTTTGAGAACTTAGTCGTTTGCTGTGAAGCCTATTTGGGCACTTTTAGATTTGTTTTTTTTTACTTTGAAGCCCTACTGAAAAGAGTAAAAGGAAAAAATAAAATGGAAATAGAAGTAAAAGATTTACTAGCCACTTTATTGTTTGTTGTTGTATATTCATTGACATAAGACAAAGATTAAGTCAGTCTCTCTTGCAAGCTGTCTACTTGTCAAACACGACAAGTTTTTCTACTTTCTCTCACCATCTTGAGTGTAAGTGTAAATATCCTATCACTTAGTTGATGGAAGTAACCAGTTTGATTCTATCAGTCTGTCTCTATGTCTGTAGACCCGTAATCTGTATCAGTCTGTCTATCTGTCTGTCTGTCCGTCCGTCCGTCTCTTGTGTGTCCAGCTGACGGCTGATCACATCACAAAGCTGTTGTTTGTCTGTCGGTCCATGTGCATGCACAGTTCTCTTGTTTTTAGCCACAGGCCAGGGTGATGGAAAAGAAAATCCCCATTCCCTTGACTTGAAATCTTTTTGTGTGTTGTTCTCTCTCTTTAAATGGCTGGTCAATGAGCTGTGCTATGAATTGAAAGGACATTTCAACCGAGTCATCTAGGAAACGGTCAGGACAGAGGTGGCATCTGCATATAAAATTTATTTCCTAGAACAGAATGTTGACCTCAAAAACTGTCGATCTTCATGATAACGCTTTTTATTGGAAAATCTAAACAACTTACTGTTGGTAGGCAGTCTTTTCTGTTACTATGCTAAATATGCAAGATAGAGCTATTTTTATATCAAATATTCAAATACAAAACATGCTTTTTTAACTTGTAGTCTTGCAGCCTTCACGGTTTCAGTGCTCAATATTTAAGATGGACTGAATTATACATGATTGTGTTAATATAAAACTGACAGTATCCACAGATATCCCTAAAATTTAAAAGAATGAATAAAAATAACATTTAATAAATTTAGTTAGGACATTTTTGTAAGATATTTTCTGTCAATGAGGAGTAGACTGATAGGGATCTGTTCCCCACTGCACAGCAAAAAAGTATAATTGGGCTCCTTAACCTCTCTCATCTTATTGTCTATTTCATATAGATATTGTACAGTCTTCATCAGTGATTTGTTTCTAAAGATCAGAAGAATTCATAGAAATCTATTGAGGTGTTTATTTCAAGTCTTTGTAATTTTCAAAACATTTTAGATATAACACATTGATTTATTTGAGGCTACCTAAAAAATGAGACTTGCTACTTGGGTCCTTGGGCACTATGTAACTGACCATCTGCTCAGTTCACCACTGTTTGTTTCTGTAGTGTAAAGTGGATTTATTTTATGCCAGACTCATGACAAGAAAACCGAGTAAAATGTTCCCCCTTTCCTTAACCCTTACAATCTTGTGCACCATAATTTGTGCTGCTACCCTAAGTACATATTCCTTGGTGGCTTGAATTCTGGTCAGATAATCCCCATTTCTACATTGTTATTGCCTAGCAACAATGCAGCCAATCACACTGTTAAATAACAGATTAAATTTTCAGCTATTTTTCAGCCAGGAACTCAGTGTGCATGTATGGGGGTTATTCAGTTCTAAAGGTTAATACTAAATATTGCAGTTTTTGTTTTTTTTTAAATAATGGACACATAAATTTTCTACTTATCAGTCTCTCTAACTTAAATAATATTCTTCATTCATATATATACCAGTCTGAATTCTCTTTTAGAAATATGTTCATCAGATTAATCCAATAAGTAAACTTTAAAAGGGGGGTGTCCATGTGGTGTAATGGTTAAAGCGATGGACTGCGGAATCGTAGTAAGCGAGTTCGTACTCCAGTCACGCTATTATGTTCACTTTCAGGGAAATACCCTTGGAAAGGTATGAACCCCCTTATCCTCCCAGCTATGGGTTAAATAGTACCACTACTGTTCTTCTAGGAGAATAGCTTTGGCATTAAATAACCTATAAAGGTTGATATGCCATTAAACAAAGAAACCAAACCAAACTTTAAAAGCAATTACATTCTTCTTTATCAAGGTTTAATAGCAGCAAAATAAAAATAACAATAAGAAATAGGCATTTGGGTTGAGCTTAAATTTATACTTTTTTTCTCTCAGGATTTTAATACAATATAAAACTAATTATTAATTATTATCCCCTATTTTGTTGGCTTTATTTGCTGGTTTTTCTCTTCATTAAACCTTGTATTTTTTTTAAAAGTAAAATCTGATAATTCACTAGCATCACTTACTCATTAAACTGAGTATTAGACTGTACATTTTATGGCTTCATATCAAATCAATCATTTTGTCTGTGAATCTTCAAGTAGACAAGATAACAAATTGGTCCTTATAAACAAAGGAATGTAATAATTATGAAAAAAAAAAAGATCAGAAAAAATTCAATAGGAGCAAGGGTCATGAGGGTGTTGAGAAATATTTCAAATCAGAGAGACCATAAGGTTGGAAATATTTTCCAACTCGGCTTAAATATTTTACTCTCAAATACCAGTCCATTGCTCTGACCTCTTTATTCCCAAATTACAAGCTTATTACTTTAGTAGGTATTTTTTTAAGATGACCACTCACCAGTGGTCATCATCTTTTTTCATGCAGAAACACCAACTTAAAGCAGTGCAATCTAAGTTTACAACTGCTGCTTCAGAGAGAAAACATTTAAATCAATGGTCATCAATTTATGTATGTCTACCATTCAACTTCAAAGTTTAAAGTCAAACTCTAGTAGGAGATACTAACTAGTTTGGTGGCCAATGTTCTTGAGACAAAACCCTTAATTCAGTGGTCATCAACTGTTTACCATCAATGTTGTAATTAGATTGTTAAGATAGCATGCTGAGTAATTTATGGAAATTGCTGTTTCTTGATGGTGCTCATGTTGTACTAAACCACATGGTTCTGGTAATTCTTGGTCATAGCAATACAGCTGGTTTGAATTTTTCATTCTCCTAGATTGGTTGCTTTATCTAAACCAGGGAGACAAGTCTGTTCTATGTATTCATGGCTGGTTGGAGAAGAAATGGCTTTATACCTTACCTAAGGACACTAACACAAAGTGAAATGCAAACTGACTCATCAAGGATTTGAACCCAGTTTGCCAGTTCCATTTTCTAAGACAATAACCACCAGTTTAATAAAGTTTAAATCACTCATTTGTGAATGTGAACACTCGGATTAAAGACCACTGGACAAAAGTAATTGACAATAAAGTAAAACCTCTTTTTGCATAAAATCAATTTTCTTACTCTTGAGACAATGAATATTGTAATAAGTATCACTCAGCCAGCATTAAATTAAAAATCTTGATAGCATTTTATTTTATATTCAGCCACTTCACAAATCTTGGTGATCAGTAAAAGATATGGAATTGATTGCTTTTATCACTGAGCTCACTTAGCAGTTTCTTGCATGAGAGAATTGGCAAGAAAATGAAATATAGTTATCAATAATATTTGGTAGGCTGTAGAGGAGTTGTCTTCAGTTCATAAATTGAATCTATTTGTACAGTTTTCTTATATGGCTAAGGAATAAAACTTACAAAGGTCAACATAGTTGTGAGATGAAGTAAGCCAAGTTAAAAACAAAACAAAAAAAAAAAACAACAAAAATGCAAAGAGGACTCTTCATGGATTTATCGTGTTGTTGGTGCTGTTTCAGATCATGCCCTCATCAAGCTCTAGTGATTCGTCCACACTGAAACATCGGCAAGCTGCTGCAGTGACCAACTCTCAGTCCTCCAGCCAGGTCACCTCAATGCTGGCCATGGACCCGCAACAGAGAGCCTTTAGGTAACTATCCACACTAATCCTGACCAAATAAAAAAAGATTAACAGCCACTTGTCTACTAACCCTGCAAGAACGCGACTGCAGAGGACACTGCCAACCAATTGGAACAATTGGGTTCTTTTGATGGGGAGGGACTCTCTATCATCAAGCCCAATAGATGCTTGATCTTTTTCTATTTCTCTATGTTTGCAATTAGTTAATCCTTTTTTAAGTTTTATTTTGGACTGGTGGATTTAAAAGATTATAAAATAACCATCTAATTAACTGGAGGTTTAACCAATCGTAAAAAAGTTGACAATAGATTTTATAATCGTTTTACTTGAATCCGCCGACATCTAAAAATAATTTAGTTGTTTCTTAACTAAAACTTAAAATTTAGGCAAACATAATATTTAATATTCAATTAAACAAATAAATAAAATTATTAAGGGAGGTAAGCAAACTAAGAAAAGCAGCAGTTATGTCCCTTGCCATCGTGTTCTCATCGACTCACTTATTTTCTCTTCTTTATGAGCAATACAATGTTTTGTTGTCGTTTGTTCTTCAATGAATTGAAATCCTTGCACATGTTTCAGTTGTATTTTAATATCCACTGTAAACAATCAGAGTGTCATATATATTTATTTGTGTGAAGTTTTTGTTTTATATCCCTGCATGCAATGAGAAGAGACACCAAAATGCAAATGTTATGTGAACACTGCATGTGTTGCGATTTTCAATATTAATTAGTTTAACATGATTACCTAACCTTACAAATTTCTTATCTGTCTATCTCTCTCTCTCTCTCTCTCCTTTTCTATTCATGAATTCAGATCCTGTCTACTTTTTGGGGGCACATTCAGTGACTTGGCCAATCTTGTTCTATTCAAATCCTATAACTATTTGTACAAGTTGTGCCTTAAAGTACAAATTGAATTTCATTTTTCAGGAGATATAGAGGATTTACTCCCACAGAAATGGTGACTAATTGTTATAAACTTGCCGTAGAGCAATGGTTTGCAAAAACTAATCTCACTCAGTTATTGAAAGAGAAGTGAATTTTTTTGGCTCTGTCCTAGACTTAGTGAAAACTATTAAACCATTACTCTCCTAAACCATTGATAGTGAATGAATTTCCTTTACTAAGCTTAGTTTAGTTTATAGTACAAGAATAACCATATGGAGCTGCCAGTATAAACAAAACTCACTAACAGTGGTCTGCTTGTCAAATGTGTATCGTCGTAGGAAATGGACACGGTGAAACGAGTTCAAGTCCCGGACGAGACTCATTGCATTTCACATAGCACTAATACCCTTGGGAAAGGTATGAATCCAATTATTCTCCCTCCAGCTATGGGTAAATAGTAGGACAGACTGGGTTCTTCAGCCTTGGTGAGGCAACTAGTCTAGGAGAAGGAAAACTCTGAATTCAAACCTGTTAAACTCCGCTAAAAAATTGACCCTGTGTCATATCCTGCCCGAGCGGAGGTGTTGGTAAATAGGATTACACCATATAATTAAACCAATTCATAGTTAAAATTTATAAAATCCAACAAATAATGAAACAAAAAAGCAATTTGATCGGAAAGGTAAGCAAACTCTGAAATCAGATCCACTTAAAAAGTTTACCTTGAGTCACTTCTTCCTCATAGGAAAAGGGTTATACATGCAATTTTTTATTAAAGAAAGGTGCATTTATAAATCAATAGTCATATAAGAAAAGATTTTGGTTGGTTCTACATGATCCAAGAAGACATCAATAAGCTGAAAAACATTTTCTTGATTTGAAGTGCAAATTGTCATATTTGGAAATGAAATTAGCAAAACATTCTGTTTGAAGGTGATGTCATTTCTGCATTAAACATCAATGCCTTTTGTCCAAAGTCATTTCAGTATCTTGTCTGAGTTATTAGAAGCAGGGCTGGTGTTAAGAAGTTTAAGACCCAATTAGAAAATTGTTAGTGGAGCTGACTACCCTACAAAATAATTTCAAAATCAATGTTTTTTGTAATGTTATTTTCTATAGATAATATCACCAAATCAATCTTTCTTGTGAAATTGTTGACTATAGGACTATTTTAATCAGTTTTGGTTTTGAAAAACTTCTTTCATGTGTGCAAGGACCCAATTTGAACTAATTTAATTGGTTTAAAACTGGTTCTGATTGGCTGCATTTTAATTGCTAAATTTTGGTTATTAAACTAATTTCTTAGTTTTTTGATTGCATTTTGGGCACCATATCCAATCTTTCACAAGTTTTCACTGGCTAAAGTGGTGTAATGGATAGTGAGCAAGTCTTGAAAACCAGCAAGTGTGTTTGATTATCACTGGGTGCCCAATACTTCTGGACTTGCACTAAACAGAGCAAACTTTGTAAATGAAGAGATATAGTGAAAGCAATGCATCCGACAGGATGAGTTAACTGGAGTTAAGCAGTCTCTTGAGTACTTTGTACAGCAGATGTTATAAGCAATCTTAAGTTTGTGTGCCAGATACAGCAAAGCTTAGTAAATTCTATCTTCCTTAGATATCTGTTCTACTTTATAATGTTGAATCTTGCTTTATACATGCAAGCACAGGAAGCAGATGTGATATGTATGAGGGAAAAAAAATACATCTCCTTGGAGCAAGGTTTGACATTAGTTGAAAATGTAACAGACATTTGAGGAAGATTTAAGAGTTCAGCAGCCAAGACAGTATTTGAAGAAGTTGTAAGAAACAGGAAGCCAATTTTCCAATAATGTTTTATAAAGCTTTTAATCTCATCAAGTCATTAGAGCATAACTAATCAGTGATGATTTGAATTCAGTTTAGAACATTAATGACCCTTGTCTCAATTAAAGCAATTTGTATATCTCATCTGAAATTTCTCAACTAATTTCAAATTTTGGTTGATTTGAATTATTTCTTATTTGTATTTTTAAATAAAAAGCACCTTTTGGCTTGTATAACCCTACTTTGAGAATGAAAGCACACATTTCAGATGGGATGTGTTTGAGAATGGAATCATCTCCTTTAAGTAAGGTTGGAGAGTATAGTAGCTGACTCAGTTAGGTTTGGTTTTATGGTATATCAACCATTGTAGTTTATTAAATGCCAAATCGGGTTTACATATGATTTCTAAACACATTTTGTAGATAACATTTTTAAACAAACCTGAACTCATTTTTTTGCACAATTAGATGGCTTCACTTATTTCTGTCTAATAGAATAATTCTTTTTACAATTGATCATTTGTTTGAACACAGTTAAATATTTTCATGTATTGCTATTTAACACTAAAACATGTCATTTCATTACACACAGTTAAATGGTTCCAAGTATCTTTATGTATCACTAACAATTCAATTAGACATCAGTCATTTATTTACACACAGTTAAATGATTAAACAGTTCTATTTCAAGCAATTCAGTTTAAATATCAAACAGTTCTATTTGACCCATAGATAGGGCCTTATCCAGTGGTACCACTCTGGTGTATTCTACAGCCCCAGCCAACTAAGGTAGTAAAAATAAATAAGACAAATACAAAGAAATTAGTTCAAACTAACCAAAATACAATACTGACAATGCATTCAACATTGGCAGAGAGAAGAGAAGAATGGTAAACAAGCTAACCATAACTAATGAGTTTGTATTTCACTGGGTACCCCATACATCTGGCCTTGTGCCACAACTACTTGGGTAAGCAAACTCTCTGTTAGTTTAATACTATGAGTTGGCACAAAACCCAAAATATGTGGTACCCACTGAGAATCAAATTTACTAACAATGGTCTGCTAGCCCAGTTCTCTAACCATTAGACTAACTGAGACACCTTTGGTTTACATTGTAAAATATAACATGCTGACTGTTGGCGATGTTATCATAAATCTAATTTAATTAGGTCATTAGGGCACCACCACAGCCAGTGACACAAGATTTAAATTCAACATAAAAGAACATTCTGGTTTGTTAAAAGCACCAGTTAATTGCCATAGTCAGTATGATACATCAGCAGTTTAACATTTCTGATACTTTAAGCTAATTATTAACCATATGTTGGCAGTAACAATTTACCAATGTCTCTATAACCTATTGTTTACAAAGAAAGAATGGTTTAATTCAATTATTTGCACTGTATGGAATTGGATATGAAAATAAGGAAAATACTGTCCAAACCCTATCTTTGTTTATATGCAACATGTTAAGTTGGGGATATTAAGTCTGCAGCCATGTTTAGTTCTGTCTGTAGCTCAATTCTATTTTATAAAAAAAATTTTTTTTTTCTCATTTTAGAAATATTCAGTTAGATATGTTTGTAGAGGTTATAAAACAGTGTATCTTTAATCCTTAAGGGTTAAAGATACATTTGAACAATTTCTATCACCATTCTCACTCTAAGGACTCTCATATATAAAGACTATATATATATATATATTGTTTGGATGAATGGTTGGGTTTATGGCATATCAACCTTTGTAGGTTATTTAATGCCAAATCCATTTTTATACAAATAATCAGTTCTATTTCAAAAAATTCAGTTTATCATAAGTACACAGTTTAATTGTCAAAAACATTTCTATTTCAAGCTATTCAGTTTAGTCAAACAATTCAGTTTAGTATTAATATAGATTTTGTTTACACACAAATGTCAAAAACAATTCAGTTTAGCGTAAGTATGCAGTTTACTTCTATTTGACGTGTAGATGGGATCCTATCAGGTGCTACCACTCTGGGCCAAAGTGGACCTTGGAGTGATGGCAATGAAAGGGTACTCTGCATTCCCCAAAGCTCCAGCATTACTAGAACCGTACCATCAGATTGTTTAGTGTCCGAACACTCTTTATTTATTTATTGCTAATTAAATTGTTATAATGTATATTGACCCTTTTATCCATTTGCTTTCCTATATTTCAATAAGGCCCACAAAAATATGATTTATTTATTATTTTCATTGAAAGAATATTCTGTTGAATATTTATTTATAAGAGCTTAAATTCCTATCACCATTCTCACTCTAATAACTCTGTGTGTGTGAGTGTATATATATATATATATATATATATATATATATATATATATATACATACACACACTGAGTTCTTATATATACACACACACACACACACACACACACACACACATATATATGTAATTGAATAAACTTAACAAACCATCATTTGGCTATTATAAATTTATTTCAGCTGGCAACTCAATAAGAGGAACCAACATCTTTAGATAGTCATCACAAAATGGAACGAAAAATTTTTTTAAAAATATTCTTTCAATGGATTCCTTCTCGTTTAAAAAAAAAAAAGTGGGGGAGGGGGTACAAAAAGACATGGGTTAGAAGTTGGTCTCAAAAACAGATGTAATGTCATCATCTGGCATCATGTATCCTTCCTTATATATCTAAATTTTTTTTAACACAACTCAAAACCTTCAGCAACTAAAATCTTGTCAATAAATTATCCTATTTTATTTTTAGAAAAAAATCTGTTTTTTTTTTCAATTTATTTATTTATTCAGGAAAATGTGGCCATAAACACTATTACTAATATCAAACTTATTTGGTTTAGTTAAAAAGATTTTTAGAAGTTTTATTTGATTTCCATTCAAGATTAAAATTTAGTCTTTATCTAATATTGCCATTCTAATAATTATCAATAATTTTATTATTGATAATAAAAAAAAGTAACTATTATTACAAATATTGCTAATTTAACATTATTAAATTACCATTAATATCAATAATTATAATAATTTTATCCTACAATTGTTATCACTATCAAAAACATTTTTCACGCTATGTGGATGAGTTTTACTGAACGAACTTTGCTAAAACTTAGCATTGTTTTGTTGGGCATACAATATGAATTGACTTTTAAAGAATAATTATACTTGTCTTGTCTACAAGACAGTTTATACTTTTATCTGGCCCACAAAGCCAAAAGAACTTGACACCTCTTGATCTAAATTTCTAGGTACTGTGGATTAGAAACATTCAGATGAATTTCAATATATTTTCATCATTAGCATGTAATAATAGTGAAAAGAAACTTATTTATTATTTATTTATTAAGGCTATACAACAAAAGTTTTCAAATTATTCTTAATCAACTATTACCAGAGAATTGAGTTTGAATCTCACTAAATACATTACAATTGCTGCTCTGCACCTAGCAACATATAATATTTTTATCTTTAGAATACAATAATAGAGAAGAGAAGCTTATTTAAAGTTGTGAGATAGAGGAAGCCATCTTTCTGATATTTTATTGTTTATTTCTTCAACTAACGGGGAGGTGTCATGGAGAGATGAAATCGGCAATCTATTGTTTTCCTTTCCATTTGCTTATAAGGTGGAGCTGCCAGGCCCCTACCTGGTTTTAAATTCAGAGTTTTTTCTTCTCCTAGACTGGTTGCCTTACCTAGGATAAAGAGCTCAGTTTGCTCTCCTTTTTACGCATATCTGGAGTCGGAGAGAAGTATTTGTACTGTTTCTAAAGGTATTAGTATGAAATAAAATGCAAACAGCCTCATTAGTTTAACATATTCTCCTCAAAAGAATTTCAAAGTGTCTAAGATTAACAACTTTTGACTAAGATATCTCAAAATATTTACATAGCTACAAAGAAAGAACCTCAATAAATTAAATGTAATATAAATCGGTGATGCATATGAATTTGTATGTTTTATTCTTTCAGGCTCCCCATACATATTCGGAACCAGTTGTGCCTATTGCTGGATCCTCCCAATGCACGAGGCACTGATTGGCGAATGCTTGCTCAAGCATTAACAGTTGACAGGTATGTTTACAAATACACATTTTTGAGTGTGTGTGTGTGTGTGTGTATATATATATATATATATATATATATATATGCTTTTAATAAGTTTCATGCATGTACATATATATAATGAAAAAGAAAATAGGCAAAAAGACTTATGATAGAAACTAGTGGTTATATATACATGGTGATTCTTTATGTGGTTTTGATTTGTGCTACCTCAGGTATTGCATTCTCTCTGTAGATACTTGAACCTTCAAAAGCAGATTTTTTATATAAGTTGGTTGCCTGTAGTCAACTGAATGATAGCTACTATACTGAGGTGTAGGGGATGACACTAATCCTTTCCCTTAATCCATATCTCATAATGCTGAGGCATCAATTTTAAAAGTTTTGGTATGACTTGACCTGGGATTGAACCCTGGTCTCCAGTACCACTGGCAAACACTCTAAGCATTATGCCAAAGGATTTTATCTTAGTTAAGCAATAAGATATAAAATAATAAAGCATCTGAAATGTCCATTTTCTAGAGAAAATGAGTTTGAACTTCAATCACTGCATTGCATTCACTTTTGGACTAATACTCTTGGGAGTTTTTCTACAAGGATGGATTTGGCATTAAATAGCCCACAAAGGGTTAAACAAAGAAATAAAACCTTTGCTAGAAATGATGTGCTTTTCAAAAGGCAATCATAACACAAATATGGAGAAAGAGAAAACAACAAAATCCAAGTAATTATAAGAGAACTCCAAACACTAATCCTTTTGCAGGTAGCACTTGTTATATAACATACAGCTGATTACAAATTGGATTACTGAGTAGTGACCATCCTGAGGGTTGGAGAAGCAAATCAACAGGAATAGGTGATAGTCTGGTAGGAAATTGTTTATTTCCTTATCACTTCTGAGGAAAAATGAAAGTTAAGTTACCAGTCATTTGTAATTCATCATTTAAAATATTTTATCTTTGACAATTTGTCTCTCTAGATGTCTTCAAATTTCAAAAAAAAATTTTTTAATTTATTTTAGAAATCTTCAAAAGAAAACAACTGTCATTTCTTCTACAAACTGAAATCTGACCCCCCACCTTCTCCTTTGATGGATCCATTAACCTGTCAGTCTTGCAGTCTGGGAGTTATTTTTGGCTTGTGACCATAGTCTCTCGATCTATATATGCATAGTCCAGTGCTGTTTTTTTTTTTTCATAATGTCATTCAGTTAACATGGTGAATCATGGTCTGAGAATATTTATATTTAAAATATTAGGATATTAGAATTCTGTGATTCCTTTTAAATATAAACATCCTTGTTAATCTAGGATCATCTGTCAATGAATAACATTGGCACACATTACTACCATTTCAATAAACCCATGTTTACAAAATAAACTGTTGGCCATATAATATCCTAACAGTGTTCTGTTCATACTGCACATGGTGCCAGAACTGACGTATGTTTCCAGAGGTATATTCAGATATTTTGCCAAGAATTTTCAATGTGAGAAAAATAAAACTCCTACTTTTAAAGAAATGTTAGAACAATGTCTGTCAGCTCAAAAACTATTACATATTCAATTTTCTTCTAGTTGAAAATACATTAGTATGACAGATCAGATTTTACAATAAAGAAAAAAGTACACTTACCTGAGCAAAATAGTTAGCCTTGCCAAGAAGAAATGTTGGTGTCAAATTGTCATCTTCAACCTTCATTTCAGTCTTTGTCATCTCTGAGGAATAGCAACTTTATAGACTGGGTTTAATGTTCATCATAATTTTTTCCCCTTCTCTAATAATAAACAGGCTTTGGTCACAGAATTTGATGACTGAGCTAAAAAAAAAAAAAAAAAAAAAAAAAAAAAGGATAGAACCAATGATGTAAGAGAAGAAAGTAACAGCTGATTGGGAATAATTCTGATTTCAAAAATTTTCTTTTTTATTCCCTTTTAACTATTTTGTATTCACTTAAATGCCACCTTTGGCAGCCATTAAGTTCCATGTGATTGTTTATGAAATTTTTTTTGTAAATTGCAAGGAAACATGCATTTAATAGTTATCTTCCTAAAGAAATAATAACAATTTGAGTGAGCTTGAATGCTGTCCTATACTATTAGTATTAAGTTGCAAATTGGATAGGATATTGATTTAGCATAGTACTGTTAAAATTATCTAACAGATACCTTGCTACAATGTACCATTTTTTCCTATATTGATAAATAAAAGTAGACTCGTAACATTTTTTTTGTAAAAATAACTACTGGAGAAAAATTGAAAACAAAGTAATCCAAAAGTGAAGAATTTATGCCTTATTTATTTTGTATTTTATTAAACATCCATCATTGTTCTATCAACACTTGGTATCACCATTCTAAAGTCCTGATGAAGGTTCATTCAAACCAAAACATTTAATGTCGACTTTCCTTCACACTAAATTCTTTTTTTTTTTTCCATTATTTACTTCCAAGAATAACTACTATAACCAAAGATAATAGTATTTCATTATTTCTAGAGGAATATTGTCCACTCAAATGGATATTATTGGGTAAAATTCCATTACTATTTGGTGTATACTTATTTTTAGATTCCAATATGTTTATCTTTTTGGTTACTGAGTTTCAATGGTGTAGAGTTTATTAATAAGTACTACCAAAAAATATACATTTTAATTGTAAAATGTTTCACTAGGAATAGTAAAATCCTGGTTTAGTTGGTTTGGTTGTTTTATAGTGTATCAACTTTCTTGGGTTATTTAATGCCAAAGCCATCCTTTTAGAAGAACATTAGCTACACTATTTGACCCATAACTGGGAGGATAAGGGGGTTCATACCTTTCCCAAGGATATTTGTCCAAAAGTGAATGTAATAGTGCAACTGGAGTGCAAACTCACTCACTACAATTCTACTGTCCAGTGCTTTAACCATTACACCATGAGGACATCCCCTCCTAGTTTAGAAGATTATGGAAGATACTGTATTTATCTGAACCCTCTGCTACAGGTAGGATGTTTTTAAGCAGAGTGTTAATTCAAGGCTAAAGAACCCAGTCTACACCACTCTTTATTCATAACTGAAGAGGATTCCATTTTATTACACGAAACAGACTCACTATAGGTGATACTATACATATAAAATTTGAATCATTATAATATAGATAACTGCAGCGTTTTTATTCTTCATATCAGTAGGATTTGTTTGGTTTCTTTGTTTATTGGCACATTAACCTTTGTGGGTTATTTAATACCAAAGTCATCCTTTCAGAAGATAGAAGAACAGTTGTAAGGATAAGAGAGTTCATACCTTTTCCAAGGGTATTAATCTAAAAAAGAATGTAATATGATTAGAGTTACGTGTATAAGTAGCAGATTAGCAGAAATTGTGTTGTTACACTTATATTCACAATGAATTGCAATCAATCTTAGAATTATATCAAATTGGCCTTTTATATTTCCCAGGTACATCAACTATTTTGCGACCAAACGAAGCCCCACGGAACACATTCTGGACCTTTGGGAGGCCCGCCATCGAGAAGACTCAGCCATAACAGACTTGATGAATATTTTACGGGTGATGGGGCGAATGGATGCTGCCGCAGTCCTGGAAAAAGACTCTGGATCTTGGTTATGAGAGAATACTCTCTCAGTCTCTCTCTCTCTCTCTCTTTTTTAAACATGGAACTAAAAACCAGGAATTACTGAAGACAGTTTGTGTATAAACAAAAAAAAAATGATAAAAGTATAAGTCCCTCCTGTCCATGTTGTTGTTGTTGCCCTGATGGCAGACACACAAGAGAAAATACATAATTACATACATTATATAGACTTACATATCTTTATATTAATTTTCATTTAATATTAATAAGACCATGCTTTTTATAAGTGATTTTTTATATCTCCTTTACTAAATGGTCACATCCAATTTTGATGAATGCTGAAAGAAGCTTTGTAAAACAACTCAAAAAAAAAAAAAAAAGATATATTGATTAAAACTAATAATCTGATTTATAGCAATTTCTATTTTATAATTGATTTAAATCTAGCTAACCAAGTGAAAATTATATACATCAGCAAGCAAATCTAATCCAGTTTGTAATAATGATGGCTGTCTACAGACCAAATTACATGACTATAAATATATACAAATCTTAATTAGGAGATATATTCATATATATAAGATGAAATTTCATTTCTAGAAAGACCATGGTCTGTAAAATTAAATGAAACTTTTTTAAATAGAAATATTGTGCTATATATATATATATATATATATATATATGCACAAAAGTTCTTTTTTAAAGATATCACAGTATTTATGATAAAATTATTTTTTAGTTGCTTTTTGTTTTGGTATTTTATTGCTGCTTTTGTTATTCTAGAGTTTTGAACAATCAAGGATATCTTTTTTTTTCTTTTTATCATAGATTTCAAACTTTCAAATTTACTCAGTTCTTACCATGCTATGAGAATCACAGATTAAAGCACTTTTTGCTTTTATGTAAATTCATATTATCTAGTGTTTTTTTTTTCCATGGTCAACTCTTGTAAGTTTGAAATCAGAAATTTCAAACCTTATGACAGACAATAAAATATAGCATGAGATTAAAAGACAATTCAATAAATCACAGAAAGAAATATAAAAACAAGAGATCCAAAGACAATATGGCCAATAATGATTAAAACATTGCACATTTAAAAGACTTCTTTTTTTTTCTTCATAGGGTTTTAAATGTGTGTTTTTTAATCTTCCAGATGCTTTACTTTTGTAGTCCTTGTGTCTACTAAGTCATACTATAATTTACTAAATTGACTTTTAATCTCAAACTTTTAATGTAGTTTTAACATTTTGAACTGTTTTTCATTACGATAAAAGAAATGTTCCAAACACAAAATATATAATAATCATATATACATATGAAGTTCATAATATCAATAAAAGTAATGATGACTAGCATGGGATTTTTTTTTAAATATATAAGCAACTAAGTATCAAATCTTCAATATGAAAATTGGGAAAAAAACAAAAACTGAAAATTAAATTAATTATAAATACTGTCATGTTTTTAATGAAACATACATACACACACATATCAACCGACCGACAGGTGGGCAGATATATTACTAGTTACCATGGAAACTGGACAGCCAGCGAACTCTTCTGATTTTTGGACCAACTGCTGTGATTGTGCTTCTACAGTGATCTGAATCGTGTTGCGGCACGTTTGTATTCTTTCTTGTCGTGCAACAACAGTCTAAAAAAAGGAAAAAAAAAAAAAAAATTAAAACAAAATAGCTGTATAAAAAAAAAATATCAACTCATGCCCAAGAAAAGAAACAAAAAAAAAGAAAAAAAACAATAACAAATACTGAGATCTGAAATGCGTTGTTTACATTTAAAAACCAGAAAAATGAACAAAAAAAAATGCTTTTGTTTTCCTTTATTTATCCAAATCCCTGGCCGGAGATAGTTGGCAAATCTTATCTTTTTCTTTTTACACATTTAAAAAAAAAAAATAATTTTTTTCATGAACAGCAAAAATTAATTTTACAACATCATCCAAACTTCGCTCAAAAGATTAAAAAAATAATATATACAAAAATCATTAAATCGACTCATTCATCTTTGTTTTTTTTTTTTTCTTTGTTTTGTCTTTTTTCTAACAAAAAAGCAAAAAAAGAGACTCTTCCTCAACCAAATGGCCAACATTACCGTCTGAATCCATGAGTAAAGGCGGCATTTTTTGTTGGTGCTTGTACATCCCCTTCACTTGGTTGAATTGACTTTTTATTTTAACTCTCTGTGCTAGCTAATTTTTTCCCTTCCCCTTATTTCGTTTTAGACATCATCAGAGTGAAATTTTTGCCTCTTGTCTTGCTAAGTAATTACAAATGTCCTGCTTTGGCCGTCAAAATCAAATGCTTTGGCTGTCAAAATTAAATGCTTTGGCCGTCAAAATCAAATGCTCTTCTTACAGAAACTGACCACTGGTCTCTGCAAGCCTTGATAAAAACCTGGTGCAACCAACAAAGATTTGGTCCACTTCACTGACCAACATTTGTTCTTCTGTTGTTGCAAACTACATGTGCATATTATTGAAAATATATCTATTTTTCTCTCTCTTTTTCTCTTTTGCTCATTTTCTATAATTACCTTGCGACCCCACCCCCACCCGCCAGCCTTTTTGCCTGATCTACCCCCAACCCCCAACTTCAGATAATTATTTTTTTTGTCTCTTTTTTTCTTTTGGCACTGACTACCTTCAGGGCTGCAACATTGTGGTGAGAATGTTTCTACTTTGGTAATACTCAGGGACTTAGGTATTTGGTATTGAAAATAAATAAAAAGAAAACCTTTTTTTTTTTTTTTTTTTTTTTTTTTAAAAAAAACAAACAAATTAGCACATTTCATCAGTCACATTTAAAGTTTGAAAACTTTGGGTTTTAAAATATTATTTTTGTGGAGGGCATGGATTTCTTTGGCCAAGGTCATTTTAAATGAAAATATACATAAAAGAGGATTTGTACCTCATTAGTCAACCAGCCCTGAAGAGAGTCTTTGTATCTCTTGAAGAAGAAGAATTCTACATCGAGATACAGTGTTAGCTTTCTATCTCAACTGGTTTCGAAAAAGAAAGCTATTCTCAGAAGGTTGATATTTCTATGAAACAAAACTTTTATATTTCAGATTTTTGATCTAATTTGATTCAATCTTAAAATGGTGAGTAGCATGACCACATATTTGATTTGGTTATTATTTTCTACTGTAAAATAGAGAATAGCAAACAAGATTTAAGTTTTATTTAAAGAATGAAAAGAGTAAAAGGAAAGCAACATAAAAAAACTTTCTCCACTTCAGAGATCCTGATTTCTTTATCAAAATCAATAAATTGTAGTGAATGTGGGGACAAAAACATCATAGAATTTAATAATAACAAACTAAATCTTTTCTAGTCTCAATATAATCGTATTCACTTTCAGCAGACATAACTGCTAAAGTCAAAAATGCCAAAATATTTTTTCCTGAATTATTTCTAAGAGTGGGTAGGGAAAAGTTCTTGGCCAAACCAAGAGAAGAATGATTTTTTTTTTTTTTTAAAGAAATGACATGCCAAGTGGGGAGAACTTCAAGATGAAATTTTTCCCTTTGAGACTAGTTACCTATCTATGGTGCTAGAAAAGCCCAGTTTGGCCTATTCTTTATCCAGAGGATGTTTTTGGAATTGGAGAAGAAGAGATGATTTCATGTTTTTTCCAAGGACATTAGCATATTTGTTTCACTACTCAAAATCATTCTTTTCTTGATCAAGCCATGAACTTTTCAGCACCTGTATTAACTATTTTAATAAAAGGAAAGATACTTTCATTTTAAGATGAAATATTAGCCAAATCTGAGACTAACTTCTAGCTGCAAATCGTTGCCCAATTTGCTCATCATTTCAAAAAGCCTATGTAGAGACATTTTTAAATTATTACATATGCCACTCCTTTTATCCAGAGTTTTTGATATGCATAAATTTTGATACATGGTAAATTTTCAAAAAAGATAATATAAAATTATATATATTAAAAAAATCAAACAAACCAAAAAAAAAAAAAAATCTCCAACCTTACCCTCAATTTTTCCAGAATTTTTTTCTATCCATTTTCTTGGGTTTGTCAATGAAGAATATGCCTCACTACAAAATTTCATCTTTTTTTTTTTTAAATGTTTTTAAATATTTTTGTCTTCTTTCAAAAAGCTTACATATATTTTTTGTTTCTATTCTATTTTTTATTTATTTATTTTTTCCAAGACTGGGTTTAAAATTTGGCAAAAAATAACAAAAAAAAAAAATTGGGGAAAAATGTTCGCATATTTTCATTATTTGGTTGCTGGTGCTAAAGTTTAGGAACACTGCAACTTTAGTTCAACATGAAATGAAAATTTAAAAAAAAAAAATACAAAAAAAAAAAACTAAACAAAAAGAAAGAAAAGCATCATCTGTACAGAGGAAAATGTAGACAATAATACTTTGCCAAGTCTGTGGATGTACTTTTTTTTTCTGTTTCTTTTTTTCTTTTTTTGCACCTAATGGAACCACAAGTGTAACTTCTTCATCATTTTGACTTCTCTTTTTCGTAAAAAGATACTGCTTTATTCCACTTTGGAGAGCTGGATGTATTGAGAGATGGCAATGGTTGGATGTGTGTTTATTTTTTATTTCTTTTGCCTTTAAAAACACAGGCAGATAACTATTTTTACCTTATCACCACATAATTGTCATCTTTGCATTAAAAAAATAAATAAATGGCTGAAAATAAAAATGGTATATAAGGGACAAAATAAGTACTGTCAGAATATACAAATACAAAACAAAAAGGATCTGCTCCAATTCCTGCTTTTCTTTTCCTTCATTAGTCTCCATGAATTATCAAGAGATGGCTGTACATTTTGGAAAAAAAAAATCCAAGCAATAAATTGGTTTTTTGGTAACCAATATAAACATTTTCATGAACTACCTTCAATTTTATTCATTATGACATTTTCTTTTTTATTCTCTCAAAAAAAAAAAAATGAGTGGAAATACCAAATTCTACTAATTTTGATATTAGGTCATTGCTTACATCAGTGTTGTCCAGTACTGCAGGCTCAAAAAAGAAAAAAACAAATTTGAAGACCCTGTTAAAAACTGCTGGTTCCATGATGAGAAAAAAAAAGTGGTCGCAAATGAAGAGATGAGCACCAAAGATGAAGGAACTGCTCTCAAATCTGCCTCCTCTTGTATTACTTTCAGACTTCTGAGTCCTAAATTTGTATGGTCAACCACAAATAACATTTATATCTTAGATTTTAAAATTCAGAACAACTAAAAGAAAAAAAGAAGATAATACAGTTTTTTTTTTAAAATTAAAAAAAACAAACCAACAAAGGAAGCAAATAACCAAAAAGCCTTCCAGATTCATAAAAATATGACAAAAGATAATTGAATTGGAATAATATTTATTTTTCTCTCGTTTAATGTGCAAAAGAGAACCAGCTAATTTGGAGAACTTTTTATAGGGTTCTTATTAGAATGTTTTAATCTGGCAAATTTCTGAAAAAATTTCTAATATTTAACCAAAGACATGAGAAGAATTGATGCCTTCTGCAAGAGCATTTATTAAAATACTAGACTTTAATATCAACATTTTTCACATCCATTATAAAGTTTTAAATCTTGGATTATTTATAAAATATAAAAACCCTATATGACATTTTTTAAAAGTATAATTTAATCTATTATCAAAATTTTCACTAAGAAAATTTATTTTCAATTATACAGGATTTATTTGGTTTCTTTGTTTAATGGCATTACGTTTATGGGTAATATAATGCCAAATTCATTTTAGTAGAAGAACAGTAGTGCTACTATTTAATCCATAGGGGGATAAAGGAATTCATACCTTTCTCAAGGGTATTAGTCCAAAAATAAAAATAACAGTGCCACTGAAATTCTAACTTGTTTGCTATAATGTTACCATGTTAGCTACTAAATCAAAGAGACGTGCCCTTGATTATATAGCACTAAATATAAAAGCCTATGATTTTTTTTTCAAGAAGAATCAAAAGCACAAAAGAGCCCAGTATGGCCTTTTATTTCCCCATAGCAAGTGGAGAAAGAAAAGAGGGATTTATACTTTTCCCAGGGGCATTATCATAAAGTGAAACACAAATAGCAACATTCAGGATTTGGACTTTGTTCGTTAAGTCCATTTCCTACAACTTAGGGCCATTTGCTGCTGATATTAAAAACATTTTTTTTTTTTACAAAATTTGTTACCATATCAGAAATTTTCACAAAGTTAATATCCTTAGGTTAAATAGCATATATAAAAGTGTATGATTTGGTTTTTAAAAAAAATAAGAACACTTTATGAATTGAGTAGAATCCTAAGCAAATTATTGTTTTAATATATGGATGGCCATGTGTAAAAGGTATTTTAAATTAATTTCTTTATAGTTTAAATCTTACAAAATACTATGCTCGTCTTTCTCCTGTGAAGCAGTGGGTTTCTAGTTCATTGTAAACTTCACCAGGTCTGTATGAATTTTGGGATTGATCGTAAAAATAACAGTTTTATGGACTGGATGCTATTCCCAACACTCAACCTTGTTATGAAATTGAAGTTTTAGTTTTTGGTTTGAATTTAGTTTTCCTTTTCTTAGATCAGTTGCCCATACAAGGCTAAAAAGTTCAAGTTACCCTACTACTTATCCATAGCTGTGGAAGAACATTAGTATCAAGTGAAACATAAACAACCATACAATTGTTAAGCAAACTGTTCAAAACTTAAATGGGTGACTACTTAAACAACAGCTAAGCTGTGTGTCATATCTAAGCAATGCTTAACAACCTCATTCAGGATTTGAACTTGTTTTGCAGAGTCCATTTTTTAAAATGATAACATTATATCACATGCACCTTCTTTTAAATCTTACAAAATGCTATATATATATATTTTTTTTTTTTCTTCATCATACAACGTGTGAAAGCACATGCGATACCCTGTCCTCATCAGCCGCCAACCATCTTTTGCCACTGGACAGGGTATTTAAAAGAATTATATATATATATATATATATATATATATATATATATATATATATACACACACATAATGGTGTAGATGAATACATTTTTCTCTTAAAATTACTGCAGTCCCATAATAGTTGTTATATTTAGTTTATGCAATATGTATACAAATGTAACAACTATTATGGGACAGAGGTAATATATTTCATCTAAGGTACCTGTTTATGTATAATTAGAATATTATGTAAAATGTTTTGACATAAAAACAAAACATAACTATTTGAAAAATCACTGAGATTCTTTAGAAAAAAAAAGGACTTTTAAATTTAAAACTTCTTGATATAAGGTGTTGGTAGACTTTTGTAGACTCCTTATGGGAGATAGGACCGAAGCTACCTCATGTCAGTGATGGTACTGTAGTTTGATTAACAAGTAGGCCTTTTTATAGAGTGGCATGGCTAGATTTAAAACTCCAATTTTTTGAATTCAGAATTTTCCCTTTTAGACCAGTCTGCCTACCTACAAGACTAGAAGAGCAACAGAGATACCATCTCATATATATAGCAGTAAATATGATTCATTTTTTCAAATATAACTTATAGTAAAAGTGAAAGCGGAAAAGAGCCCATTCTACCCAATTATTTCATAACAAGTAGGGTAGAGGAAGAAGATGGATTCATGCTTTTCCCTAGGACATGAGCATAAAGTGAAACACAAAGTCTTGTATAGAATTTGAACTTGGCATGTGGTGTTCATTTCCTACAACTAAAACCATCAAACAACTTGCACCTTCTTTAATATAAAACTATATAAATGTTCCCAAAAGTAAAATTGAGTTGTGCCAGAGCCAATCAGCAAATGTTACTTTGCAAGTGAAGAAATTTAGATTGGAGAATTAAAAGGTATTTATTTACTTATCTAAAAAAAAGAATCCACTCTTATTATTGTAAGCCAAAACTAGGGGATGGCTTATGACAGGATTAAAATCTAAACCTTTACCACAGAGTGGTCGACCAGTGGAACAGTACTCCTTACAATCAATATCCACCACTTACTGTAACTCAAACAAGAATCACAGTAGACAACTGTATTTCTTTTCTTTTTTTTTTTGAGTTGGGGGTTAACCCATACAGTAGGTATATATCTAATCCAGCATTTTGAGCTAAAAATCTTGAAGTCGACTAATATGTCAGGTTGGCTTGTATGCTACAGTTTATATATATATATATATATATATATATATAAAGTTATCTAAGATAAAGTTAGACACAAAGATATAAGATATCTAAGCATCTGAAATGTCTATTTATATGAAGAGAGAGAGCAAATAAACTCTTTCTCTTCTAGAAGAAAATAATTCAAACTTAGGCAAATACCTAGATGGGTGACCATTCAAGTAACAGGTGATATTGTAAGCAAGCTGAAGCCTGTGTACAGTATCTAAGTAAAGCTCAATAAATAACAAAAACAACTTCATCTAGGAAATCTTATTTACTATAAAATTATTTGCCTTTTAAAATGCAATTGTAGCATAAATATTCACTCATAAAAACAGAGAAAGAGAAAAACTATACAAGAAATGGGAAATCAACCAAATCCAAATAATAAGAGACTTTTTATGTACTAACCTTTTGCAGGTAGCAAGAACTTGTTATATAATATACTGCTGATTACAAATTGGATTGCAGAGTAGTGACCATCCTACTGTCAGGAGAAGCAAATCAACAGCAATAGGTGGTAATCTGGTGGGAAAAGTGAATGATTGATAAAGTCTTGCTTTTAAAGAAATGTTAAAGCAATTTCTGTCTGCTAGAAAATTACAACATATTCAATTTCCTTTGAGTTGAAAATACATTATTATGACAAGATCAAATTTTACAATAAAGAAAAAATAAAGTACACTTACCTGAGCTAAAAAGGTTGAGGATGACAATTTGACAATTGTCATCTTCAACCTTCAGTACTGTCTTTGTCATCTTGGTTGTACACTCTCAGGAATAGCAACTTTTTAAACTGGGCTCAATGTTCATCATAATTATTTTCCCCTTCTCTAATAATAAACAGGCTTTAGTCACTGAAGTTGATGATTAAGCTATAAAAGTATAGAATCAATGATGTACAAGTAACAGATGATTGGGGATATTTGTGAGAATAATTCTGATATCAATAAATCTTTTTTATTCACTTGAATGCCACTTGAGGTAACTATTAAGCTCAGTGTCTTATTTGGTTTGGTATCTTTGTTTAACGGCATACCAACCGTTGTGGATATTTTTTTTTTTAATGCTAAAGCTATCCCCATAGAAGAACAATAGTGGTATTATTTAACCCCTAGATGGGAGGGATAAAGGAATCTACACCTTTCCCAAGGGTATTAGTACAAAAGTGATTGTTAGTGACTGGAGTTTATACTCACTACAATGTCACAGTCCAGCATGTGAGCCACTATGGAATGGGGCCTACTCCAATGCTTTATTTATAAAATTTACATAATAATTAATTACAAATTAAGAAATAAGGAGACGCCCAGCGGTTAGAGTGTTCGCCAATGGCCCGGGAGACCTGGGTTCAATCCCAGGTCGAGTCATACCAAAGACTTTAAAAATGGAACTTGATACCACCTTGCTTAACACTCAGCATTATAAGGTACGGTTCAAGGGTAAAGTGGAGCAATCCAGGGAATGGAGTAGCGCCCTCCCCTACACCTTGGTGTAGTAGCTATCGAAAAGGGAGCCTTCGGGTCACCCTCGACTATGGTCGCTAACTTTACTTACTTCAATATATTTAGCATTTAATAGTTATCTCCCTTAAATTATAACAATCATGATCTTAGACATATTTATAATATATTTTTCAATGTAAAAGTATTAGGTTGCTTTGAAAATAATGTCCAATTTTAAAATAAACTTTTATTAATGACTTTAACAAGTGTTTTAAACAGTCAAAATATGATCATTCAATATCTATGTATTTCTGCCATTGATTAATAAGGTTATTTATGTCTGTACAATAAAAGTCTAGGGGTTTAGATTCCAAGAATTCTTGGTAGTTTCTACTTCTTCTTTATAACAGAACATTTTTTGTTGTAAATAATGGTAGCTGGTGAGTGAGAGATCACGAGAATATCGTGGATGCTTAAGTCTCACATCCCAAGTGAGCTTCTGCAGAGTCATCCTGGCAAAATGTGGCCAAGCTGTCATGAAGAAAAATCATGACTAAACTTGAACTCATGAAACGAAAAAATAAATGCATCACTTCTTTTTCATGTTTATTATTAAAAGCATATAATCATCAAAATCAAATTCTGAAAGAAGTCATAAAAAATTAACAGAAAGTTTTAATCATTAGGAATGTGAATTTTTTATATAACAACTATGAAAATAATATTTACAAACAGAACTTAAACAATTTATACTAAAATCAGATAATAGTTCGCAAACAACCTAATAATAAGATTCCTTGTTTTATAGATATGTTAAAGCAGAGATGGGGAACCTTAAAGACCACATGAAAGTTTATTGTTTACAAATAAAGATAAACCCAATAAATGTTTAGCATATTTACTAAAACATGTAAATTTTAAGTTTATAATTAAGTCCAAATCTAATCAATATATACAACTTTAAAGAAATTAAAATTTTATGAATTTTTTAATGACTTTTTTAGATTGCTTTATTTATAAATGATATCAACAAAGTATTTGATTACACAAGTCAACAATTATTTTACTGAGGAAAAATGAGAGTTTTAGACTAAATCAAATGAGCTGATTTTGAACTCATTCTTAGACTTATTCAAGCATGTCTAGATTTTGTAAGATGTACATAAGTAAGTAAAGTTGGCAACCGTAGTCGAGGGCGACCAGAAGGCTCCCTTTTCAATAGCTACTACACCAAAGCGTAGGGAAGGGCACTACTCCTTTCCCTGGATTGCTCCACTTTACCCTTGATATGTACCTTATATTGCTGAGTGTTAAGCAAGGAGGTATTAAGTACCATTTTTTAAGTCTTTGGTATGACTCAACCTGGAATTGAACCCCGGTCTCCCAGACCAGTGGCGAACACTCTATCCACTAAGCCACATATAGGCTAATTTTAATATATATATATATATATATATATATATATATATATATATATATATATATATATATATATATATATATATATATATATATATATATATATATATATATATATATATATATATATGTGTGTGTGTGTTTCAATCATACATCTTAGATGCATCAGGGAGGTCTTCAGTGATGCCCTGTCTTCATTGCCGATTTCGGGTTTTTTCTGCATCATATCAGCTCTGAAAGAGCCAAGCCGCCTCCGTGATCGCGACGTGCTACGCTCGTGCCTCTACCAAAGCAAAGAAAAAATAAATAAAAAGCCGGACTTCGGCCGTTTTTATAGACATCTGTCTTTTAGTAAACAGCCAATGAAAACAGGGCATTCCACACTCCTCTGCTATATAGTACCATCTTTACCTCATATATATATATATATATATATATATATATATATACATTAAAATTAGCCTCATAAAGAACTTCGTAAAAGCAATGATATACAATTGTTGTAGGTTCTACAGTTATATCAACTTCTAAAGAATATGGGTATAATTTTTAACAGTGTTTTGACTATTTAGCCTAAAGGCCCTATGTTCCTTACCTCTGTATGTAAGTAATGGTTATCAGCTAGACAGCAAATACATGAAAATTCTTGAGTTAGAGTAGGTGTAGCCAATTTGTGGCCCTTTATAGCTTTCTGCATACTTCATCTCATGATTATATCAGCATAATAACTTTTTATTAAAATTCTATTTCTTTCATTTTGTTCTCTTTCACATAATATTTTCTCTTGATTGAAGTTTGCTGTAAATGAAATTCCTTTAAAAATAGTTTTCGTTCAGGATTATCAATACTAAATATGATGTCTGTTAATTTATACTTTTTTTTAGAGGTATGACCTGCTTCAGGATGAACATTATGTTCTAAGACCCATCGCTTGAAAAAAGGTTACCCATGTTTGAATCAGATTGTTTGGCGGGATGATGATAAATTTGATTTTCAAGAATAACACACATTCATAAAACTTACATTAAAGAGGTAAATTATATAGATGTATTTTTTATACAATTATTTCCAAAATTTTCCTCATTCTTATAACATCAGATTATTTCCTGATAATGCTGTGTACTTGACATAACAGAAGATAATTATGAAAAAATAAAAATCAAAAACAAGAAAAATTATTTAAAAACTGCAGTTTTATTTTGTTATCAACACTATATACTTTCCTTGGTCATACCTCACCATATATATATATATATATACACACACACATTATATATACACACACACATTATATATATATATATATATATATATATATATATATATATATATATATATATATATACACACACATTCTATTCATATATATATATATATACACACACACACACACACATATATATATACACATGCATATATACACACACACACACACACACACATATATATATATATATATATATATATATATATATATACACATACACACATATATATATATATATGTATATATAATTGGTGAGTAGTTTTTCTTGGGAATTTTGATATTTTTTTCTTTTTTTGATGACTATAAAAAAGGTTCTTAAAAAAATAATCATTAATGACTATGATTTACAAACTCTGGGAAAAAAAAAAGTGAAATAAGGTTTAATTTTTGCCCTTTATCTTTTTTCCTTCTCGTTATTAACAATGGCAGGGTGAACAGGACAGTGATCACAATTATCCAACTGCACAGACAACAATCTCCGTCAACTGTGCCTTGTTGATAGATTTCAAACACAGTATAACAGATATCACTCTTCCCCCCATAAATTTCAAATCCAGAGTTTTTAAAAAGTGGATAGTTTCAACTTTAAAACAGTTCTTGCCAAAAGATAAACAAAGCACAACCTTTTCCTTGCCACAGATGAACATTAAATTTAAACAAAAGGAAAGAAGGTAATTGGAGTGTGGAGACTTTCATTTTCTCATTGTTGCAATGGAGATTAAGCCCCAAGACCCAAATGCCTTGGCCATTTTCCAGCAGGTGACTAATAAACAGAACCAATTCCTAAAGTCTGCTCAACCTTTATAAATTTGGGACTGGTCATCTTATATTCATATCACCAAAGACTCATATTTCATTAAACTCTTGAAAACTGATGTTTTAAAATTCCATATATACTTTCTTCATTGTATTCTTTTTAAAAGGTGTTCTTTATGTGCCCTGAAGGTATAGCTATGGTCAAGAAGTCTGTGGTTACATCACAAGTGCCAGGTTGGTGATTACTGCACACTAACCTAGAGAGAAAACATTTTTTAAAAATAAGGGCTATAAAATAGCCTTGCCATAAGCAATCAGTCGAGTAGCACAATAAAAGGTATCTTTTTTAATTTTCGTTTTATTTTTAATAAAAACATATACAAAACCTCTGAACCCAACAAATAATTCTTACAATAGCAATCTGTGGAGTAACATTTTTCCCCACTTTCAATAATAATAAAAATATATCATAAGAATGATGATGACGTGGGGATTTTTTTGATTTTTTTTTACTTGTCCCCATTTTTCAAAGTACTCATGTCTTTTTATTAAAAGTAATGTGATAATGATAATATTATCATCTTATATATATCTTATTATAAGATCAAAAGTTTTATTTTATGTAAGTTGGCAACCATAGTCTAGCAGAAGGCTCTCTTTTAAATAACTACTTTACCAAGTTGTAGGGAGGGCGTTACTCCTTTCCCTGGATTGCTCCACTTTACTCTTGATACGTTCCTTATATTGTTAAGCAAGGAGGTATCAAGTACCATTTTTAAAGTCTTAGGTATGACACGGAACATTGGCGAACACTCTACTCACCTGCAAAAACTTCAGAGATATAAACATAACTACTTGGGTGAGTAAAAGTTTTGCAATATTTTGGTAACTTATTCGCTTTATCCTTCAAGCAGCTTTTGTTGTGGCATATCATTCAAGGTACAGGTCATCATGTAGCATTGTTTGAACCCACCTTTCTGCCAGTTCTTTGATCCCACATTGTTACCAGTTCTTTTCCTTTGAAGCAAAGAACTCTTTTTAGTTAAGTTTCTATCTCCTCTTGGTTGTTGAACTGTCAACAAGTGTAGGAAGTGAGCCAGGGATTGGAACAAGTAATAATCTGAGGGAGCTAGGTCTGGACTAAATGTTGGGTGTGGCATCAGTTTGATTCCCTCAAGTTCCTGGAGTTTATTCCTGGTCATTTGAGCAGTATGAAGTCTTGTGTTGTTTTGCTGCAGAAGAACTTTTTGTTTACCAATGCTGGGTATTTTTGCCACATAACCCACTCTAGTAGTTCAGAGTACAGGTTAGCACCAAAAGTTTGATTGTCTGGAATGAAATTATAGTGAATTTCCCTGTCATAATTCCATTAGTAAAGAGCATCATTTTGTGTTTGAAACACAAGTTTTGCAAAACTTTTGACTCACCCTGAATTTACTAATTTTAGTTTTAGCATAAGGCCAAAAGTATGAAACATCTAATGAGAATTTAACTCAATAGTAATAATCCTCTTGGCATAACACCACACAAGGTGTGTGTATATATATACATATGTATGTATGTGTGTTCCTAACAATAACCACTTTCAAGTTATGTTCCAAGTTTGAAACAATTATTTTATAGATTATTTTAAAATAGTTTTATTATAAAGGCTAAAAACCAATTAATGGAAATTACATTTGTTTAAATGAATAAAAATCTGTTTTGAATTGTATTTGTTTTGAAATAGTGGACCAAGATTTAATTACTGAGACAAGTTGAAATATTAATATATATATTAATGATGATCAAATAAGCAAGAAAGTGACAGTCACCAAGTGCACTTGACTGTGTCTCTGCAGTCCAAACCTATATATATATATATATATATTAATGATATAGTTTATTATATTTACTGAGAGTGCACAGTATCAGTGATACTGCATATTTAGATCTAGGTTTGGATAGAGTAGATAGTCTTAGTCTTGATGATCAAATAGGCAAGAAAGTGAAAGTCACCAAGTGCAATCCAAACCTATACATATATATAAAGGTCTGACAATCTAGCTCGCTAACTATCACCTTCAGATACATATGTATATATAACTGCTATAGATAGTGGTGTAAACAGGATAAGATACATTTTTTAGATAACTTAAGTATTATTTTAAAGATAATATAAATATAAAACTGACACGAAAAAGAATACGAATATCATGAACCAATTAAAGAAAATGATTAGCAGTAAAAATTGACAATTAAATCTTTAATAATTTTTCAATCCCTGAATTTTTTTTATTAACAATTTAAAAATAAACTGTTTTAAACTGTTGAATTTAAAAAACTGTTACAAATATTTATTCATTGTGTTTCAAAATTTGACTGTTTCCCCTTGGAATTTAAAATCAAGGTGTGTGTCTATATAGAAATTATATATAACACATGGTCAGTTTTAAGGTGTGGACAAGAATATAAATAACCTGACCCCACAACCAGTATCACAGGGGAATCTGACAATTCTAACCCTCCTCTTTAGTGCAATGGGGAGTTGTTGCTTTGTACTCAGAATCCTCAAAACCAGACTTGCCTCATTTCTTGCTGTCTTGCCTGAAGACAACAGTTAAGGGAGATGAACAGATTCTATACTCTGATTAAACACTGAAGGCCAAGGAGTTGGTTTCATAGTGGTTAATCTCTGTAAATGTCTTTTTACAGAAATATCTGTTAAAAATGCAGTTATGAATAATGCTTGTGATGTCTTTCAAAAGCTAAATACTAAATATAGAGTAAATTTTGATTTTAGGAGAATGGATAAAATAAAAAAGATATCAAACATTGTGTGCATATCCGATTTCTGGAAGTCTTATATCCTCTTTTGTTCAATAAAACAGACATTAGTCCATTCCAAAATATTATTGGGATGATAGACAGATGGCTGTAACCTCACTTTAAAAAAATAAGATAAACTTTGAGGAAATTTAATAGGCATAATATGCTTTTGAAAAATTTAATAGGCATCATATGATTTTGAAAAATTTAATAGGCATCATAAAGGTAAAGTTGGTAAAAATTAAAAAAATGAATACATGTAATGATATCTGTTAGTTTCACAAGACTCTGGATCTGTACCCAAGTGCAGTCCTGGGAAAAATTGAACAAAGAACTGGCATTTGCCCATGCAGAAGAACTCCTAGCTCCACATCACCAGTTATCCAAGGGAAGAGCAAAGATTAATACAGCTTGGAACCAGTGTCATAGCAGGAGTTAGGAGAACAATGTTGAAGATATTGAACTAAGGGTCTCTACCTGCAGGTTTTAAATTCTGAGTTATCTTTCTCCTAGACTGGTTCCCCACCAAAGAGTCCAGTCTGTTTAACTATTTTATCCATAGATGGTGGGAGAAAAGGCAGATCCATCCAATTTTAACCAATTAGAAATTACAAAATGAATTTTCCAAGTTTATAAAAATGTACTCCATATTCTCCAAAGCTCCAGCATTACTGGAACCTCACTATCAGATTGTTTAGTGTGATATTCAGGACACTCATTTGGGGGAGTCTTAAATCTCGGTAGAGATGCAATCAGTGTATTCTACAACCTCAGCTGACTAGGCAAGTATTATTTTGAGTGAATGCATATAATGTTACTATATATATAAAGATATTCTAATAAGTTTGATATTATGGTTATTTAAAATTAAGGTGTGTGTCTATATAGAAATTGATATATTGATACTGTATACATTTGAGTTAAGTAATAAGATAAGCAAATGAATATAATATTAAAAACCAAAAAGAATTGAAAAAAAAAACTAACCCATCAAAAATGGATGGATATTGTGTTGATATATTTAATATAAAAGTTCTAGTTAAATTCACATATGAAGCCAGTCTTTTCAGTCTTGAAATGTAAATAGTCATTAACATTATTTAATGATAGCCAAAAGCCAAAACCATTTGGAAATAATTTTTTTTTTTTTTTACCACTGTTTGAGTAAATTCTTTTGCTTATATATATATATATATATATATATATAGGTGCTTATGAAGTATGAATTATATAGATTCTAAGGCAACAAGTATGAGGCACCTTGTAAGGATAAAATTGATTAGCAAAACTAGCTTGCTAATAATTACACTGAATATATATATATATATATATATATATATATATATATATACCTATCCATTCCCAAACAGCTTTTAATTGTTTTCTAGACAGAGGTCTTTCTCAAGGTCTATAAGACATGGAAAATAATGGGCCTCAGACAGCCATGCTGGTTCAAGATATGTTACTGGAGGTTTTCAATTCAGAATTTTCCTTCTGGATTGGTTTCCAGTGAAACTGGTCTGTCTAACTATTTATCCATAGTTTGGAGAAGAGATAGATTTATGCCTTTCCTAAGAGCATTAATATGGAGTGAAATGTAAACAACTTCATCTTGAATTTGAACTGGGATCACCAATTCCAATTTCTTTGATGATAGCCATTATGCTATCAGTGCTTATATATATATATATATATATATATGTGTGTGTGTTTGTGTGTGAGTCTGAAATGAAATTCAATGTTATGAGGAAGAAGATGCTAAACCACTAGCAAAACATGTCAGTCTAGTTTTCAAACTTGTCTTTCTCATATATATATATATATATATATATATATAGGTTAGGTTGGGTTAAGTTTCTTTGTTTAATAGCAGATCAACCTTTGTGGGTTATTTAATGCCAAAGCCATCCTTCTAGATGTCTGAAAATGAACGTTATAGTGCAACTGGAGTTTGAACTCACTCATTCCGCAGTCCAGCTCTTTAACCATTATACCACAAAGATACCCTATCTATCTATCTATATATATATATATATATATATATATAGATAGATAGATTGATTGACAGACATAGATCTTGGTCACAGTTTTAATTTTGTTGATTTTCTTTCAATAATTTCACAACTATGTATAGGAATAATTCACTGAAGCAATTAAGTTTATACATCTTGTGTTTTCATGATATATCTCAATGAAGAATTGATTAGAAAATTACTTTTTCAACAACACAGGATACATATACACATATATACATGCAGAAAACAATGGGCAGATCACAGTGAATACTCAATGAACTAAAGTTCCAACTTCATACCATATAATAGGAAAACTTATCAATCAAGAACCAATAGACTTGTGACCAAATTGGTACTGATATTAAATGGAAAAGGTTTTCTCAGTGTGATCGATCAAAATTTTTTTTGCAGTCTTAAAATTTCACCAACTTTTTATTTGATATTGTTTTTCATGATCCATTTTCATGAGTACCGTTACCATATTTACTCCAGTACAATGCGATCTTGAATATAATGTGACTCCCCCATCACTCTTCTGTAGCTAAAAATCAGAAATATATTTTATCTTCTTATATAAGAACATAGGAGTTAATTATACTTGATAAGGAACCAAAGTTCTGTCACTGAAAAATTTAAAACACATCGTATATAAAACACACAAATCAGAAATTTGATGTGTTCATTGTCATTTTTCCTCTTGCTTTAAAAAAATACATTATGGACAAATGAATATCTTTTCCTTAATGTGTAGATATGGTTGTTTTTTTCTTTTGATTTTCAGTGTATTTCTATAGAAAAATTATTTACAATACATTTTTATGGCAAATTTCTAATGGATTTCTCTAGTAAAATCATTTACTATGAACTCCATTCTATAGGTTTGATTTTGAACAAAGAAAATATTTGTAAGTGAGGAAATAGTTACTTTCATGGACACTTCTCTTTCAGCTTTTAGAAAAAAAAATCATTATAAATATAAAATCTTATTTACCCTTTTCCCTATGATTGTCAAATTGGTGCATAAATGTTGTGGTTGTGTGTTTGTTTTATATCTGTTCACACATTGCAAATAGTTTTGTTAAACTTTTAGTTAAAATTTGATCTGAATTCAACTAATCTTATATCTAACAAAGATAAAAATTCTGAATGTTTGTTGACTTGTTACTATAATACAGAAAAAAGAAGAAAAAAGAAAGAAAAAAGTTATTTTTATACTTGAGTATAATGCTACCCCTACCCATAATTTTGATCCTGATTTTTTTGTATTAAATTTTTCGCATTATAAACGAGTAAATACGGTAACCTTGTTAAGACACATTTAATTTTTTTTTTTGAGAAGAGTGCCACTGAAATATGAGGACAAGCAAATAATGACCTATGATGAGGATGAGAAAAATACCTGTTGTATATTAAAAGAAGCATCAAGTTTAATTGTCAGTTTTGCCAACTGTGTAAAAAAAAAAAAAACTTTTTAAAATATTTGTTGAAAAATTGAACTAAACATTTCTAGCTTGGAAAAAGCTTTTTTTTTTTATCGCAAAAAAATATTTAAAAAGAAAGAAAAAATTGGAATTGTGTAAAAAATACCCTCAACAGACTTTTTTCTTTTTAAATGAATGATTGCAAATTAAAAAAAACGAATGAATGGATAATAAAAAAAAAAGAAAGGAGAGATCTAGAAGACTTTTTTTTTTTTAATTCTAACATTTTTGAAAAAAGAAAAAAGAAAAAAAAGATTTTTAAACATTTTGAAAAAAAAAAAAAAAATCCAAGCTCCCTGCAGTAAATCGTCCAGTGTTAGTTAAATCTTGACTAACACCCCAGCAGACTTCCATACCCACCCTCTCTCTACTCTTAATCCCAACAGCCCTCTCTTGTGATGTGTCCCCCAGTAAATGCCAGAGACAGTATTCATGTCTTGTTTTACATTTGTCAGAAAAATAAAAGAATATAAATAAAATAATAATGAATAAAAAAACTGCAATAAGGTTTGGTGTGGCTCAGCTAGTAGAGACATTGTTTCTTTAACTAATCATGTTAATATAAACATGGTTGGTCCAAGTTTGCACACTTGAGCAGGTATAAAGATCTTGGACAGGTCTTTCTCACTCTATGCCTATTGCAGTAAGTCCATTCCTGTACTTGTAAAATCTATGACACCCAAGGGTTAGATATTAATAAAAACAGCAAAAACTAAAAGATTTTTGTTCTTGTTTCTTTCCCGGGTTGGCATTTCAAACTGGTGTGTATGTGTGTGTATATATATATATATATATATATATATATATAGGAGAGGGGCAATATTGTACAGTTTATTTATATCATTTTTTTTCAATTTCAGATTTTTTAAAATAATTTTCTTCCTTGAAATGCGTTATATAAGTAAACAAAAATGATACATTGTTTAAATAATTTTTTCCTTAATTTCTGAAATGGTTTGTAGTTGAATTTGGTGCTGTGTAGTCAACTTTAGTAAAATCATACTGATACTGATTTTATTGAAGGTTAAAATGATGATAATTATGAGTGTTATAATGAGGTATGCTTAATATTGGTTCTATTTTGATCAAGTTGCATCAGTAGGTACATATGTACATTTAAAAATTTTTTTTTATTCATGATATTATTTTTATTTTCTTAACACACTGTACCCAACAACACCCAAAGGTGTATATTTTCCTCTTTACATATGAATTTTAGGTACTCTGTTAAAGGAAAGCAACCTTTACCAAAGATTTCACACATTGCTTGTGATTTCTGTAATGACAAATATAAGTTAGATTGCTTCTCCTAAATTGTATAAGGGAAATGAAATGGTACAAAACTAATGTAAACTATTGTTTGGGTATGGTGGGTTAAAAAAAAAAACACCACATATGTAAAAAAAAAAAAATTTTTTTTTTAAGCCTAAGAACAGGCAAGTAGGCCTCAAAGAAAACTTTGATACCCCATAACAACTACAGTTATCCTTTGCTTGTAAAATTTATTATATTAACAAAGCATTTAAAAAAAATGTCAAAAACAAAGAAAAAAAAGGATTGGGTAAAGATATTTGTTCTTTACCAAAATGAATCTAGGGAGAAATGTTTGTACCCCATGCTCATGTCAGTCAGTCTCTTAATTGTAAAATTTACCATAACCAAGTGGTCTACATAAAACTGTCAATACAAAAACTAGATAAATTTCAAATCCCATCGATGGTTAATTTATTTGATATTTGTTTACACATCTGATGTACATTTGAAAAATATTTTTTAAAAATCAAGCTGTCAGAAAATAATTATATCTACTTACTTATTGTTGGAAAATGCAAGTTTTTTTTCCTTTTCTTTTTTGTTGTTGTTGCTGTCATCGTGGAGAGAGTATCTTCAGTCTGAATCCTTGTTCTTATTTGGCTTTTGCTAGAAGGAGAAAAAAAGGTGTTGTTTGTTGCTTGTCTGTGGAATTGGTTGGTTGTTTGGAAAAAAAATTGGTATTCTATTATTTTTGTTTCATGGAACTTCAATATTTTTGAACCTCTCAAAAATGGGCATAAATATAAAACTTAAGCAAAAAAATGTCAAAACCTGTGAATTATAAATAAATATAATAGCAAACTTCAGAGTAAATGTTTTTAAAATACATCTTGACCATGCAATGAAAGAAAATATAATTTAAATTTAAATGCACAGCTTGCAAATAAACTTAGAAAATCAAATTAATACAATGTAAATTATTATCTGGTTAAATAAAAAATTATACCAAATATATAAAAATTGATTAAAGTAAAAAAAAAAAAAAAAAAAAAGAAAAGGAAAAAAAAAAAAAAAGGCCAAAGAACTAACAAGTAGGCCTTAACCAAAACTTATAATATCCCCATTACTATGGTTAGTCTTTGCTTATAGAATTTATATCAACAAAGTAATTTAACCTTTTGATCTATGAGCTCCTGAGCCAAAATTTACCCTCTGCCATTTGAGTGTGATCAGTAAACCAGTCTTATGGTATTGGATGGAAGGACTGAAAGTACAACTGGTATACCGGTGTAAATGGCTCAAAGGGTTAAAAATATCAAAAACAAAGAAAAATGAATTTGGTAATTTTTTAATAAAAAATAAAGCTTATAAGTGAAAGTTAAGAAACCTTTTTCAAAATATCAATTAAACTTTGAGAACCATAATAAAATTTTGCAACATATTTAGATTTGATAACTCAAAATCATGTTCTAAATATCTTTGTTAGTTTTAAACAAAATGGTAATAAACATTTATTTAGATATTTCAGTCCAATAATTTAAAACCAATATTTAAACTAAATAGAGGTTTTTTTAATGGTATTAATAACAATTGAAAACTTAAACATCAATTAAATTTTAGAATGATTCAATATAAAAATTAGAATGTTTAAAATACTCTAATTATTCTTGTATGATATGCACTTTTTTCCAGATTTTTAATCCGACAAGCAGAGGTGCATATTCACAAAAAATAAATATTACCTTTGTTTTTTTTTTTTATCATGTATGTAGCTATATATGGGACAGTATAACCAAAAGTAAGTTATATTTATGGTCCAAACTAACTAATGTGCAACACTTGTTTTATACTGCTATAGAAAGAGAGCCACAAGAATGTGTGTTTGTTTCTTCTATTCTGAACTTATTTTAATTGAAAATTTGTTAAATTTTGGGTGAAGATGTTCTTGCCTTTGCTCTAAATACTGTGTAAATCTTATGTTGAAACATTATATAAAGTATATAAATTCTTATTTTCAGTCAATACAAACCAGATAAAATGTTGAACAAATGTTAAATTTTGTGGCTACAAATTCCAAAAAATCAGTACATATAAGAGATGTTTTTTCCAGAATTTTGTAGTTGGAAGTAAGGGGTGGTTGGTTGTTTTGTTTTACGGCGTATCAACCTTTTGGGGTCATTTAACCTGGAATTAAGTTATTTTGATAAAAGTTTCAAACAATTCAGTTTAGTATAAGTACAGTTTTTGTTTACACACAGTTAAGTGTCAAAACAGTTCTATTTCAAACAAATCAGTTTAGCATAAGTATACAGTTTAAACATACAGTTAAATGTAAAAACAGTTAATTTCAAACAATTCAGTTTAGTTTTATTTGACCCATAGATAGGACCCTATCAGGTGCTACTACTTCAGGCCAAATTGGACATGGGAGTGTTAGCAATAAAGGGGTACTTTGCATCCCCAAAGCTCCAGCATTACTGAAGCCTTACTATCAGATTGTTTAGTTCTATCCAGAACACTCATTGGAGGAGTCTTACTCCTCTGCAGAGATGCAGTCAGTGTATTCTACAGCTCCAGCCAACTGGGTAATGGAAGTAAGGAGTAGTTGTTATAAATGAACAGGTGTTATACATGACGGATTATAGTAACAACTTCTATTGATAAAACTTGCAGATTATAATCATTAATTCTTGTTTTCAAAATTATAGACAGATTCAAAGGATTCTAGGGTACGAACACAACTTTCAATTGAAGACTTCTGTAGATAAATAAACCCATTGATTTTTTTACATGATGTTTTCTGTCCTTTTTCAGATGTAATATGAATTACTGTAAGTAGAAATACACTTGTTCTGGCATTTTTCTTTAAAGTAAGAACAAAAAAGGTATCAAACACAATTTTTACCGAGAGTTGTTCTCAGATATTTTCACAGAACTCTATTTGGCATCTATTGTTACTCTTGAGTAGTAGAAACCATTGCAAGTTAAATTTTGTGCTGGTCTGGTTTATACATTTCTCTGACAACTTGATGTATGCTGTTTCTTTGATTTTTCTCACTTTTCAATAGCATTCTTATAGAAGTTCATATCAGAGCAGAAATAGAGCAGATTGAGTGGTTTAGCCTTGGTTAGGCAACCAGAAGGAAAAACTGAATTCAAACCAACTGTAATTTGCTTAAAAATTGACCTTGTGTCACATCCTTCAGGTGACTGAAGGACTGAGTAAAGAAGGTGGCCAGAGAATATATAAGTTGAAACATTGTGTAAAAAAACAAAAACCAAGAGGAGGGGTAAAATTATCTAAAGAAGATCGTTAATCATTGTTTACAAAATTACAGACAGATTCCCATGTGTACCATAATGTACAATTTAAAATATTAAACTTAAAAAACAATGAAATACTTTAACACTAGAAAGATATGGTTTGTTGTTGGTAACATAAAAATACCTTCAAAACCCAGGATAAAAGATAATATTTTGTATAGAATGAAAATTTAGCTGAAAAATTGGACAAAAAGTACATTTTGCCTAAAACACTTCTTTTTAAAACTGATTACGAACTAAAAGAAGTCTAAAGATTAGTTGATTTTTTTTTCAGGTTTCAGTTTAAAGGTTAAGTAAAATAAAAATGTCTCTATCTTTGCAATACTTACCAATTCTTTGTACAAACCAAAAGCATAAAATTCACACACACCCACACACCATTGGCCTAATGAGTAGAGTGTTCACCAATGGTCCAGGAGACCAGGGTTCAATCCCAGGTCAAGTCATACCAAAGACTCAAAAAATGGTACTTGATGCCACCTTGCTTAGCACTCAGCACTATAAGGTAAGGATCATGAGTAAAGTGGAATAATCCAGGGAATGGGGTTGTGCAGTGCCCTCCCGTACACCTCGGTGTAGTAGCAATTGAAAAGGGAACCTTTGGGTCACCCTTGACTAAGGTTGCCAACTTTACTTTTTTTATATATACATACACACACAAGTACATCATATATATATATATATATATATATATATATATATATATATATATATATATATATATACACACACATGTGAGTGTGTATATAAGTATATATACACACAAGTACATACACACACACACACCCATCTATATATGTATATATATATATGCACATTTATACACATATATGCATACATACACACATATATATGTAGGTGGGGTTAAGAAATATGACTGTAAAAATGTTATTAAAAATAATAATTCATTTATATAACATTTCATTTCATCCGGTTAATAAGATATTATGAAATTTTCTTATTAAAATGATAAGGAAATTGTGGATGTAATTATCATGGAAACAAAAGCTGAACTTGACTTGTTTATGAGGTTTTGAAATTTTGAATCTGAAAATTCTTAGTGATTATTCTTATTACTATAAAATATAACAAGACATCAATAATGAAGAGAAATATTACTTTTACTTCATTATCAGTACAATAAAATATAAAACTTAACTGAAGATAATTAAAGGAGAAAAATATTGGGGTTGTTCAGTCTGCTGTAATCCATTTTATTTTTATTTGTTAATATTTTGTTGTGTCATTGCATGAACCAGAAAGTGAGATATATTAAAGAATCCAAGATATTATTTGTTTGGTAATGTGAAATTAGTTTAGACTCTATACATTGTTGCTTCAATCGGCTTAAATACTGTCATATTCCTTAACTTCATAGTCATATATCATTTTCATATATATATATATATACACACACACACACACACACACACACACACACACACAGATACCTACCCCTCCATGCAAGTAGGATGTAACACAATTTTTTAGTAGAGTTTAACAGGTTTGAATTCCAAATTTTTTTTCTTCCAGACCAGTTGCCATACAAAGGTTAAAGAGTCTAGTGTGCCCTACTATTTACCCATAGCTGTAAGGAGAATAGTTAGATCAATACATTTCCCAAGGTATGTGAAATGCAAACAGCCTAATCCAGGATTTAAATTCAGGTTATCATGTCCATTTCCTACAACGGTAACCATTACACCACAAGCACCTCCATGTATATATTTATTTAGGATAATGATATATGAAATATATAGAATGTGAAAAAAGAGGGGGGGGGCAACTTTATAAACTGCCCATGACTTGAAGTTTCAAGCATGGATAGTAGTACCATATGTGTATGAGTTCTATATTTTCACTCTAACTAGGTTTATTTAAGGAAGGTAAGGGATAAAACCTAGACAAAAAAATGACTTGAATATCATCTCTCCCTTCACTATATATATATATATATATATATATATATATATATATATATATATATATACTAACAGAAAAGAAAATTGCTATATACGAAATATGTTTCAATACATTCAAGATTAAATGAACAAGTAACATAGCTAGATAACAATAGATAATTACATATATAAACTAACAAGTGCTCAGGTTCCAAAATAAGGGGTGTATCAGCAGTCCTTAAACTCTCATATCAATAAACTGCATATTCCCTTTCAGTGTTAATATATGCTACAGTGGTATGAGTGTGACTGTGTTACAAGAGGGCCAAAGACTTTGAAAATTCTATCAGAATATTTTCGTCCTTTAGGATGTTGTAATTTTATTTTCCTTCAGTGTATATACACTGTATATTCCAAAGTATGGGAACAAGTAGTACCATGACTATTCTTCTACAAGAATGACTTTGGCATTAAATAACCCATGAAGGTTGGTATGTCATTAAACAAAGAAACCAAACCAAACCAAACCAAAATAGCCCTTGCTTCCAGATATCATAAAGCACTCTTGTGTTTTTGCCTCTCATTCTGGAATGTATTCTGTAAGTTATATTTTGAAGGAGATAATGCAGAACTTGTAGTACATTTTCTTCTACCTCCACTATTGTCTGAAATTCATGACCTTTCAAAGTGGATGCTATCTTTGGGATCAAATAAGTCTACAGGGATCAAATCTGAAGAATTGTGTGGCTGAGAGATGAGAATTGTCCCATTTTCACTTAAGATTTTCAATGTGATTGTTGTCCAAACTGAAACCTGAAGGTTGCTCAGATATGGGTGGATCACTTGTTTTTATGATATGTCAACATCTTATTGGGCCACTTTATGCTGAAGTCAGTTTAATTAATATGGTCCTACAATTATACACCATTTTAAACAAGTAAACACTTCATTATCAGTTCAAATAACTAATGATAAGTAAACAATAATATCTTCAAATAACTAATCTGGATTCTAAGAATTTATACACAAATATATAGTTTCAAATAACTATTTCTCTCTAATAATAATAATAATTTTTAAGAGTTTGGTTTCTTTTTCAAGACACTTAATATGCACATACATATAATTATATTAAAATTTGGCAGCAAAACCCCCATTGATCTTTTTTAAATTAAAACCTAAAGCAGTAGCAAAAACTGTTTTTTCATTAGAAATAAAAAGTGTACAATACTCAAAAAGGTAGAGTAAATATAATATCAAAAAGTTCACATATTTATCTCATAATTCAGGAATTTCATGATTATTTGATATTCAGGAGAGCAATAACACAAGTTAAGGCACTGATATCTCTCCTAAATATACAGTACTCTCTTCTTTAGGAGGTACAAAGATTGGAATGCCAACTGGCAAAGCAAATATTCACTCTTATTTTGACACCAATTCAGATTACTTATTCAAACAGTCTATTAAGTTCAAGGATTCCAATGATCTATCAAGTAATGAAAGACCAATTTTTCATCTTAAAAAAAAAGGTTTATTCATAACAAATGATACGTTTTTGAAAACATTGAAGCTTACCGTATTCCTTATACAATATATAACAAAAACACCTTTTTGTAGCAAAAATTAGGGTCCATTCATTACTGGAATATATACAGTATATACACAAAAATAGTTAAAATGTAAAAATAATACTTAAAATTAGAATGTTAAAAAATGAATCTTTTAAGGGTATAAATGGATATTTCTTTCCAATACAAACATTAACAATTTTTTCAAAAAGATGCCCGCTTGAATTATTTTTTATCATCCCCCAAAGAAAATATGATATAGATTCTTTTTAATGTAGGATACCCCCACATAACTGAAGGATGCATGCTGGGTGATTCAAAAATTGCTTGAATCTGTTGGCTATTGCCACAATTATCAAACTCTGCTTCTGTAATTACATGGGGATGCACTGCTCAGTGGATGGATCTTAAGAAATCAGGCTTCAGTAATTGTGTCAAATAACTTCAGCCATTAACAAATATTGTTGGTTTAGTGTTTCTATTCATTTTGAAACTTTTTCAACTTTGAGGTTTTGTTACTATTAGATTATTTTTACTTGAGCCATTTGACAATACAAAATAAAACAAAACAGATGTTCCTATTGATTCAAAAGTTTTAAAATTAGTAAATAGAAATGTAAAGATTAAAGAAAATTGATTTATTCAAGTTTATTATAACATTTTTAAAATGCCAATGATTAAACCTGCAAAAAGAAAATTAAATAGATAACATGCTTAAATTTTTTAAAAAAGATTATCAAAATAAAACATTTTCAATTATAATTAGAATTTTAAAATTCATCTAGTTAAAAAAAACAAAAAAATACTTGTAAAAAATTTTGATCAATCATTGAATTTTAGAATGTTACAAAACAAAATTATCTTAAAAATGACAAGTTTAATGGCTTGATTTTGAGTCATATCCAATCAACAGAATTTATGATTAATTGTAAATAAGGAAAGGAAAGAATGTTATAATTAACATTTAAATGTTATTTTGCTTGAGAAATTATAATGATCAGGGTGAATGTAAACACTGATCCCACAAATAGCAATTTGAATGAGAATTTGCTTAATTTTTTAATTTAAAGCATTTTACTGTATTGTACTAACAATCCTCTTATGTACCATTTTTACTGTGTTAGAGTAAATTTATACATATATATAATCATGAGATACAATTTTTACTGTGTTGGGGTAATATATACAGGGTGGAATGATAAAATTGTTGTCCTAAAGAAAACAACACTACAGCTTTATTTTAAAACTTTTATTGAAAAAATCAATTCAGGTAACTTGATTAAGTAGTAGAGCTGACATCTATTCAATGTAGCTGCCTTCAGCCTCAATCACTGCCTCGATACGGATCCGGAACTGGGAGCATGCCTTTTCCACAAGTGCCGGCGAGAGCTCAGCGAATACTTGGCAGATGGCAGCGATCAGGCTGGCTTTGTTGTTGTGGGAGGTCATGTTGGTGATGTTCTCGATGTATGACTAAATGAAGTAGTCGAGCGGGTTCAGATCAGGGGAGGAGGGGGACCAGAGAGAGAAGGGTACAAAGTCATAGCACTCCTTCAGAAGCCAAGCCTGGGTCTCTTTGGACTTGTTGGCTGGCGCCAAGTCCTGCTGCCACACCCAGGGTCTGCCACCAGCCACCTGATTGCACCAGGGGATCACCACACTCTTCATCACATCCAGGTACACTTTGGTGTTGACTTTCAAGCTGACTTCAAAGATGTGAGGTAGCATGATGTGGCCATCATTTGAAACCACACCAAAGACCATAACCGTAGCCAGAAACTTTGTTTTCATCACCTTGGGCACGTTCCTGTTATTTGTGGCAATCCAGATTTGTATTTTGTGGGTGCTGGCAATGGTCCTGTTGTCATAACTTGGATCGGTAGAGAGCATGAGTTGTACAGCGACGCATCTCCGATCTCGCTCGTTGAACATTGTGTCAGTTTCGGACATGATAGAAGGCTCCTATCACTCTTGGGATTTGTACACAACTGGCCAACTAGTAGATGGTCTGCAACGAAAAAAGAAAACTGGTTTTCATTAAACGGAAATGGAATCATGTCGTCTTTTCTAGGGCGACAATTTTATCATTCCACCCTGTATTCGTCATGAGGTAAAGAGATTGAAAGAATAAGATGAGTAAATTTGATTGTTTTAGCATATTAGATATAAATTTTACTGTGTTAGGATAATATATATTATCATGACCATTTTTATAGTGTTAGGGTAAAACTTTATATATATATATATATATATACATGATTATGAAGTAAAAAAATGAAAGGATAAGATCAGTGAATTTGATTGTATCATAACGAAGGAAAAAAGTACCCAATGTAAGAACAGAGGGGTCAAAAAACTGTTTTTTTTTTTTTAATATTACACTAAAAATTGTGTTGATTGATTAAAATTTGCGCATACACACTCACATATATATATATATATATATATACACATATAAATTTGAAAATTTGTTCGGAACTTTTAAAGAATTAGCCAAATTTTTAAGAGTAAAAATTTTCGTAATAATTTACATTCAAATCCTCTTAAAAGGAAAAATTTAATTATTTAATTCAAAGGAAAAAGCAAAGATGATTCATGTCAAAATTGAGTCTACACTGATAAATATTAGAAAATAATTTATAAGCTATCTATCTTAAATATTAGAAAATTTCATAAACAATCAATCACAATAAAAATCTAAAGTGGACAGGGAAAAAGTAAATGAAATGGCTGATCAACAATTTTTAAATTATCATTATTTTTATTTACTAGAAACTGGGGACATTATTTAAATAAAAAAAAGATGACACCAAACAATTGCCTAACTTTTACATATTTCACAGAGAGGAAGAAAGAAATAGTTTAGAACAGTTTACAAAGAAGTTATTCATGATATAATTATTATGTCAATGATGATGATGATACTCTTAAAAACTAAAAAGATATCATCAGACATGTATTATAAAAGAGACCTTGCCTCATGTGTGTTGATGAATGAGAGAGAGAGAGAGATTGTGTGTGTGTGTGTGTGCCTAATTCTATATTATCCTTCCTGATCCTTAATGTCTCTCTACCCCAAGCTTCCATCATCCACACTACTACCACCACCACCCTATTAAAGATGCCGTTGCATTGCTGTCTTTTTTGCTGCTGCCTTGTGTAAATCATAAGTGAGCTGAAAATAATCTTTTCTTCTTCATCCTCTCTCTCTCAAAGTCCAGTTACTCAATATTTAATATGATGATGGCTAGCATGGCTTTCTTGGTCTTTTTGTTTTATTTTTTTTCAAATTGCTTCATGGATCTTAATCCCAACTACTTTTCTTTCATCTTTGGGTGCCATTGTTTGTGAGTTCATTTCTCACTGTGTGCCCCATACTTTGGCCTTGTGCCACAACTAAGCTAAGCTTAGTAAATAATTACTTTGCTTTCATCTTCTAAATCCTGGCTAAGTTTGTTTTTTTTTAAATAGTAAAATATTAGCAATGGTAAATCCTGTTATTTACCAAACTTCAACAAACACATTGCTGCTGCTGTTTTGGCCAGTGAGGCATGAATACTGAGTCCATCTCCATGTCGGTATGGTGTGCCTAACATCTATTTCCTTTATTTTATTTTTTTCTTCCAAGTCCAGTTTCATTCATCTCTGTGAGCGTTGCATTGTGTAAATAAGTTTAAATAAAGACATTTTCATACAAATTTCATCAGTCAGCTCATTATTTTTTTTAAAAAATTGTGTAATCATTGTCTTTTTTCAATTTTACGACTTGAAAAAATTCTCAAGAATAATGAAATTAATTATATGATTGATATAAATGACATGTCAACCCAACTAAGGTTATTCTGTTCAGAGGTTAGAAAATTGAGTACAATGTATATTTTTGTATAGTTTCTGAAGTTTTTTTGCACATGTTTATATGATATCAAGTATTCCTATCTAATACAAATAATTTTTAAACAGATCTATTTCACTCACAAATGGGACTCTAACCAGTCCGGGTCAGAGTAGACCTGGGAGTAATGGCAATGAAGGGGTGTTCCATATTCTCCAATGCTACAGGACTGAAGCCTCATCATCAGATGCAGTTTAGCATCATACTGAAAGTGCATATTGAGAGGGTCTTACTCTTCTGCAGAGGTGCAGTTGGCATATTCTACAAGAGCAGCTGACAAGATGATTATATGATTTAGATCATTGGTAACAGCAAAGATTTTTTGCAGGGTTTACTGAAAAAAAAAGGGGGGAAAGATATTCTGTCATAAATTTAAGTTTTTTTTTAGATAAATCTTTCACTAATGTTTAGGGATTGTATTTTGAAAAAAAATAGAACATTGTTTTAGATTACTGCTGGAAGTTCACATATTTTATACAGATTTTCTGAGCATTGAGTTAAATTTATACATTCTTTCTGCATATAATTATTATATGTAGAAAATATTTGATTATCTGCTCTTGGCCAAAAGTTTAATGTTAGAGAGTGAATCAGTCTGTGAAGGAATAGTATTATTATAGAAACCATTTTGCCATGAGAAACCATTCAGATATAAAAAGCAAAAACATGAAATACCCTTCTTGATGAGACAAAAGGATGAAATGCCTTTATTATCTCTGCAAAAGTTCTAATTACTATAAAAAGCCTAACTCTTGCGGGCAATTTAATGTAGTGTCTCCTTAACAGAAAAGAACATCCTGCCAATGTTGGATTTATTATCTTTGACTTTACCTTTTCTGGATTTAATGCTGAACTAGATTGTACAATCTTGATGGACTCAGGACTTGGTACCATGTGAGTTAACCATATTTACCAACCCCTCCGCTCGGGCAGGATATGACACAGGGTCAATTTTTAAGCAGAGTTTTACAGGTTTGAATTCAGAGTTTTCCTTCTCCTAGACTAGTTGCCTCACCAAGGCTGAAGAACCAGTCTGTCCTACTATTTACCCATAGCTGGAAGGAGAATAATTGGATTTATACCTTTCCCAAGGGTATTAGTGCTATGTGAAATGCAATCAGTCTCGTCCAGGATTTGAACTTGTGTCGCCATGTCCATTTCCTACGACGCTAACCATTACACCACGGGCCCCATGTGAGTTAACTGGAGCTAAATCTTTTTTTACAAGTTTATTCTCTATATTGTATGTCAAACCTTCTAACAGTTTTACCAATAGGTAAATGAAGGAAGACAGGTTCATGCCTTTCTCAAGAGCATGAATGTGAAGGTAAAGCAAACAGCTTTGGCTGGAACAGCTGATTCTATTTTCTGCATCTATAATTATTACTTTAACCTTTTATAAAAGCTCTACATTCCTGATTTGGCAAAACATTTAACAAAATTTTCTTATTCTTCATTTCATCCTTTTTTGTGAAAACATCTGATTCATTTAAATTTTTGCTTTTAACCTGATTTTAGAGAAACCTCAGAAGATTGCTTTTTAGCTAGCTGTTAAATTAGAGTAAGTAAATGTTGCATCTATTAGTTTTATTTATTGAGGATCTAGGTGCTGGTCTGGGTAGGGTTGTACTGATGACCGGTAGTTGACAATGCATCAAGTCTTCTATCTCTATAAAATTGAAGGTAAGATTGGACTGCTTTAAACGATCGATTTATCTTAATGACAAGATAACCTGTCTAGGGTTATTTTATGCCCATTGGCATTCCGTGTATGTTCACATTTACATCTTTTGTGTAGTTGTTTCTTAAGAGATATTTTTGTAAACAGTTCTTGATACCAATATTTGAGTTCACTATTTGGAACTTTGCTGTTTCTGGATTTAATGCTGAACCAGACTGTGTTATTTTTATAGACTCAGGATACTTTCAAAAGTGTGAATACAAATAATTTTTAAACAGCTCTATTTCACCCATAGATGGGAGCCTAACAGATACCACCTCAATGAGTCAGAGTGAAAGAAATGTCAATGAAGGGGTACTCCACACTTGCCAGATTTCCAGAACTGGAGCCTCACCATCAGATGCAGTTTAGTGTCATACCCAGGACACCTCTTTTGGAGGGGGAGTCTTCTGAGTGTATTCCAAGCCTCACCAACAGGGTGATTGCCTTAGGGACTTCAACTTTTTGTTTTAAAGTCAGAATTTTCCTTCTAGACTAGTCACTCACTGTAGCCCTACAGCACCGAATAGAATATGGTGTGGTGTTACCCCCTAGGTTCAAGTCAGACCCTGCAGTAACCTCACCGTGATAAAAAGTGATGAACACAAAATCTCTTCTGTTGATTGCAGGATACAAAAGTTTTATTGCTATTACCCTTTCATAGTAGTCGCCAAAAGGAAAGAGCTGGAGTAGGAAACTACAAAGCTTAATATTTCCTGCTTTTTTGTCTATAGCTAAGTAGAAAAGAGATGGATTCATACCTTTCCCAATGATGAAGAGAATGTAAATGGCCTTGATTCAATTTTCAGAAACAACAGCTATTACATCACTCATCTTCCAAAAATCAAAATGCTATGTAAGATTAAATGTTTTTTTTAATAACAGATTAGAAACCATTGTATGAAAACTTGCAACAAATTTTCCTTGTAATTTCACATCTGGTGCAAATGTTTAAATTGTTACCTTGAATTTAATGTTTGAATAAAATAAAAATATATCTTTATAATTTTTGGAAAAACTGATATTATTTGTATTAAAAAATGATCACAAACAGTAAGTCAATAATTAAATATTTATTACGGAAAAACCACTTCTTCATGAAGTTCTCACAAAAACTGATGATAATGAAATAAGATAAAAAAAATAAAAATGACCATTTAAAAATGATAAAAAAGAGGTTTTGAACTATTTGACTAAGGTTTCCTTTCATCTAAATTTTAGTTACTATTTTATTACAACTCACATCATCATTCTATCACAATAAGAGACTGAATTAAAACAAAAAAAAGGAACTAAGAATTAAGATGAAAGAAAATACTAGTTAAACTTACTGTTTAATTTAAATGCTATATTTATAAGTAAAAATAACGAAAAGATGCAAATAATACTACTAATCAAAAATGATAATAATGAAAGTAACAGATATGGCAACCATAAAGAGTGAGTTTAAAAGGTCTGATTTTGATCTGCTGCAAACTAATATCTGTTAATAGTTAATTTGGCTACATCAGGTTTAGGTGTTTAACCAGACTTCTCTAAAGCTTATCTTTTCTTATTTCTGATTTGTGTTGTACCTTATTGCCATAGATCAGAGGTGAGGTTATCAAATATGGCTTGAAAACTGGATCCAGCATGTGGCTATATTTAGTTAATTTCATTTTTAAAAAAATGATTGTTTTTTGATTTTAAAATATTCTATTTATTGAGGTTATAAAACAGTTTATTTTTAAATCCTTATTGGTTATGAGCTAAAGATAAAGCATTTAAAATCTCACAAACACAATTCTGCAGTGAAAAGTGAGCCTTTTATAATGAACCTTTTGAAGCAGAGCTGAGTTTACCCTTTGAAACAAACACTCCCTCTCCACACTCACATCTTAGTTAATCCTATTTATTCCTTATCAGTGATAGTTTTCTGCATTTGCTAAAGGTAATTCTTGCTTTACAAATTATTTTATCTTTACTGTTTTTATCTACCAACCCCATTTTGCCAAAGAAGCGTTAATGCTAAATGTAGGATAGTGCAAAAAAAAAAAAAAAAAGGACAGATTTATATTTTTTGTCAAACCTGGCTTAGTTTGATTCCTTTGTTTAATGGCATATCAATCTTTATGAGTTATTTAATGCCTAAGCTATCCTAGAAGAAAAACAGTAATGGTACTATTTAACATATAGTCTGGAGGATAAGGATATTAGTCCAAAAGGGAATGTAATAGTGTGACTGGAGTTTAAACTTGCTTACTATGATGTCACAATCCAGTATGCTATCTACTACACTAATGGGATTCCTATGAATAGAGTTTTAGGAATAATTGTCCTTACACTACAAATATGGTTTTTAAGAAATAATTGTTCTTATTTGGCCCATAAGATGTAATTTATACTTCAATCGTCAAAGCCGATTGGTTGATTGGTTTTAACAGCATATCAACCCATCTAGGGTTATTTCATCACATTTATTGTTCATTCATATTCACATTTTTTTGCACACAGAAAGTCAAATGAGTTTGACACTCCATACTATTGATTGATGGCTCAAATTAATTGTGATGAAAGGCAACAAAAAATTAAGATAAATAAAAAACAAGTTAAAAATTAATGCTTGAACAATGCTTTAATTAAGAAGATGGATAAAAGCATTTTACTATATAAGAACATAAAAAAAATTTGTGAAGTGAATGTAATTAGCCATGACATAATTCTGGTCAATTAGGGTCTTCAATCAATCTTGATTTGAAATATGAGAAACATATTGGACTGACTATTTCTTAAATAGTGGCTCTCTGGAACTAGTAGACAAGTTCACCTACCTAGGAAGCAGTGTCTCATCAATCGAGACTGACATCAACACGTGACTAGCAAAGGCATGGACAGTCATATGGAAGTCAGACCTGGGCGATAAAATAAAACGCAGTTTCTTCCAAGCAGTGGTTGTGTCGATACTGCTATATTGATGCTAACTAAACGAATGGAGAAAAAAATTGACAGCAACCACACAAGAATGCTACAAGCAATATTGAACAAGTCATGGAGGCAGCACCCCATAAAGCAGCAGCTGTACGGCCACCTACCACCCATCACAAAAACTATCAAAGTTAGATGAACCAGACATGCAGGATACTGCTGAAGAAGTAGGTCAGAGCTCATAAGTGATGTACTCTTGCGGACCCCTTCACATGGACGAGCAAAGGCAGGAAGACCAGCTAGAACCTACATACAGTAGCTCTGTGCCGATCCGAGATGTAACCCTGACAACCTGCTGGAGGCAATGGATGATAGAGAGGGTCAGAGATATCTGTGCTGATGGTGCGACATGATGATGATGATTTCTTAAATAAAACTGATTTTAATTTAATTTTGTTGCTTCCTATTTCAACTTCTACAAATGTTAATTAAGCAGATTAGATTAGAAATGAGCAGGAAAAAGATTAGAAAATCAGTAAGATTTTAAGTTTGAGGCCTCATCCTTTATCCTTTTGAGCCTGTCAGTATAATATTGTCTTACTGATTAAGCCATGAAAACTTCAATAGTAGACATCATATAAAAAAAAATGCCTATAGTGATATTTTCTGTTTTATTTAAATTAGTAGTATTAGACATAATATAGAGTTATATTCTTTTCTTCTTATGTATAGGAGTGGTAATAAAAAAACAAGTGAAATAAGATGAAAGAAATACTAGTCAAATAAAAATAGCAGACAATGCTTGTTCTCAGAAAGTTAACCAGTTAGAAGGCTAACTAGCAAGTGTTATTCAAATTTAGCCATGCAGTTATGTTCACTACTTCTTTTGTATGGGAGTTGCAATAAAAAGCAAGAGAAATAAGATGACAGAAATAATAGTCAAAAATGAATATATTTACTGTCTCTACTTCTTGTGTATAGAAGTTATATGAAAAAGCAAGAGAAATAGTTGTCAAAAATGAATAACAATAAACAATGTTTCATGTAAGAAGGTAAACCAGCATGTGTCATTCAAATTTAATGATAGAACTATATTCTCTATTTCTACTTCTAATGTATGGAAGTTACAATAAGAAACGAGAAACAAAATGAAAACTATACAAGTAAAAAATAAATAATAACTAAAAAAAACTTCATCTTAGAAATTTAAAGATACATTGAACTGGTCAAATGAATACAGGTGGCCACAACTTAGCAGTATGAGTAAATCAATATCGCTGCAGATTATATTATTTATCAATGAAGGTCAGACAGAGATTAAAAAACACCCCAAAAAAACAATAAATAAATTATTATAACAGTTAAAAATGCCATCATCATCACATCATGCCGCTAGCACGGATATCCGTGACCCTCTCTCGCCACTTCTCCCTATCATTCATTGCCTCTGGTAGGTCTTCAGGGCCACATCCCGTATCCTCACATAGCTGCTGTATGTATGTTTGAGCTGGTCGTCTTGCTTTTGTTCGGCCATATGTGGGGGACCATAGGAGTACATCACTTATGAGCTTGTCCCTGCTTCTCCAGCAGTGTCCTGCATGTCTGGTTCGTCTAACTTGGATAGTTTTTGTGATGGGAGGCAGGTGGCCGTATAGTTGGTGCCTTGTGGGGTGTTGCCGCCAGGACTTGTTCAATATTGCTCGTAACATTCTTGTGTAATTGTCGTCTAGCTTCTTCTCCAGCTGGTTTGTTAGCGTCCAAGTAGTGCATCCATACAGCAGTATCGACACGACCGCTGCCTGGAAGAAACTGCATTTCATTTTATCGGTCAGGTCTGATTTCCATATGATCGATAGCCTATCGATAGCTGTTCATGCCTTCGTTAGCCGTGTGTCGATGTCTTCTTCAGTTAATGAGATACTGCTTCCTAGGTAGGTGAATTTGTCTACCAGTTTCAGAGAGGTTCCATCTAGTGTGGAAATGTCACCTGTTTGATTATAGCACATATAATTAGTTTTGTGTGCATTTACATGGAGGCCAATGCCAGTGGCGGTTCGTTTAGTGGTTGGTTGATTTTACAGCATATCAACCCTTGAAGGTTATTTAAAGTAAAATCCTGTTTATACATATACATTAAATATATATGATTAGTAAACGAGTGGTTTGTAGGTAACAATTTTTTACCAAACAAGAGCTCATTTGCTAGCACACAGTTAAATGGTTTCAAGTACTACTATATAATATAAATAATTCAACTAAACATTTAATTTATTTGCACACAAATGGTTTCAAGTATAGAAAATAATTAAATATTTCTATTTGACCCATACACTAGATACTACCACTCTGAGTCAGAGTGGACCTAAGAATAATAGCAATTAAGGATTACTACACATTCTCCAAAGCTTAGAGACTAGCACTTCATCATCAAATAGTTTAGTGTCATATCCAGAACACTTGTTGAGGGGTCTTACTCCTCCACAGAGATGCAGTCAGCATATTCTACAGGCCCAGCATACTGGGCTGAACAAATATAGAGGTCTTGATATTAAATTGTATCTATTATGGAAAGCAAAATGACCTTTTGAAAAATATAAAAGGATAAGAATATAATTTAAAATTTAACTTTCAAAACATCTGAGACTAGTGTCTCTTTTTTTGTTAGTATTATAGTCCCAATGTTTTGGCTGTTGTATCCTCGGGCCTTTTTCAGGTCTCTTTTGAAGTCAGTAATCTTCTAGGTAGATTTTCCATTGTCTAGAGTTAGAAAATATCTCACATCAGTTAATTCTAATGCACATTTCTCCTTGAGATGCCACTTGTCTGTCTCTTCAAATGAACAGAGAAATTGAACTCAACACTGCCAGGTAACTAGACATATTTTAACTACATGTTGGCTACATTAGTTAAAGTGCATCAATATATGATTAGAATATTTCCTTATCTAAAAACTTCAGATAAAAATATACCAGAGATGATATCTCACAAGCACAGTCAAAGACTGAGAGATGATGAAACAAAACAATTAGCAACAATTAGAGAAGAATGAGGATATATATATATATATATATTATATGAGTACTATCAGAAAAGTTCATAGGCAGACCAAGATATTCTTATGTAATGTGGCAAAAGAAAATTTATTTTTCAACAGAGTCACCCTTGTGGTCCACACACTTTTATTGGTGTTGTAGTGCTTGCATCCCATTGATCAAAAAAGTCATCAACAGTAACTATGATGTCATCCCATGAACTTTTCAGCCCATTCTTATATATATATATATATATATATATATATATATATATATATATATATATACATTTTAGTGTATATATCTTTTTTTTCTTCTTCAGAAAGAAATTACCCCAAAAGAGTGGAAGAAAGTTTCATGTTTGGGCTAAGTTCTAAAAATTACAAGTTTCTTCATTTTGAACAAGTTCTTTGATTTTCTGAACTAACACAGCTTCAACTTTATCTTTGTCCACCAACACTAATAACTGAAAAACAAAAACAAAAAAAGAAACAATTGTAATTATTAAATATGTAGCATTTTTATAAAATTAAATAAAGACGTTTTCTGCATTTTATGTTTTTTAAATCTTGGAACTAAATCTATAATATACTGTATATGTATCATAGTGGATAAAATTTCAGTTGTTTAACGACATATTTGTTATAGAATACATTTATAAAAAGTTCAGAGGTAAAGGGTTAATTCCCTTAACCTTTTTAATTCTTAAAACCTTGGCCTTGTACTGAACAAAGTTTACCAAAACAATAGAGCACAAAATAAATTCAAACTTTGACGCAGAAAATTTTGTTTAAGGCTATCTAATAACTCCATTGAAAGAAAGGCTATTATTATTTTTTTATCATTAGTATTTGATATGATCTTCCTGAGCCTCAAATATTGTGTTTATGATGGCACTCAGCTTAAAATATCAGGCTGATAGTGTATAGTAAAATAGATTCTAATTATTGCAAGTTTTACAAGCATACAAATATACATATTTCTGAGAAAGTAGGAGCATTAAGTAGAATCAAACAGAGAATGGGCATACATTCTCCTACTTACTTTTTGCATAAAGTTCTTTAAAGATGTCCTCTGAGAATTACAAATGTTTGGTCCCTTATTTTCAGAAACAGAGAGCAGATAATTCTGCATCATTTGCTCCAGATAGGGTTGCATTAATCTGGAACCATCTTTGTGCTCTAAAAACTTGAACCAAAAAGAAATAAGAAATTGTTAAATATATTTATAAAATTATTTTGATCATACAAACAAATATATACTGTGTGCTTGGTCACATATTCTCAGAAATACAGAACAGATACTTGAAATGGTCTTTCTAATAACTTAAAAAATTATTGAAATCATTTTGTCATCTTTTATAATTTTCCAAGATTTATACACAAAATCAATCTCAATGATAAACATATTTGACCTTAGAAATAGGTAGAGCATAAAGATATGGATGCTCAAATGAGGCATGACAATCATTTCAACTGCTGAATTCTGTTGCCACTGAAAAGTGTTATCCTAAGACTGATACTCTAACATAAAATGTACATGCCCATAAATTCTACCCCCTTATCTATAGGATTGTGTCCCTTGTGAAAAAACACTGTATTTTCTTACTATCAACCAAATGTAATATTCTAACAAATTTAGATTCACAAAAATTCTACCTTCTAATCTTTAGGATTTAAAGTTCAGTCTCATTACTTTTTGATCACACCTCATACTTCTAGCTGTTAGTAATATTAGAAAGAAACTGTGGATGTTATTTGCTTTTAATATATTTTTAAAACTCAGTAATATTATGCACGAGGAATAGATATTTGAAATTCATCACAAAGCTAAATATATCTATCATGATCAGCATCAAGTTGTGCTGATAGTATGGTTTACACAGATGCTCTCTCTCTCTCTCTCCAATTGCCCCTATCATCCACTGCACCTAGCTGGTCCTCCAACATACATCCATTGTCTGCACAGAGATGATGAAAATTATTGCTGGTCAACCAAAACTGGCAGGTCCATGTGTAAGATGACCATAGAAGAATGTTGAGTTCATCCTTGCTTCTCCAGCAGTGCCCAGCATGTCTTATTCCTTTTACTTAAATGACTCGAGAGATAGTAGGCAAGTGGCCACACAGCTGTTATCTCACGTGATGTTGCATCAAGGATTTGTTCAAAACACCACATAGTATTCTTGTGTAGTTCTCATCTAGCTTTTTCTCCATGCATTTTGTTAGCATCCATACACTAGTTTTGATACAGCCACAGCTTGGAAGAAATGTCATTTTATCTCATCTGAGTGATTAGGTTTCCATATCATAGATAACCTGTTAACAGCAGTTCATACCTTTATTAAGAATATGTTGAAATTGTTTTCAGTAGATGAAATATTGCTACTGAGCTATGTGAGCTGGTTTAGTAATTTTAGAGGCCTGCCACTAAAATTGAAGATAGCTCCTTCTCATTTAAAAAAATGAACTTAGTTTTATTTGTGTTCACACCAAGGTTAAAGCTTTCTACTGCTTGCTCCAGGATATACAGTAATAATTCAGTTTGTGAAGGTATATTTGTGAGAAGTATTAGATCATCAGTGTAATCTCCATCTGTTATAGTGTCTGTAGGATATCATATGCTTCTTGCCTTTTTTTTAGTGTAAAGCCATTTTCTTTTATTAGATGTTTGAAGACTAAAAATATTATAAACAACTATGGCGTTAATGTATTTCCTTCCCAAAGTCCAAAAACAATGTTGAAGAACCATTGTTTGTGAGTTTTTGGGGAGAACATATGCTAGTAATATTTGTTCCATATTCCCTCCATGGATAAAATTAAATGCTTTGGAGAAATCTACAAGTAATAGTGTTGTTTTGAGATTTTTTGCATGTACTCCTTGGCGAATAAATAGAATCTATGAGGTTGTGGATTGATTTCTCCAAAAACTGTTCTGATTTTTCTTAAGAATTTTCTGGATTTCAGGTTTAATACAGTTGGAAAACACAGCAATAGCAATAAGAGTTATATCTCTGTAGTTCTTAGTGATTCCAAAGTCACCTTTCTGGGGAATGGGGAAGATGCAACCTTTTGTTCTTGTGCTTTGTTTATAGAAAGTGTTGCATAATTAAAGAAGAATGTCACAAATATCCTTGTCTTCCATACTTCAGGAGGTATTTTGTCAAGTCCTGCAGCTTTTCTGCTTTTAATTTTTTCCGTACTATATCAAGTTATTAATAATTTTTTGATAGGTCTCTCTCAGTGACTTCAGTAGGGTATTCAAGTAGATTCTAGAAATGTTCTTTTCGCTTCTGAAGTTTTTCTTCTTGGCAGGTAGCCTTTGTTTTGCTCTGAAGGTGTTCTTCTTTTCATCCACTTCATTTTCTATTGTGCTAATTGTGAATGTCTACCTTCTACAGTTTCTGATTTTGCTGATTTGTCCTGGAATATATTCTAGTTGTTCTTTTTGATATGTGTTAGTTCTCTCTGGGCTTTCTTAAGTGTTTGCACATTGATATTTGTTGGTTTTCTTTTATTAATTAAGGATGGTTTTTCATGTTATCTCATTTTTCTTTAATTGCTATTGCTTTTCATGGAACTCTACATTTGACTCTTGGTTTGATTGGAATGCACTTGGCTACTGCTTCTATATGAGTACTTACAAGGTTTTCCTATTTGTGATTTGGAATACGTCTTTCAGATGTCACCTAAGAGTATTAAACTTATTTCTTATAGTCACTGTATAATGATTTCTAATATCACTATTGGGGAGTGAGAAGCAGTATATTGTGAAACAGTTTGCATCTTATTTCTGCATAGATACAGGTGAATCTTTGCTGAGATGATTCTGTGATCAGAAGATACTCCTTCAAAAGAGAAATATGGTTTATAGTTCATAGTACTATTCATCCACTAGCAATAAATGCATTTATATCAGTTGTTGAACAGATGTAAAATCTCCAATTCCAAAACTGAAGAAAATCTTATTGCATTTTAGGTTTCCTAATTTTAGATGTATATTTTTAATCAATGTTGAATTAACAAAAAAACAGCAGTATATCAAAATCAAAAGTATATAAAAGAAAAAATTGAGATAGAAATATTGTACTAATACTAATATAAAAGAAAAAATTGAGATTGTAATACTAATACTAATATAAAAGAAAAAATTGAGATTGTAATACTAATACTAATATAAAAGAAAAAATTGAGATAGAAATACTGTACTAATACTAATATAAAAGAAAAAATTCAAATTGAAACTAATTCAAACTGAAAGCAAAAGATCACTGATGTTTTATTTCATTAATCAGTTCGTTGGGTTTTAAGGCATATGAACCCTTGTAGGTTATTTAATACCTAATCCTGTTTATACATCTATTTTTTGAATGTATATATATGATTTGTAAATGAAAAGCTTGTTGGTAAAATTTTAAATAAGCCAGAGCTCATTTTTTTGTCTCTGGTTAAATGGTTTCAGTTTTTGCAATCTCACACAAATAATTCTATTTAATATCAATCATTTGTTTGCACACAGTTAAATGGTTTCAAGTATTCTTATATACCACTAATAGCTTTATTTGCATAGAATTAAGTGGTTTCAAGTATTGATATTTAACACAATTCTATTTAATATTACTAATCCATTTGTACCCAGTTAAATGGTTTCAAGTATTGCTATGCAACACAAACAATTCAATTTAACATCAGTTCCTTGTTAGCATATGGTTAAATGGTTAAACAGTTCTATTTGACCCATAGATGAGACTCTAACAAGTGCTACCACTCCAGGTCAGACTGGACCTGGGAGTATTGGCATTAGAGACATACTTCACATTTCCCAAAGCTCCAGGACTGAACCCGCACCATCTGATGGTTTATTGTCATATCCAGGACACTAATGAGGGGGGCATCTTACCCCTCTGCAGACAACCCTAACTGACTCGGCAATTTCATTTATTGGAAACTGTCATTTTTTGGTAAACAAGAAGTTTAATTAATAAATTTTCAAAAATTCCTTGTCTAAAAACCCTAATCTTCTAAACTATCAAGATGTCACCTATCAACTAAATTTAATCCTAAAAAACAATTTGAAAAAAAAAAGACATAGATAGATTACTATTATCTTCATCAATCTCATAACCCCAGAGGGGTTGTAGAGGTATCACTAATGACTTTGACAATCACTGGCCATCTATTGTGGTAGTGAGCTGTACTCCTTGACTCAGCAAAAGATAGGCCTGTTTATTCTAGATGTTATCTTCCTACCTCTTCTTCTGTCTCTCGCTTCATCTTCCTCTTGGTACTGTGCCTTACAGGATGGTTTTTGCCAGGCCTGATGATCTTGTCACATATCCATACCACATTATATCATATTGAAACAGAAAGATAGTACCAATGAAATCTGAAAGTGCTAAATCCTAAACATCTGGACAATATTCACATTCATTGGATCAATACATTTGTTCTCTTATCCATAAAAAATAAAAAATTCCAAAATCTAAAAAATTCTTCACATGAAAATCCCAAGATAACTTTTAAAATCTTTAAAAATACAACTTCACCAACAAACAAAAAGACTTTCTCAATCTTGGACCTGTCACCCACAAACTTAAAGATAAAAATAAAATAAAAGGATGAAAATATAAATACTGTACCGATGAATTAAACTTGAAAGTGCTAGATCACAAATGTTTGGATAATATTTACATTCACTGGATTCAGACATGGGTTTTCTAGTATGTAAACAATAAAAATTTACAAATAAAAATTAAGAAAAAAATTTCTTGTCTAAAAAAATCTTTTACTAAACTCTTAAGATGTCACCTACAGAAATTTGATCTTTAAAAAAAAGAAGAAAAAAAGCTGAAAATTCTACAACTACAATCAGAAAAACAGATTACAGTGCATCCTAATTTATTTGGTCTGCTTTAAATGAAAGGTGTAAAAAGACCATCTTATGATAGTAAACAAAATTCTAACTTAACCAAGAAACTGAAAATAGCTGCTTGTAGTGCCTGAAGTAAACATCGTCATTCCAAAAGAAAGAATGAATAAAAAACAAAAATGGATAAAGAGAAAAAAAAATTTAGAGAGTTCCTCATAAAAACTAAATTAAATCTAATTAGAGATAAAAAATGCAAATAATATTTTTTAACCAATAAATGAATAATAATGTTTGTTCATTGGCATCGATGACAACTATCGACGGAGCCAAAATTTAGTAAATGAACTATGCAGATGACTTATTTATGGTAGTGAAAGTTTGTGTAGAACAAGTGACATTTTTTTACTAATATAAATAAGAAAATAATAATTAAAAACAGCTCTTCACAGGAGCATTGTAAATAATTTATAAAAAAGTTTGAAATGGTTTTGTACATAGAATGTATTAACCTAAATTCTCCACTAAATACAGGATGCTACACAAGGACAATTTTAAAACAGAGTACAGCTGGTTTGAATTCAGTTTACCTTCTTTTAGATTAAATTTTTTTAAAAACTTAAAGTTTCTGGTTTGATACGGTTTTTTTTTAATACTTTGCATGTAAGTGTTTTTATCAACATCTATGTACAGGGTGTCTCAAAATAGTTGTAACCCATTAATATGATAATGATTTATTACTGTGACAAACACAATGGCAGTCATTTGGAACATGTCCCATAAAAATGTATTCTTTGAGTTAGAGATATCAAATAAATGTTTTTTTTAATTGTTATTATATCAGATTCCAGGACATGCAATCTTTTTTTGAGTTTCTTATCTCAGTAATAAATCATCATCATATTAATGGCTTGCATCTATTTTAAGACAGTTTTGAATGATTGTTTCCAAATAAGAAGTGACGCAAAATATTTTTTCCTGTCTTGTCCAAGGCATTGTGATCAAGGATTACTAGTTGTTATACTATTTTCAAATATGAAACAAAAAAGAGCACAACATTATTATTAATAGAGTCATTAGCAGTCATATATATTGTGACACCCTATATGTAGAGATACACATAGATACAGATACTCACAAACATACATATATACACATACACACATATTTAGATACAGACATGTTATTATATATACATATATCTCAGGTAAAATTGTTTTCTACCATATATTTCTCTCTTATTTGTTCTTTCTCCAACTATTTATATAACTGTATATGATTCATTAATGTCTTTGTCATTTCATTATCTGCTCCCAGTTGGAGCCCAAAAGTACTTAGGAAACATATGGCACCTTCCTAAATTTATTCCATCCAAAAGTCAAATGACTCATATGAAGACTTGAATGGATTAAAGAGAAAATAGGCAGACACTAAGAGTCTGTCTTATTTATTCAAATATGTACAATAAAAGTACAAAAGATGGTTTGGTTTGTTTGGTTTTATAGCATATCAACCTTTGTAGGTTATTTAACGCCAAATCCATTTTTATGTAAATAATCTGTTCTATTGAAAACAGTTCAGTTTAGCATTAGTACACAGTTTAATTGTCAAAAACATTTCCATTTCAAACTATTCAAGCAGTTATATGTAATAATTCAATTAAGTGTAAATACAGTTTTAATGTTGAAAAACAGTTCTATTTGAAATAATTCAGTTAAGCATAAGCACGCAATTTAAGTGTAAGTACGGTTTAATTGTCAAAAACGTTTCTATTTCAAGCTATTCCGTTTTCTCAATTCATTTTAGCATAAGTATGCTGTTAGTTCTATTTAACCCATAGATAGGGCCCTATCAGGTGCTACCACTCCGGGCCAGAGTGGACCTTGGAGTGATGGCAATGAAGGGGTACTCCGCATTCCCCAAAGCTCCAGTACTGCTGGAACCTCACCATCAGATTGTTTAGTGTCATATCCAGGACACTCGTTGGGGGGGGGTCTTACCCCTCTGCAGAGGTGCAGTCAGTGTATTCTACAGCCCCAGCTGACTGGGCAAAAGTACAAAAGAGGAAATGCTGCCAACATATATAAGACACACAGATAAACACACACACACACACACACACACATATATATATATATATATATATATATATAGAGAGAGAGAGAGAAAGAGATAAATAGACAGGTATTAAATTAATGGTCAAGAAAACCTTATCATAGAATTCATTTTCAAAGCCAACAATACATACACATACATAGATATAGATACTTATATAGATACATATACAAATATACACATATTGATGGAAATAAAATTGCACCACTCTGAAGGACAATGCTGATTTTTGCCTGTATCATGGGGTATGAGAACAATTGATATACTCCTTTTTTTGGAACCTGTGTATGTATTCATCTGTATTAATAATCATCTACAGTAATCCATCTATAATACCTGAATATTTAAAATACATTAAGGAAATTGTAATTTTATGTTTTTGATTAAAAAGTATGACCAGAGATACTCATTTTTGTATATAGGTCAACTCTAGATTGATGGTCAAGAAATTATTAATTTATAGAATTAATTTCAAAAGCCAAGAATTACTCCAAGATCTTCACATTATGTTTGATTTTAAATCTTACAAAATTATTTTATATATATATTTTTTAAAATTAAATGCTTGTTTTAAGATATGTGTTAATACAAATTTGAAATAGATTATTAAAATCATATTCACAAATATTTTTTACTTTCTTTGATTTGTACTTGGTATTTGGATACATCTATTTAATGTGTTAGCTGTCATTAATTTTCCAAATAGTTTATTAAACATGCTGACTCAGCTCTGAATATACTTTTGTCAAAAAAGGAGTCAAATGTTTCACTGTAATTAATTTTGGGGGTTTAGAAACCGTCTCCAGTCATTTGTATCCAAGAGCCCTAAAATAAAGAAATATGAGCTGAGTATCTGAGAACTTGTCTCCCAGGCAAACACCAGCCCATTGCTCTACTGGAGTAGGACTCTGACACCTATGACAAAAACTGGAGGAACTAGGAAATTTTTGAATACACCCATCATATAAAGTGTATGGAACTTCATATTAAAATCACCTAGTGCCATACTTGCTCTTGTAAGAAGGTTTTGATGAGTTAAACTCCTCATCAGTTGGTTTTGCAGGATGTCAACTCTTATTGGATTATTTAATGCTGAAGTTGCTTATTCTTTTGCAAGCAGTTATAAAGTTTCAAGTAACTAATAATAATAATTTCTCAGCAATAATGGCTTCAAGTAAAAATTTCTAGACAATTATATTGTTTTAAGAAACTATTCCTCTCTATTGATAATAATCATTTGTTTGGACTCATTTACATAGTTTCAAGTATTCCTGTCTAATACTAATAATTTGCATACAATTATATGGTTTGAAGTATTTCAAGTCATTGTATCGTTTAAATAAAAAATTTTAATAAAAACTTACAGCTTCAAGTAACAATTCTTAAGACAAATAAGTTGTACACAGTTATATGGTTTCAAGTATTCCAATCTAATAATTTTCCAAATGATCTATTTGATCTGGGGGTAATGTCAATGAAGGAGTGATTCCACACTCCCCAGAGCTCTAAAACAGGAGTCTCACTACTGGATAAAATTTAGTGTCATACTCAGGACCCCCCCATTACTTTTGTGGGGAAGTACTCCTCTGCAGAGGATGCAATCAGTATATTCTAGGCCTTGCCAACAGGGTGGGTTGAACTAGTTTTTAAATAAAAATTTACATATAATAACACTATATTCATAGGGTTCACCTCTCTAATAGCATACAAACAACTAATATAGGAATATTTCTAGTTAATGACTAAATTTTCTTAAGAATAAAAATCAACTTCTATAAAACCTACAATGAGAGAGAGAGAGAGAGAAAAAGAGAGACAAAGAAGGATAAGGATATTAAGTATTTGGCTTAGTTTAACTTCTTTGTTTAATTTCATATCAATCTTCTTGGGGTATTCATCCTTGTAGAAGAACACTAGTGATACTATTCAACCCATAGTTGGGAGGATAAGGAGAATCATGTTTCCCAAAAATATTAGTCCAAAAGTGAATGTTATAGTGTGACCAGAGTTTGAACTCACATATTACAATGTCACAGTCCAGCATGTTAGCCATACTGCTATAGGGACTTCCCTTGAAATAATGTAAATACAATATATTCTCAATCTTATATGTAGGTCAACTGTTAATTTATGGTCATAAAATTATTAATTTACAGTGTTGATTTTCTTGGCCAAGAGTTGTTTCTAGTCTTTCTCATTATGTATGAATTTCAAACATACAAAATTATTACTCACCACAATTTTGATGTTAAAAATCAGGTCTTCAATATCTGACCTATACATGAAAATATAATATTAGATTTGCATACCATGTAGCATATACATGTAACAGCCAATAAGCTTTAAGATATTTTGGTATCCTTGTGGGTTCTATACTTCAAGTTCTCTTAAAGCTCTTTATATTCATTCTTTGTCAGTTTAGAGTCAGTAACAAGAAGATGCTATGCTAGTGTAAGTCATGAATAATTAGACCCTTTGGATTTTGTTGTTAATATTGCTGCTGCACTGCAGTGCTCACATATTCAGTGTGATTAAAAAGTAACTCCTTATCTTCAAATTCTTATAATTTATTTCTTAACTATAATTTTTACAAGAAATGAAATTATAAGTATCATAAAGTAGGGAGTTATTTTTCACTCACCCTGAATATGACTAACATTGGTTGACTATGAATAAATGTAAATACCTTAACAAGCAATTTTAAGAAAGAGTCTGGCAGGGCAGAAATGTTCTTTTCTTGTATTAATATCTCAAGCAATACATGGTTCCATGGCTGTGCCAGGATTTTTTGAACTGTAAAAGAAAGAAAGAAAAAATTGACAGATCTTAACAGTATGGTTATTTTATGCCTACAGGTTAGGGAATTACATAAATTCATATTTATATTCTTAATGTAAGTAAAAGTAAAATTGGTGACCAGAAGGCTCCCTTTTTAATAGCTACTACACCAAGGTGTAGGGGAGGGCGCTGCACCTTTCCCTGGATTGTTCCACTTTTACCCTTGATACATACCTTATATTGCTGAGTGTTAAGCAAGGAGGTATTAAGTACCATTTTTAAAGTCTTTGGTATGATACGACCTGGGATTGAACCCAGGTCTTCCGAACCATTGGCGAACACTTAAAAATTTGTTTTGCAAATAGTTATATGATATCAAGTATTCCTATCTAATACAAATAATTAGCAAACATCTATTTGATCCATAGACAGGTGAAAGAAAATTTTTTTTATAAAGTATGTATTTACCCAACCCCTTCACATGAGTAGGATGCAACTCAGTCAATTTTTTAAGCAAAATTTAGCAGTTTTAAATTCAGAATTTTCCTTTTCCAAGATTTGTTGAAGAACTCAGTTTGCTTTACTATTTACCCATAGCTGGAGGGAGAATAGTTGAATGTATAGTTTTTTCAAGAGTATTTGCACTGTGAAATGCAAACAGCCTTGTCCAATATTTGAATTTGAATACTGTGTCCATTTCTTAGAATGATAACCATTACACCACAAGTGCGTTTAGGAGGTAATTTTTAAAAGAGTTCTTAGGATTCTAATAAATAAATAAAAAATACAAATAGTAATTTTAGAATATTGTTCTTGAATGAATCAGGATTTGGTTTTATGACATATCAACCATTGTAGGTTATTAAATGCCAAATCGTCTTTACACATATAAAATGTACATGATTTGTGAACTCATTTTCTACATAACATTTGAACCTAATAAATATGGAATTATTTTCAATCATTGCTACCTAACACTTATGATCTTATTCGATCAAACTGGTCTAATTATTTTAGGATACAATGATCTATATACAAAAGGAATGTATATGTATAGGTTCCAAAACATTACCAGAATGGAAATCTATGGATGATATTGAACCAAATACACTAAGTTAAATCCAAAAATTTTCAACATGAAAACTGATGTTCTATTTTAAAAACAAAATAACAACACATCTCATATCAGCTGTCCATTTCTTATGCACAACCCAATGAAGAGATTGAACTTATGACCACCAGGTAACTAGATATACTTTAACTACAAAGTGGAGACAGTCATTAAAGGACATCAATATATAATCAGGATTGCTTTTTTTTTGTCTAAAATCTTTAAACAAAAAACTACCTTAGAAGACACCTCACAAGCCCAATGAAGACTGACAGATGAGACAAAATAATTAGATTTAAGTTTTTTCTCTTAAATTTTTGTCTAGCACTGTGATACCTGGACATTTTCACAGCTGTATAATATTTTGCTGTACACCAAAAGCCCATTTGTTGACAGAAGAGAAGCAACCTCTTACAGCATTGAAAATACATTCGACTTAAATCTTCAAACCAATTGTAAAAATTAAATGAATTAGACAAAAACATTTCAAAAACCAATGATTAAGTGATGAGTTTAATGGCATGTCAACCTGTCTAGGGTAATTTTATGGCTAGAGGTTAGGGATTTAACTTCATAGTAGATATTTACATTTTTTTATGTAGTTGTTTCTTAAGATTTTTTTTGCACACTCCTATTGAATAGGAATAATTTTCAAATAGTTATTTTTGACCCATAGATGAGATCCTAACAGGTACTACTCCTATAAGTCAGCATGAATCTGGGAGTAATGTTAATGAAGTGGGGTACTCTATATTCTCAAGATCTCTAGAAGGGGAGCCTCACCATCAGATGCAGTTTAGTGTCCAATTCAGTACACCTTTTTTTTTTTTCAGTAGGTGATACAGTTAATATATACTAAGCCCAGAAACCAATGAAACAAATCTTTTTTTCTTCATCAATTTCAAAAGAATCCCCTGTGAATATAAAAATCCATCCCTGGTTATAAATACAATGAAACTAAACCTTTATGGCTTATTTAGATGTATTTATCCAACTCTTTTGAGCATGATTCAATACAAGGTCAATTTTTTGGTTTGGTTTTATGGCATATCAACCATCATAGGTTATTAAATGCCAAATCATCTTTATACTGTTAGAAATAAATATTCCTTCAATATAATTTTGCAATATAAAACAAAATTATAAAATTTAAATAAATAAATAAAATAAATATGACTTCTCACAATTATTAATTTTTAAGAATGATTAAAAGGACATTTTTTATTGGTTGAGAATAAAAAGCTGTCTTTGTGTAAATATTAATTTTATAACTATAAATAAGCAGACATTGTTTAAAAAGACACGTATGACAAATAACGTCACAGTGAACAAAAACTTTTCGACATGGAATGACGTCGCTTCAAATAACCAATGCTACACACCTGAAAAGTAATGAATCTTTAAAGACAACTATTCTTTGAAAGAAAAGCAAACAAAGAACCTAAGCTAAGTATTAATTTGGTTGTGCTTTTATTTGGGTATATATGTGTATAAGTGCTTGAATATGTGCAATATAAATTTGACTTAGCTATGTGTTCATTTTTCTTATAAAACTTCACACAAAAAAGCTAAGTATTACGTTGGTTAATAATTAACATAAATATCTTAAGTTGGATTAAATAAATTTTCCAGTAATACATATAAAATGTACATGATTTGTAAACTCATTTTCTTAATAACATTTTTAAATGAGCTTGAGCTCTTTTTTTTCCACATAGTTAAATCATTTCAAGTATTGCTATCTAATTCAAATAATTCTATTTACAATTAATCATTTGTTTGCAGACAGTTAAAATGATTTCAAGCATTTCGATGTAACAGTAACAATTTAATATCAGTTATTTATTTGCACAAATCTAAATACATATACACAATATATAAGAGATTAGTTTGTAGGCCATTTCATTTTTAAGATTGCACACTAGTATTGCTATTGTTTCTACACAGTTAAATGGTTTCAATTATTGCTACCTAAAACTTATAATTCTATTCAATATTAATCATTTGTTTGCACATAGTGAAGTGGTGACAAGTATTGATATTTAACACTAATTATTCTATTCAACAATACTCATTCATTTGCACACAGTTAAATGGTTACAAGTATTCCTATGTATCTTTAACAATTCAATTAAACATCAGTCATTTGTTTACACACAATTAAATGATCAAACAGTTCTGTTTCAAACAATTCAGTTTAGCATGTCATTTGCTTGCACTCAGTTTAAATGTCAAACAGTTCTATTTGAACCACAGATAGAACTCTATCAGGTACTACCACTCTGGGCCAGAGTGGAACTGGGAGCAATGGCAATGAAGGGGTACTCCGTATCCCCCAAAGCTCCAGCATTACTGGAGGCTCACCGTCAGATTGTTTAGTGTCATATCGACGACACTCGTTGGTGGCAGGGGGTTACCCCTTTTCAGAGATGCAATCAGTATATTCTACAGCCACAGCTGACTGGGCTGTTAATTTTTTGTTTTACATTTGAATTCTAAGTTTTTTTTTTTCTCCTAGACTGATTGCCATACCAAGGTTAAAGAGTCTAGTCTGCCCTGCAATATACCCATAGTTGGAGGGAGAATAGTTGGATGCATACCTTTCCCTAGAGTTTTAACAATTAGCATAATGTGAAATGCAAACAGCCTTGTATAGGATTTGAACTCGGGTAGTTGGATCCCTTTCCAATGAAAATAACCATTGACTGCTTATATGCTTCCACAGAGGTGATGTATTTCAGCAGCTTTTCTGCTTTTAATTGTTTTCAAAACTGTGTCAAGTTCATCCTCTATGAAGTATGTAAGTTTAATGTCTAGTTGGTCATGAATAATTTCTTCAGTTGGCCTTTATATGGTTTCAGGTTTTCCAAACAGCATGCAGAGCACTGCTGGAGAAACTCATATGCAACATTCTTCTATTGCTTCCTACACATGGACACGGCAGCGCTAGCCAATGAGCAAAAAATTCCATTCCTCAGCTCTGTGTGGACACTGGAAACCACTTAGAGGACTTACCAAAAGTAAAGAGACAGATGGTGAGAGAGAGTCAAGGGAATCCTTGCTGTCAGTATGCTTTGATGAGGATGAAAGAAGGGAAACTACTAAATATAGAATTATTAATTATAAGTTTTTCTTTAGAAACAAGAAATTTTACTCACCAAGACAAGAGTTAATTTCTTCTAAGTAATCTAACAATTTCAAGACACACTCCACACCAGCATTTCGTATCATAGAATCATCCTGTCAAAGAGAAAACAAAATTATTAAAATAACATAAATGACATGATTTTGGTAATTGCTTTGGACATTTTTTTTTTTTCTTTATTTTAATTTTGGGATAACATATCACAAACATGTGTGAAATTTTCCACTGTATTATCAGTCTTGTTCTACAGAGCAAAAGTTAAGCTTATGGCATTCAAATAAATCAAAAAGTGGATTTGAATTTCTTAACCCAATAAGTACCATCATCTGATTTATGGGTTAACTGAATTCATTAGTGCTAAGGAATATACTTAGTCAAGTTCTCACCCACCAAGGGCCAATATTAGCATTAACATATCCATGATAGACTGACACTGAATAAACAGAAGGAAAGATAAGCTCGTTTACACATATAGCAACATTTAATGCACACCTAATATACATACAAGTAATACTGACAAGAATATAAAAATGTGTCCTAACAGATTAAGCATGCACATATTGATCTATAAACAAGCAGTATATAGAAAGGGTAAAATAATGTTAAGGTCTTACTTGATGAAGATGAGTAGTACACTGACTATAACCAGGAGAGGAGACAACATCTCCACTATTCAAAGAACAGAGGGAAAAAAAAAAGAGAAAACAAAAAAATAAGAAAAACTGTCTTCACTGATCAAAGACCAGAGACAAAAGAAAACAAGATGAATTCTGGGATTGACCCAGGCCCACTTTTCAAGACACACACAAACAACAATGAAATGAACTCTTCCCAAGTACATATCTCTTACAAACTTTCACGCAAATGTCCATACTAGCAAACATACTTTACTTCTTTCATGTTCAGTTTACATATTAAATAAAACTTGTTAATTTCCAAGAATTAATACAAAAATGGATTCCTTAATTATCTTGTGGATTAGCAAATAAAACTTGATAATAATAACATAACCAGTAATGACAACAAAAACATAATAAATCCATTTTGTTGTTTCCAAATTCATTAGAATTCTACCAATGATAAAACAGGTATCAAAAGCATTAGATATAGATATTCCTTTTGAATTCAATGCAATAGATAATATTAATCTATCTTACAAAAAATTAAAAGCATCTAATGTCATCATTACTAATGATTCTTGCTTTTGAAAACACCATTAAACAATATTAATGTTATCTATGAATTTTCTCCAGCAAGTCAAATTACCATACATATATATCAAATTATAATTTTTACACATATGTTTAAAAAGAAAACCTACTTAAAGGAGAAAAATCTATGGTGCTAGTGTGTTCCATTTAAATTACATTCAATGTATGTGTGTGTATATATATATATATATATATATATATATAAGTAGTTAACCAACCCCTCTACCAAGAGTAGGACGCGACACAAGTTCAATTTTTAAGCATTTTTGTTTGAATTTAGAGTTTTCCTTCCTCAATACTGGTTGCCTACCCAAGGCTAAAATCCCAATCTGACCAACAAAAATGGGGGAAGAAAATAGATGGATTTATGCTTTTCCTTAAATAGAATGCAAACAGCACTGTTCAGGATTTGAACTAGGGTTGCTAAGTGTCTATATGTCTTCATGTATAAGGGTATATATATATATATATATATATATATATATATATATATATATATATATATATATATATCTTATTAATCTAATATGAGGAATCATTTTATTAGATCGTTTAAAACAAGAAAACACTAAAGAGACCCTTTTGTCTGGCGTTTCTTCAATAGTAATGACCAGAATCAATAAAAATAGTAGAATCAAAGAACAAGTGGGGTAGTATTAATAAATAAAAACTTAGAGAGGAGGTGTAAAAATAAAACAAACAAAAAAAAAACACCTGCAATTCTCCAAATTCTCACCAGACTTCTCAAGAGATAGAGTCCATAGAAATATCTTCTCTATCTGCATAATTGCTATGGCTTTAAAAACAGTCAAATACTTCTTGCACCTAGCCTTGTGCAATATATATATATATATATATATATATATATATATATATATATATATATATATATATGTATGTATTCATTTATATAAGCATGTAACCTTTTACAAGCAAACAAATGAAATATTAAGTCCTCAAATTTAACTGCTTTTTACATTCATCTGAGTGACTTTCCAACTACAAAGAGTAAATACACAATGTGTCAGCACACTAACTACTACTGACCAGATCAGATATGTGATATATGCACAGCAAACTGGCACATCCCAAAATATTACAAAACTTTTAACTCTCACTAGGAAAAACTATTTGCAATGTGAAACAAACATAAAAAAATGTTTAGATGTTAGATATAGATAAATGTTGGAAATTTTTTAAAATTGTTAATTACTGGGAGAAATAATTTTTGAATGTAATTAACACTATTCTTTTCTTCTCTTTAGATTTTTTTTTATATTCAAGACTTGCTGAAGGAGATATTAAGGAAAAGCATTGGCAAACTACTTTCATGTGATATTGCCTTGTCAGTTATGTGTATGTATGTTTATAGCAAACAATTCTGTGAGACTTCTCATGTCCTCTAAATGACAAAGGCAGCAAAAATTTGTGTTTCTTCTTCACAATAGAGTCTGGTTCTTTTGATGACAATATTCATTTCATCACTTTCTCTGACAAAGTTCCGTTCTATGCTCTCCAACCAAATGTCACTGTCATTCTGGTTCACTTCCAACAGTTTCTCTCAAGACTCCCATTTTGGGCTTATATACACAGCATATTCATAAGTAAAGGTTATGTTATGGACTTGAATGCACACGTGCACAGATACAATTACAAATGTGAAACAGCAGGATTTTTTTTGCTTCATGTAAGAGCAAATCGTCACAATATAAAAAAAATGAAATGCACACGAAAGCATATATCTAGCAGCACTACATACTCCATTATCCGTCAGTATATATAAGGGACTTTGAAAAATTCAATGAAGATTTTTCTAGCGTGAATAATAACTGAAAATTCTTATAACTTGTTTGTGTGGTATAACATTTATCAGAATAGAATATAGAATTGGCAATCTGGCTTTCCACTGAGACTGTTTGCATTCTCTTCATACAAAAGCCCCAGGGAAAAACATATCTATTCTCCCAGCAGTCATGAATAAAAACAGTATTAGTTCTTGTTATGGTACCCAACCTGCGGACTGTAATGAACTCTTCCTGTTGCTATTAATACCAGGAGAATATTCATCTCGGTGGTGAGTTCTCTCCAGCCTAACACTTTGGCAATCAGACTGACATTCAACACCTTTTTATCTATGTTGTATTATACTTTCATTAATATACTTTGTTCCATGTAAACCTGAGTTCATGTCTTTCATCCAGACGCTTTACTGGTCCACAACAGTTCTCTAGGTGGGACAATCAGTCTAGGAGAAGGAAAACTAAACTTGGTAATTTACCTCTGTCAATCTTTATAACCATTATAAGTAAAAAATTTTATTTATTCTAAAATCATAGTTAATACTGTGGTTCTCCAATTTTTGATCATTATTGTTCTTCTTTGTTTAAAAGCATATCAATCTGCATGGGTTATCTAATGACAAAGCCATCTTTGTAGCAGAACAGTAGTGATACTATTTAACCCATAGCTACAGGGATCATTATCCTGATATAACCTCACTAGGTAAGGGCATTGCAAGTGCATTGAAAGATGAAAATAGATAGTTGATAATCAGGTTGGATATGACAAATCCTAGTGAACTGAATGAGTGTAGTCATTTATCAAAAATTAGCTTAGATTAGCACAAGGCCATAAGTATTGGGCACCCAGTGAAAATTGAATTCACTTATAATAGTTTGCTAGCAAAGCTGAAGCATTACACCATGTCAATAAAAAGTAAAAAGGGTGACCAGAAGGCTCCTTTTTCAAAAGCTACTACACCAAGGTATTGGGGAGGGAGCTACTCTTTTCCTGATTGCCCCACTTTACCCTTGATCCGTACCTTATAATGCTGAGTGTTAAGCAAGGTGGCATCAAGTACTATTTTTTGAGTCTTTAGTATGATTCAACCTGGAATTGAATCCCAGTCTCCTGGACCATTGGTGAATACTCTACCCACTAGACCAATGGTCCAAGCACACAAATCCAATGGTTGTAAGCTGGAATTTATTGTGTTATTAACTCACTGAATTGCTCAATTTTAAATGCAAATTTTTAATCTTGCTGAGAAAGAGAACAAACTTAGAAATAAGACTTTTAAAAATTATGACTGTTTTGATGTATTTGTTCATATAACTTGTGCATGAAAAGATCTTGCTTTGAAGCATTTTATCAAAAGTTAAATATATGTTCATATTTTTACATGTACCCAATTCAAAAACGATTTAGACAGTTGGTTTCATGAGTTCATTATTATTTTAGCCTCCAGAAAAATGAAAATAGAAATTACATTGGAGGAAAAAAATTAAAAACATCCACATGAGATCAATTTTCTATATTTACATTGAAATATTTTGTGTTTTCATTGATATTTCTGACAAATAGCTTTAGAACTTGAAATCACTTCAAGCATGATTTTCACACTTGTAAAGCTGCATTTATAATTCTGAATCTTACAGATTTGTAACATATATATATATATACACACACACACACACACACACACACACACACACACACACACACACACACACATGCTATATATATATATATATATATAGACACATACATGAATACAAATATATACAACATGTGTGTGTGTGTGTGTGTGTGTGTGTGTGTATATATATATGTATATACACACACACACACTCAAGGGATGTTCAAAAAGTTGTGAGCCTCACCCAGAAGGAGTTGGAGAAACAAGACAGTTTTTCACTATTTTTCTATATAGTCCCCCTTGACAGCAATGTATAGTGAGAGAAATAACTTACCTTGGAGCTCAAACCAAGCACAAACATGTCTTGCATGCAGGATGATAACAGAGAGAGAATTATGGCAATTTTAGGAATCACAATTTATAAGACACCTGTCTCTCGCAAGACAAAATTTGTAATATATTCATATTTCGGCTGATCAGAACTTTAATAAAAGGCGGAATATACCAGTTGCAAGGGTGATTCTAAGCTTTGCAGACAGCTGCCTTACAGAACAGACTGACAAGGTGACTAAGAAGCAATTTACAATCAGACTTAGTTTTTAAGATTACCAATTAGAGTGACAAAGCAGAAGTGAAGGATTGAAGTGACAAACTTTGAATTTCTTTTTCTGGACACATGGTTGGACTTGGTTTTTAAGATTACTATAATTGTAGTGGCGCTACACAATGCAATTGGCCCAACAATACTCAAGCACAGCAATTCCATCACGGAAGAATGTGGCATCCTCATTCTCAAAAAACTCTTCCACAGCACATATGACCTCATCATTGTTTCCAATATGATGACCACACCGGAGAGATTTGAGCTAAGGAAACAGGAAAAGTCAAATGGAGATAAGCCTGCAATTCCTTAACCTCTAATAACCCTAGAAGAGATTACAAGCTGTTAAATCTCAGTCAATCATTTCAGCTGTGTGTAGACAGCAGCACAGACAAGGCTCTTTAGCAATGTTAGGACAACCAATCAAGAAGAAGAAAAACTCTAAATTCAAACAAGCAGTACTCTACTTAAAAATTGACCATGTATTGCAAGTGATTGGTAAATAATATTACATACGCATGAAAAAACCCCAGCATTCATCAAATGATGACAATATATTTGTTGATATCAATGTATTCAATCCTAGGTTGAGTCATACCAAAGACTCAAAAAATGGTACTTGATACCACCTTGATTAACACTCAGCATTATAAGATACAGAACAAGGGTAAAGTGGAGCAATCCAGGGAAAGGAGTAGTGCCTTCCCCTACACTTTGGTGTAGTAGCTATTGAAAAGGAAGCCTTTGGGTCACCCTTGACTACAGTCACCAACTTTACAATATATATATGTATCTACATAGGTGTGTGCACATAAATATATATTGGCCTAGTGGGTAGAGTGTTTGCCAATGATCCAGGAGACCTGGGTTCAATCTCAGGTCGAATCATACCAAAGACTTTAAAAATGGTACTTGATACCTCCTTGCTTAACACTCAACAATATATGGTACATATCAAGGGTAAAGTGGAGCAAATAAGGGAAAGGAGTAGTGCCCTCACCAAAACCTTGGTGTAGTAGCTATTGAAAAGGGAGCCTTCTGATTGCCCTTGACTACGGTTGCCAACTTTACTTATTTCTATATATTTTATATATGCATATAATTAGATTGAATATATATATAGATATATACATTGATGTTTACCATGATGTGATGAAATACTCTTTCTCTTAATTACAGTAATATCACCTTTAGATGAAGACTGGCCTTTAATATAAGTGGTGGTTAATTTTTTTTATATCCCATTGCCAGTAAAATTTCAGCCATGTATTTGAAAAAATTATTAAATATAATTTTTATAATAAATCTTTTATCTTGTTTAATTTTAACCCATTAGAACATACAAAATGTTTCTTAAGATTTCAGTAGACATTAGCACCTTCATCAATAGTGTTTTTTGAGTGATTTATAGGCTAAGAATTGAACAATGGGGATTCCTCAAAGACTAAATAGCATCACTGAATACCAAGTGTTAGTTACAGAAATGTATGAAGGACAAGGTGTGAATCTAAAATTTACATGATTAACATCATTTAGTGCTTCATAGGTAAGAAAGTGAGAGATGCTTAATACAAAATATTTCTTGTTTTTTAATTTATTTTACATAGGTAGAGTTATTTTTCACTACTCAGTCACAGCCATGTCAAAATTATAGAGCTGGCATAGTCAGCCTAACCATTTTTTTAAAGTAAAACAAAAAAAAAATTAAATTTCATATCAAAGTCTATTTCACTCAGTTTGACCAAAAATGGGATATTTTGCCATTTAATTATCTTCAGTAACCTCAAATGACCTTGGAGATGGCTTTATATCGTTTTCTGACATAATAATGTTATTCTATCCCAACATCATAACTATATATCTGACTTTTTAGTGACATGGTAGTGACAGCACAGTTGTATCAATGTGCCTGATGCTTATCCATCAATATTGATTTTACATTTTCACCAGAAAGGAACAATAGCCTACCTGATTGTAATGTTACATAGCCAGATATGAATATGGATATGTGAAATGTACATAGAATGTTCATAATATATATACATAGAACATAGGAATCCTGAAACATGAAAAACACTTATGACTTCTTAGTTCAGGTATGAAACTTTTTATTACCTTTGAGTTAAAAGGTTTTTCGAGATAAGGAGAGAGGCACAATCTTTCTATGCTGGCTTTTTCATCTGCACCCGCCACATGGCCTCGGCGAGAAAGTGAAAGTCACCCTTCTTCTACAGATGGCAAGACTCAACTGACTTATCTCAAATCCTTTGCGCACGCTTCCGATGCATGACATCACTCACATCTCTGGTCACATCCTCTATCTGGGATTTTTATTGTGACATCTCTGAATGACACATCCGCTGTGCGCGTGAATACCTGCGTTCATGTTTGCACCTAACTAACCCATGCACTGAGCTGAAAGGTTCTCAGCCTAGCTAAACCCAAAGGCAAGATATATAAAACGAAATCCCTCGGCCATTATATTACAGTAAGAGAGTCACACCAAGAGATGGCTTATATTTTATTATGTTGTCCAAAAAATGCAGAGTAGATGTTGGAAGTAGAACTTTCCAGAAAATAACCCATGTCTTACTCATTACTGAGTGGGACATGGCTGAATATATTTCATAATTATTTCTTGAATTACAATCAAAATGTGTTTATAAGTGTTTCTACATGTATTCTCCACAAATGTAACTAAAAGTACTTTGTACAAGTGCTTCTGTAAGTGTTTCTATAAGTGTTTTCTGCAAGTGCTACAAAAGCTTTTCCTCTTGAGACAAATTAGTAAAAATATTTCTGAAATTTTCCAATATAAGCCAAGATAAAAATAGTTTAACTAAAATTAATAGATGAAAGGAAATACTACTTAAAATTAATAATACAAGAAGCACATCGAAAATAAAGCCTTCTATTTATTTCCTCAGAAACTCTAACAGATATAGGCAGAATAATAACAATGATGGATAGAGCAAATTTTCAGCAACAAATACTCCTTTTCAACATTGTTTATTTCTGGTAGAAATAAACAAGAATCTACATGCTTGGTAGAAGGTCACTCCAAATAATGCCTTATATTCTATTATGTTGTCCTAAAAATACTGAGGTGGATGTTAGTGGTATGCTAGTAGAGCTGTGTCATTGAATTCCTCCATGTGAGAAAAATTGTACCCATTGATATTCACCAACAATTCATTAATACTTAGGGACTGAACAGAAGATGTGAGTTAAGAGGTAGGTAATGTATTTCAGCAGTGATGACAGCAATGAGTGACAAACCACATTTGATAAAACTGTTAACTCAGGAAAAGTGTGTTAATCAGTTTACCTGTGAGGGGGAGTCCCTGTGTTATAGTGGCTAAGATGCTAGATTGCGATATTGTATTAAGTGTGTTCCAACACTATTATATTCACTTTTGGACTAATACATTTGGGAAAGTTATGAATTCCTTTATTTCTCTAGTGATGGTTTAGATAGTACCATTACTGTTCTACAAGGACGGCTTTGACATTAAATAAACCAAAAAGGTTGATTATCACTAAACAAAGAAACCACACCAATTTATCGGTGAGAATTAGTTGATGAAAGATGGACCACAAACAGTGTGTTTTTAATAATGATATCATAATTGCTGCTGTTAACAAGAGGTTGCCTCTGCTTTTGCAGGTTTTTAAATAAACAAAATAAATATTCTTGTGAGATTAGAATGATTTTTGCTATAAACCAATTTCAAAAAATACAATAAAAGTAAAGTTAGTTACTGTAGTCGAAGGCGACCAGAAGGCTCCTTTTCAATAGCTACTACAATGAGGTGTAGGGGAGGGTGCTACTTGATTCCCAGGATTGCTCCACTTTACCCTTGATATGTACCTTATAATGCTGAGTGTTAAGCAAGGAGGTATCAAGTACCAATTTTTTAAAAAAGTCTTTGGTATGACTTGACATGGGATTGAACCCCAGTCTCCCGGACCATTGGTGAACACTCTACCCACTAGGCCAATGAGCCAGTTACATTACAGAGTTTACATTTATTGAAAAAAAAATCATTTTCCTTTTACAAAAAAATTAATCTTCTTTATTAAATGACCTTTGTATAGCAATCAAATATCTTTTCTGTTCCATGGATTTATCTTTTATTGTAAAAAGGATCACTATCTATAACCATCTGGTGCTAATATTCAATTGACAACATTGTACAATAGATATGGTTTAGAAAAATTAAATAGAAGGGATTTTTTAAAATTTTGATAGTCTCAATGTGTCTGAGATGGGTCACTGGTCACTAGTTTGGTTGTAGAGATGCTAATCCTGTAGCAAATTTTGGGCAGAAATATTCTGAAAGAGCCTATCTCTCTCCAGTCTGGTTGCCATACTAAGAGCCTACATGAAGATTTGTGCAATTATTTACCCAAAGCAGGAGGGAGAAGAGTTGGATTCATATTTTTCCCAAGTGCTATGCAAACAGCTTTGTTCAGGATTTGAAATTGAGCCGCCAAGTTCACTTCCTATGAGGACAGCCATTATGCTATGAGCACTTTTCTTAAAGAGATCAATAAATGGTTACTTCAGCTATTAAGATATAATGGCTTCTAAAAGAAATAATAAAACTTTGTTGTTTAGAAACATTAGTCATATATATATATACTTATTGATTTTTATGTTTTACAGTTATTTTTTTTATCTTGTGGTGGGAACTAGAGATAAAAATACAATTCTGGACAGTACTTACCTGTACAATTTCCTGCTGTAGATAAATATAGATGCTACGGACTAGTCCAGGGTCAACTTGTCTTGTCTGGGTGCTGTCTTCAGCAACTATAGTGATTAGCTGGACATTGATGAGTGGGCTGAGAAGACTTGTTTGAAAAAGAGCTGAGAAAAGTTCAATGGCACATAGTCTGTGGCTATAACAAGGACTCCTTAGTTGTGCAACCAAATCTTCAAGAGAGACTTGAATACTAAATGCTACCTGTTACAAAAATATAAAGTGATAAAAAAGTCACTGCTGAGAAAGGGAGAGCAAATCTATTTTAGTTTTATATGAAAATAAATTTCTATCTATTAATTTTTGTGTGTATGTGAGATTATATATATATATATATATTGACACTCCAGTTGATCTTGACAAATGATGGCTGAACAATTCAGTTAATGATGTGAACCATTGGTTTACCTACACATATAATTTGTTTATAATGGTGAAGGCCTGTGCATAACCAGCCACACTTTTTGGATAAGCCTTATGTTGCCCAAATGTGCCATAGATTTTATGAACAACACTCCTCAGATTTTGAATTTAGAGTTTTTTCCTTCCAAGACTGATAGTTCTACCAAAGCAAGAGAGCACAAGTTACCCTATTATCTTAACAATGCTAAGAGAAGAATGGATTCATGCCTTTCCTAAGGGCATTAGCATGAAGTGAAATATAAACAGCCATAACTAGGATCTGAACTCAGCTCAACAAGTCCATTTTCCTATTATGCCACACATGTGCATATATATATATATATATATATATATATATATATATATATATATATATATTGAAAAGTGTATATTTAGGCAGCAAGTTATTATTCAAGCCATTTTTGTTAAAGACGATGGAACACTGTTTATTATTTTTAATTTCATCTTTTCAAGTCTCCTTGTTATTTTTCTTGTGTCAGGATCTAAGTGGTAAAGGAATTGTCCCATATCTTCAGCCCAAGCACTTTTGACCATACTTTTGGTCGTCATCAGGGGTGGTGTAGTTTTTAGTTGACAGATTAAGTTTTTATTGTTTTAGAACTTTGTTTTGAAGTTGTCGGTTGGAACGTTTTCAGCATTTGGTTTTAAAACATTCAGTTAGAAAAAACTGTCAGATCACAACACAAGAAAAATAACAAGGTGAATTGAAAAAATAAAATTAAAAATAATGTTCCATTGTCTTTAACAAAACTTGCTTGAATATATATATATATATATATATAAACACATACTCATATGCTTCTTTTTTCTTGTTTTATTCATGTGGTTATTTCTATTTTGTTTTGGTATTCTAATCTTTTGTGATTTTATTCATTTTTGTTTAATATTTAAAAAATAGTGATAATAATAGCGAGTATATGATTCTGTGTGATTTGGGGATAGATACATCACTTCTGTTATTGTTAGCAAAAAGAAAAGAACTTGTCAATTAGTGTATATATATATATAAAGTTTCATCTGATGATTGTGAATTCTATTCAATAAAAGAATCACGATAGGTGAGATTTCAATTACTTTTATTTCATATATACGTGGTGCATTCAATAAGTTTCCGGACTTTTTTGTACAGGCATTTAAAATTGTCCTAGATTCTTATTGCTATACATCTTATGAGATGACTAACCAATTTTTATGATTTCAGCTTCAAATGAATACCTACAGCAGCAATTGGAATACACCCTACTAAAGCCTCATGTGACAGCTGGTGAATTTCAAAAATGCAATCTGGATGTGAGGACACATTAGAAGAATGATATGCAATAAAATTCTGTTTTAAACTTGGAAAAAATGCCATAGAAACGTATGGAATGCTTTAGACTGCTTTTGGACAATCTTGCATGAATCGAGCATCAGTTTTTGAGTAGCATAAGAGATTCAGGGAAAGCAGAGAGTCTGTGAGGGATGATGAGAGGTGTGGGAGGAGTAAGGAAGTCAATACACCACAGTTGATTGGCCAAAGGATTAGGGTTAGGGTTACTATGTTGAGGTGTTAAGAGAGTTCAGGAAGATATTCCGTCAGAAGAGGCTAGCACTCTTTAAATCGTGTCAGTGGCATTTCCACCATGACAATGCACCAGTCTACAACTCCATCCTTGTCACAGACTATTTGACCAAGTTGGGCACCAAGACAATTCCCCACCATCCCTATAGTCCAGACCTTGTTCCCTGTGACTTTTGCTTATTCCCTAAGCTCAGAGGCTGTCATTATGAGACAATTGAGGAGATGAAAGAGGCTGTGACAAAGGTCATTGATATGCTCACACAAAAGGACTTCCATGGGGCCTTCCAGAAGTTGTTGGAATGGGACAACAAGTGCATTGCAGCCGGAGATTACTTCAAAGGGGAATAGAGTTTCATGTGTGTACTATCAATAAAAGTGCCCATATAAAAAAAGTCTGGAAACTTATTTAATGATCCTTGTATATATATATATATATATATATATATATATATACATACACACAAATATATATACTCCCACTTGTCAATTAGAAAATATATATTTGTACAAATAATATTTTTACTTTACCAACTCACTTTGAAAGTATAATAAAAGTTGAAATGCTATAAAAATCTGATTGTTTAGATGTGCATAGAAAAGAATTTTTAAATGATCAACAGATGTCTATTCTCGTCTCTATTAAAGTAATATCAATGAAAATATCTGGATAAATTTGGCAAAAAATATTGAATAACGATAGAACTGAATTTAGAATCTATAGATACAGATGTATTAATAACTGTGAAATAAAGTAAATGTTATTATGAAAGAAAAAAATGATGCAAGTAAATCCTAAATCTACAACACATACATGAAAGAGAGAGAGAGAGATGATGCAAATGTTGTGCCAAAAGAGGAAATAGTGATACCAGAGTCCTACTGTTTTATGCCCCATCCTTACCTGGCCATCTCTGCCCACAAAGTGTAGAAGCTGAGTAAGCAACATCTGGGCAGGATATTTCAGTGATCCATGACATTCAACATTTCCTCTCAAGTACATTTCCAAATTCTGAAGGAAGTGCAATCTTTGGATTACAAAGGATACAACTGAAAGGCAGAAATGGATAAATGATTAATATAGGCAATGGCTCCCCACTGTGGGCACTGGATGTGGGATGAGGTCTTTGGCTTAAGGCTAAAATAATGCTGTCAAGCTTGGGCATTGAAGTTATTGCTGAAAATCAGAGATAATCAGTTTTATATTTTATTATTCTTGCCACAGTGGTTTGAATAAATAGATTAAAACAATAGACTTTAAGGTTCAATCTTTATTCAATATTTATTTAAATTGCAAGTGGATCACCTTTTCCACCTAGTTGTGCTTAGTCTAGTATTTCTTTTTGACTAGTCTGCTGAACTCATCTCTATATACACATAACCTACACAAGCTATTTCGTTGTATATTATCAATTTTTACTTTGATATGATTTATCCTAATGGTATTATTTTGTGTTGTTATTAAAAGAGATTCAGTTCCTCACAAGGTTTCATCCTCATGGCCATGTCTAGGTCTTCTAGTATACAATCTTCCAAGTTTGTTGCTTGAAGTATCTATCAAGTTATTTTTTTCTTATTTTTGTTTTCTAGATTTTATTATTTCCTTGTTTGTCCTAAAGTTATTTATGTAAATATTGCTGTTATTGGCTATTGTAATTAGTCTTTCTTTTCTCTTTCATGTGTATGCTTCCAGTCTTTGAATTATTGCATCTGCACAATTCTCAATGCTGGTGAATCCTCTTCCTCCTCCTTTTCTTCACATATAGAGCATACCAAAGACTCAAAAAATGGTACTTATTGCAGCCTTGCTTAACACTATTAACAGCATTATAAGGTACGGATCAAAGGTAAAGAGGAGCAATTCAGGGAACGGAGTAGTGCTCTCTCCTACACCGCAGTGTAGTAGCTATTGAAAAGGGAGCCTTTGGGACACTCTCAACTAATGTCACCAACTTTACTTACTTTTTGTCATCTATTGGGTGTAAAGCCTAGTGCATTATCATCAATTTCCTTGTTCTTTGGAACATTTATTTGAGTTCCTCCTATTTTAGGCATGGTCCAGAGGATCTTACAAGGGATGAAAACCACAAAACAGACATGCAGGAATTCTATATATTCCCTGTTCACCTTGTAATTCAACAGTTAACACATCAGCTTGAGAGTTTCTTTAATTCTAAAAAAAAATATAATTGTCTTCTGGATAAAAGTTATTACACACATTATTCAATTAAACTGCAAAAAGATATATTTTTTAAACTATTTATGAAATAGTTTAAAAAATATTTTTATATAGACAAATTCACCCTAAGCAAAACAACTAGGCCACAACATTTGAAAGTCACAAGGTAGGTAAAAAAAAGAGATCAAGGAATATTTCCACCCAGTCCTAGAAAAAATATGGCATTCCTCCTGCAGGACTGGAGATTTCTTCAGCTAACCTTAGGTGATGGAGACTGATATGTTATCAGGCTGAGATGACTTTTGAGACTGCTCATGCCTTTGAGGGGTGCTGCCAGCACAGGTATAAGCAACAGGCATGCATCTATCCAATAGCAGATAAGAGAATTCTCTGTCCAACACATGGGTGACATAAGACACCAGAGTTCGGGCTTCAATTTCACCAACGTTGCCACCAACAAAGTACTAAATATAACTTTATCTATTTGAAGGAAGGACTCATCTTCATTTAAAAAATACAAGTATACAACTATTAGGCATATTTAATATTACAGTTGTCATTGTAGGGAATAGAATCGACAACCTGAGTTCAAATCCTGCCCAAGACGGCTAGCATTTCACTTTGTGCTTATGTCCTTGGGAAAGGCATGAATCCACCTTTTCTCCCTCCAGTAATGGATAAATAGTAGTGCAGACTGGTTCTCTAGCCTTGGTAAGGCAACCAATATAGGTTTTGCTTTGTTTCTTTGTTTAATGGCATATCAACCTTTGAGGGTTATTTAATGCCAAAGCCATTCTTGAAGAAGAACAATAGTGATACTGTTTAACCCATACCTGAAGGGGTAAGGAAGTTCAATATCTTTTCCAAAGGTATTAGTTTGAAAGTGAACACGATAGCACCATTGAAGTTTGAACTCACTTAGTTTGAAGCTTCAGTCTAGCACTTTAGCCATTACACAACGGAGACTCTTTCACTAGTCTAGGAGAAGAAAACTCTGAATTCAAACCAACTTAACTCCATTTAAAGATGAGCTTATGTCATATTCTGCTTGTTGTGGAAGAGTTGAGTAAATACATACTTGTATACTACTACTGTAAGTAAAAGTTTACAAAAGAACAAATTAAAGGCAAGGAAGAAACAAAAAATATAAATGGACAACAAAACAAAAAACTCAAACTAAGACAAAGTAAGATAATTATTAGCACTGGACTTAAATAGTTCCAGGTTTTAACTGGGAGGAAAACATTCATGAAGGTGTTTGTTCAACAGTGCAGATGTTTTATGAAAGAAGCTGTTGAAATGCATCTGATGTGTGGAAAATTCAAAAAGAATGTATGCTACTCACTAGAGATAGCAAAATTAGTTTTCAGTGGAAATTCTCAAATAGGTGGTGGAAGTCCCAATGGTATTGTGGCAAATGTGCTGGACTGCTATATCATAATAAGTGAGTTCAAACTTCAATTATGCAAACTCCTTTATCCTCCAGCTATGAGTTAAAGAGTACAATTTCTATCCTTCTACAAGGATGGCTTAAGCATTAAATAACCCACAAATTCCACACATTATTCAATTAAACTACAAAAAAGACTCATAAATAGTTTAAAAAATATTTTTATATAGACAAATTCCCCCTAAGCATTAGGGTGAATAGCATATGCCATTAAACTAAGAAATCTTTCTGCAAAAGCAGTGATAGAAGAGTTACAAACTAACTACATTCTGGCAATTGGAAAATAGCTGAAATGACAAGAAGTGATTCTCTCCCACAAGGTCATGCAATTAGTTCTGTACTCTAACCAAAGTTGACAAAATAAGCTGAGAGGAATATGTCTATATACAAGAACAATATTCTATAAGTTCTTTAAATGGTTGTATATCATCATCATGTCATGCCTCTAGCATGGATTTCCCTGATTTTCTTTTGCCATTCATCTTTTCCAGCAGGAAAACATGCTGTGTCCATACAGAGCTGTTGTAGATAAGTTCTAGTAGGTTGTGCAACATTTGCATGTCCATGAGAAGGGGTCCATAGAACAGCATCCCTTATGAGTTCATCCTTACTTCTCCAGCAGTGTCCTGCATATCTTGTTTGTCTTATTTGGATGGTTTTAGGGACAGGAGGTAAGTGGCCATACAGCTACTTTTTTGTAGGGTGTTACTTCCAGGATTTGTTCAATATAGCTTGTAGCATTCTTGTGCAATTCCTATCTAACATTTTCTCTAGATACTTAGTTAGTGTCCATATGGTGCATCCATATAGTTGAATTGACACAACTACTGCTTGGAAAAAATTATGTTTTATTTCATTAGATAAGTCTGATTTCCATATGATCAGTAACCTATCGATAGCAGTCCATGTCTTAGGAAGTCACATATTGATGTCATTTTCAGTAGATGAGATGCTGCTTCTGAGGTAGGTGAACTTGTCCACTAGTTTTAGAGTGTGGAGATGTCTCCTTTTTGATTAAAATACACATACTCTGAGGCCAATGCTACCTGCTGCCTGCTCCAGACTATGAAGCAGGGATTCAGCTTGAGTAGGTGTATTTGCCAGAATCGCTATGTAGTCTGTGTCCGTAATAGTTTGTGTGGGGTATTGTCTGCTTCTTGTCTTTTTATAGTGTAAAGCCATTTTTTTACATCAAATCTATCAACATTACAAGTATGTAGTCTAAGCAGATTATGAACAGATATGGGGCTAATGTATCTCCTTACAGAACACCAGCAACAATGTCAAACAAGTCTGTCTCCATCCAGTGAGTAAACTTTTACTTTTGTGTTTTTATAGAGCATCATTATGGCTGTGACAGTTTCTTTGGGGAGACCACACACTAGAAGTATTTGCTCTATCTTCCCTCTGTTCATGGAGTTAAATGCCTTGGAGAAATCTAATAAGACGGTCACCTCAAGGTTTTTTGCACAAACTCCTAAAATTTAACAGATTGTTAGAATCTGTGATGTTGTAGATCGGTTTCTCCAAAAATCATTTTGATTTTTCCAAAGAATTTTCTCAATTTCTGATTTGATGCAGTTGAGTAGCAGAGTATTATAAATCTTAGCTGCTATGGAAGTAAGGGTTATCGCTCAGTAGTTCTTGGCAATTCTGATGGTCATCTTTCTTGAAGAAAGGGAGGATGCAGCCTTTTGTCCATCTGTATTGTGTTCTGGTTATATATGGTGTTGCAGTATTTGAGCAGTAGCTCGTCAGATTTCCTTGTCTTCCATACTTCTGGTGGTATTTCATCAAGACTGGTAGCTTTCCTGTTTTTAACTTTTGTTAGTACTACTTGGAGTTCTTCTTGAGTAAACTACAATGATATTGGCAATGGATGTACATTTATCTCAGCATCTACAAGGAAAAACTCTATCAATGCTGTCATAGGAGGTTTAGGAATGGTTCTCAGTCCTCACGCCCTAAAATCACTTAATAGCATCAAGAAAATACAACCAAGAATGATGGTAGCTACTTTTAACAGCAACCTGTTGGATTGTTTTTTATGGGAGAGAACCAATTGGTGTGTATCAGCCGTCTACTAATTGCTAGCAAATATTTATAGACTTGCCCATCAGTAGTAGCAGTAGATTGGCCAATCGGAGATGACTAAAGCATATATGAACAATGGCAAGCTACAAGCCTAGACTTAATATAGCCTTGTTACTTAGAAGGCATACCTTTTCTATTGCATAACTGAAAACAAGATGGCTACCCAAATTCCAACACAACCCCACCACAACAATCATCTGCTAGAGTCCTACTAATGCTAGTGATGAAATAGACCGCATCATCTTCTCTAATGAGCTATCCTCCCTTTTTCGTAGAATCCCCAAACACAACATTCTTATAATTGGTGGAGACATGAATGTACAAATACGTAAAAATGAAAACAACAAATTCTGCTTGCACAACTCGTCAAACAGAAATGGGGAACATCTAACAGATTCTTCACTTGAAAGTGGACTAACATGCTAAATTCAAGAAAATGAAGAGAAAATTATGGACCTACACTTATGCAAATAATGCTAAAGCACAAATAGATTACATTCTCATAAATAAGAAAGAGATTAATAGCGCTTTGAATTGTGAGGCATATTTCTCTTTTGAAGGTGTGTCTTCTGATCACTGAATTGTCATATCAAATATACATCTGAGCCGACACAGGAATAGGAAGGAAACAGCCAAAACCTCACACTATGACTGGTCCTTGCTTAACAATAGAGATATTAGGGATAAATATACAATAATACTAAGAAACAAATTCAATGCTTTTCAGGAGATATCCGAAACACTTATTCTGAATGACAAATATGAGAACTTTGTCAATGACCACATGGAAGCAGAAGCAGAATGCATACTAACCAAACTAAAAGCCAAACAGAGTTCCGTGGAAGACATTAGCAGTTAAAAAAAAATGAGACAATGTGAAAACAGCATTTCTATGTATAAAAGGAACTTAACTAATACCAAAACTCAGAAACTTAAGAAGGCACAAAGTAAACTAATTAATGCATACCAAAAAGAACAAATAGAATACATTCAAGGTCAGATCAATAAAATCAGAAATTTAGTAGAAGATAGACAATCTAGAATAGCATGACAAACAGTGAAGTGAGTAAAAGGAAGAGCATCTCCAGAGCTAAACTAAAAGGTCGTTGTACATAGGCCTATGAAATAAACTTGATCTTGATATTAAGCTACTGGAATGGAACAACATTTGATATCAGAAAGATTAAAAATGAATGAATGCTGCTCACTGGAGACAATAAAACAAGTTCTCACTGGAAACTCTTAAATAGATGGAACCTATGAATGCAACTCATCCAAACATCTTCCATAAAAGTAGCAGTAGAAACAGGACCAAATTGCTATATTTTAGTAATAGGGAAGAGAGCTAAAGTTACAAGAAGTGACTTTCTTGACTCAGTTGCATTTGCATTTTTAGAATAAACCACATTCAAAATATTGTTTAAAAATTTACTTACCATTACTATTGGCTAAACCTTCATTGAGATGTTGAAAAGTTTTAGTTAGAAAGTGCAAAATATTTTCTATGAGCTCTGCAGATCCAACAATAGAAGCATCAAGCTGTACAAACAGGTTAACAACTGTAAAGATATAAATTAGAGAATTAGTTTTAAGATTATAAATAAATCAACAATAATGGTTTACTTTAAAATGGTGTCATAACGATATATCTCTTATAATTAGCTATTATTTTTTTTAACTAGATAACTATCAGAAGATATGGATAATAATACTTTTCATTACAAGATGGAAGTCATGAAAAGAGAAGTTTTAGCTGGAATTGTTTTGTACAAAAATTTTAAAATTTTTTAAAAAGACCTCTACAGACCCCTCATCAAATGCAAATGATCAGCAAAGAAATCATAAATTGTATTCATCTTTTGTTTTTGATGTCAGTTATATTATCTTGCTAGAATTGTTTTTACCTTATAGATTCTTAGCATAATGGTTATCATCATAGGAAATGCAATTGGCAACCCAAGTTTAAATCCTGGATGAGGCTGTCTGCATTTCATTTCATGCTAATACCTTTGGGAAAGGTATGCATCAATCTGTTCTTCTCCCAGCTACAGGTAAATAGTAAAACAGACTGGGTTCTCTAGCCTTGGTTAGGCAACCAGTCTAAGACAAGGACAACTGTGAATTCAAAAAAGCTGTAAAGAATTTGACTTTGTGAAACATCCTGTCCATGGTGGAGAGGATGGGTAAATACATTCTGACCTCCAAGGTTTACAGTGACTGTCACAAATTAATTTAGAATTAAAGCTAACTTTTTTGCTTCATGCAAATTCACTAGAGAAATACATGAATTCATTTTTTTTTCCACAATCTATGAGTAATATTAGGGCAAACTTGACTCTATGGGAACAATGATTGGTGAAGGAAAACTTTGAATAAAAACCAGTAGTACTTAACTGAAAAATTGACTTTCTACTGCATCCTTCCTGTGGTGTAGGGGTTGGGTAAGTACATACCATACAACTTCTTCGTCTTTTAACAGTAAAACTGACTTGCATTACAAAAAAATAAATCTGATTTTGGGGGGCCCCAAACTGTAACTAAAGAAATCAAAAGCTGAATACAAATATTTTTGTTATTTTGCAAATGACAAGTGCACTTCTCTCGAGTTTTCAGTTGGATAATTTTGACCTATCAAATTGAAAGCTGTAACAAGTAATGTTCATAGACTTCTACTCCTTTACTAAATGAAAAGGTCAAAACACTTTTCAAAAAAATCTTAAAAGCAGATTACACGTCTTTATAAACTGAAGATTTGATCTAAAGGCATGGCATTCTATATTACAGGCCACTTCATAGCGCACACAAGTCATTAGACTGGAGTCTAGTTTTATTGAAGGGAAAGAATTAAGTCGTTTTAGTTTCAGTTTGAGCTAACAGCTGTGTACTGTGTATATATTCTTGTGTTGTTGGCTCAAGAAATTCAAAGGAATCTTTTAATTCTACCTTTGGTTGGAATATCATTTAACTTATTTAGTTGAAGTAAGTATCTTTGATTATTTAAGTTTGAGTTGATACATTATTTTCATTCAAATAGTAAATAAGAAACTTTGGGGTTTAAATTCACTTGCACAAAATGATTTACTTAAATTTAAAGCTTTAATATTTTTAAAATAAAGTTTAATTCATTTTTGGCATACCCCCCACCCAATTTTTTTTTCAATTAAAAAGTGGATTCTTAAGCAGAAGGCAACTCTCTAAAATTTTTGTTTTAATTTATTGTTGTGTGTATTTGGGTGGGGTGGGTGGAGAAAAGCTGTAATTAAGAGTATAATTAATTTAGCTTAAAAATTTACCTCTAAATTGAAGTAGTAAGTAGTAATTTGTTAATCTACCATTTCAGATATTACTTAATTCCTAGCCATGCCACAGAAGTGCTGTGTGTTTGCTTGAAAAACAAATGACAGAAGCCTGCAGGACAAAATTATGTGTGGTGAGATTAATAAAATACCAGTTTATCATTTTCTAAAAAAGAAATATAAGAGAGAGCAATGAATAAAATCAGTTTCAAATGCCAACCTAAATGTTACTAACAATGCTGTTATTTGTCAATAACATTGGCCTTCAAATTTTGATACCATAGAAGTTCATGGAAAAATAGGTCCAAAAAATTCACCATCTCTGTATGACCAGGTTTGCCAAGTAGTTAAATACCAACACCCTCAGCTGTTCAAAGGAATATAAAAATAACTCCATTACTGTTAGAAATCAAATTGCTGATAAATTTAACGCCTTTTTAGAATTAGATAGAATTAATAATACAAATTTGAAAGAAAGTCTGCTTAACAGCAAAAAAGACTTTGTATGTCCAGTTGTAGCATTTTTGGATTAAAATATTTTAACTGTTCAACCATCAAAATTTGTTGAGAATTTATAACAATTTGCGCTTTGAACCATTTCATTATGAAGTTAAGTGTTATATTAGCAGCCTGTCTAAAAACCGTATAAATACAGTTGACACTTGGTAAAAACTGGAAGAAATCATTCGATATTAAAATTCTATGGCTTTTGATCACAATAAAAATATCCTGATAAAACAATTTTTAGCAATGGCTCCCAAAATGTTTGGAATAAAATACAGCTCAGATATAGTTATATGTGCTTTTGAGTACTATGCAACATCACGGACATTGTATAATAGATTAAGAGATGATTTTCACTTACCCTCATTAGTAACATTAGGAAGGATGATGTCAAAGGTTTTAAAACTTAACGAAAAATCTTTTTTGTTATCTATATTTAATACTCCTAATACCAGTCAAAAAGGGTGCATAATTCTCCATGATGAAGTAAATATTTAAAAAATGTAGCTATATCACTATTTGGTAAATCAGTTGACAATCCAGCTCTACTTGCTCAAACAGTACTTGGTATAATGTTGATAAGTCTCAAAGGGGGTCCAAAATTTCTTACAAAATTGATTCCAATTTCAAAATTAACATCAGCCTTTTTATTTGAATAAACTGAGTTAACAGTCCAGGCCATTACATCTGTACCAGCTGATGTAATGGCTATTATATGTGATGGCAACCAAGTAAATCAAGCTTTTTTTAAAAATTATATCCTACACTTCCTTGGTTAACTGAAGATAATAGACATTTGCTTTTTGATTATGTTCATCTGTTGAAAAATATTCGCCATTTGTGGCTGACAGAAAAAACAAGAGAACTATTCTTTGATGATGATGGAGTAAGACAAGTTGCAAAATGGGCACATCTGAAACAGTTATATCATTTTGAACCTGAAAGACTAGTTAAACTTTCAGATTTAAATAAAATTTCCATTGCTCCAAAGCCAATAGAAAGACAACAGCTTTGTCTCAGAGTGTTTTCTGAAAAAATATATAATGCACTTCTCACTCAGTCTGGAATAAGTAAAGATAAGAATGATACTGCCCTCTTCATAAACAAGGTTTTGACATGGTGGAAAATTTTAAATGTTAAGTCTCTTCAAATTGATAAATTACGTAATGATCCTCTACAAGCTGAAATCAGATCTCCAAATGACACCCGATTTGATTTTATCATTGAATTTGGTAAAATGGCTCTTAATATGGCTGGCAGTCAAGGTAATCATAAAAAACGATTATCCCAAAACACTGCTACTGCCATACATCTAACAAGCAATGGAATTGTTAGTCTATGTCAACATCTTTTAGCTACAAGTCATAAATATGTACTACTTGGGAAATTTTCAAATGATCCATTAGAAAAAGAATTTGGTAAACTTCGCCAAGGATCAGGTGGCACCTATTTTATTAATGTTCAACAGTGTATTGAAAAGCTGCATATTAAGCAGACATCTTTACTTTTAAATCAAAATGTAAATATTGACGAATTTGATGTTAATTCAGGTCAGCAATGTACATCTTGTGATTATAAACTTTGTGAGGAAGGTTCAGAAATATTTGACAATCTGGAAAATTTAGAACCATCTCTTTCTAATGAAATCAAAATGGCTCTTGTATACATAGCTGGATATATTATAAGAAATGATAATCAACCCAGTGAATGTGAAACCCATTTTTATCATGAAAAGTATGGAAAATATACCAATTTAACTGACTGTGGAAAACTAAAAGTTCCTTCTGACCACACTTGCTAATGGTTATTTTTTGTTTCATCCTTTTCCATACAATAAAGAAAAAAGTTTGCTATAAATCATTAAGTAATATTTTTATGCTTATTTCTGAGTTTTTTTTTTTTTCAACATGAAGAAAAAGCGTGTTTCTATTTTTGCAAATATAGTTTTATAAAATTTTTGCAAACATGGCAGACCAGATCAGAAAAAGAACTAGCTCAAAAAGTTTTGAAACTTTCCTAGAATGATTTTGTTTTATTTGTCTATATTTCTGAGATGATTGATTGTTATATACACACTTCGGCTGATGTCTTCCAGCCTTCTTGGGTTCTGTTTGTCAAACCCCATAACTGTAATGTAAATTTAAACCAAATATTTTATTCATTTGCAGGGAAGAGATTGAATGAAGGATTCAGTGACACCGGAAAATAATATATTTCTGATTCAATATTATGGGTATTATATCTTTTACCAGAAATCATAATTACCCCTTTGTGTGGTTTAATAATTATCAGTGTCCATAGCTAAAATACATATTTTCATTTATTTAACTTTCAACACATCCTATTATCCTATTGGCCTATAGTATAGAACGTCATGTCTAAAGGTCATTACCAGTTTCAGGGCAAAAAATAGCTTTAATTGAATAACTAAACACTTATAAAACTCATTAGAAAACAATTGTGTATTTCTATAGGTCAGAAAAGAGAGATTGTAAATAAATAACTGAGTTGACACTATTTGATTTTTAAAGCTGAATATGCAGTGGGCTAAAGGTGACTGTTACTCTTCAGATTTGCCTCTATGGTTGGAGTATGGCCTCTGAATCCACAATTTTAGGTCTATCATGTTTTTGTGTGCAGGGTGCCTGCAATAAGAAACATGGCTGTTTTTGGAGGTGCAATTTATAAGTCTGTGAGTTCTCCATCTGATCCTGGCAGAAGTTCTCATTTGAGAAAAACCAAAGATGCTTGAGTTTGTTGAAAAGCTTTGCAATGTAGTTTTTCTTTTTGTCCTTCATGACCTGTGATAAAAATTGGCCCTTTGTCATCCTGTATAAGAAATAGTGAATGTTTACATGCACTACCTGCCTGATAAGAAACTCAGACTCCCATCTCTATTGCTATAGACCTGAATGACTTGCTAGGATTGTTGTCAATCATGGCCTGGATCTCAACTAGAAATTTCAGACTTCTTTTCATAACAGAACAATCAGAGGAAGGCTTTTGACCTGCTGTACGTTTGTAATTCTCAATGGACTCTATCTAATTCTTTTCAAATCTTCTGCAATACCCTCAGATTACTACCCAAACACTCTGAAATCTTCGTATTGAGGCTTCAGGCATGAATGTCAAGCAGTACAAGATGTAGTTTCCAAATTGCTGAGTGAATTACATCATGACGCTGCTTTCCTCATTCAGAGAAAAAAAAAACTAGATTGAAATTACTCAAGAATGCAACATATATGTTGAAAATATACTGGAAGTGAGTACCTCACAAAACAGCAGTTGTACAGCCACTTAATTCCTCTAGTTTGCTGCACAATAGATAAAACCTGAAACAACGCATATACATGAAATTAATAATTTAAAATGACAACAATTTATCCAGTACACCTTGCATATATATAAGAGAGAGAAAGAGTAGGTGCAAAAGATAGTTTGAAAAATAGCTTCCTATCCATTGCTATATGAAATGATATCTTAATATTTATCAAGCTGAACTCAGTATGATACAAGGTGTGAAGTATTCAATAAGGATCTCACTACACCAGTAATGATTTTCTCTGTGGGTAGGTATATTTTTTTTGCTTTAACTTAGTTGGTTAACCAGTTTCTTGGTTTAATCGCATATCAACCTTGATGGGTTATTTAATGCCACAGTCATCCTTGAAGGAGAACAATACTGATACTATTTAATTCATACCTGGAAGGATGAGGGAGTTGAATACCTTTTCCAAGGCTATTAGTCTGAAAGTGAATGTAATAGCATGACTGGAGTTCTAACTTACTTCCTACAATGTCATAGACCAGGGCGTTTGTCACTACACCAAGGGAACTCACCTCTTTTATTTAGTAAAATTAAAGTTGATACTTATCTTTTTGTAAATGGGTGATTATCATAAAAATGTTTATCTACTTATATATAACATACATAGTGAATATATGTATATATTATTTATATCATTATAAATGTTTTCATCAAGTGATTGTTAAAAATATATTAAGAACATTTTTTAAAAATGCTTGGTGTTCTTATTAAGCAGAAGCTGATCTAAAATCAAAATATTAAAATGTTTACAATATTAAACAATGCCCATGTGTTTCACATACAGTAGGCTGCATGGATATAACAATACCCATTATGATTTGTTTCATGGTGAGATATACTTATAGGCAATTATTTAGTGAAATTAATAATCAACTGACAACCCATTGTATGTGAAACTCAGAGTCATGGATAGTATTTAACATTGTGAACATAAACAAGACATCTACAGCACTGCTGGAAAAGCAGGGACAAACTCATAAGCGAGGTCCTCCTATGGACTACCATGTGTGGACACACAAGAGTTAGTTGACCAGCAAAGACATATTCATCAGCTCTGTGCAGACATTGGATACTGTCTAGAGGACCTATCAAGAGTGATGGATGATTGGGATGAATGGTGAGAGAGTTAAGGGAATCCATGCTATCAACACAACTTGATGATGACATGTGTGTCACAAAACCTGGTTTTACTACAGAATAATGAGAAATTCTATTGTTATAGTAGTCGACCATAGTCGAGGGTGACCCGAAGGCTCCCTTTTCGATAGCTACTACACCAAGGTGTAGGGGAGGGCGCTACTCCATTCCCTGGATTGCTCCACTTTACCCTTGAACCGTACCTTATAATGCTGAGTGTTAAGCAAGGTGGTATCAAGTTCCATTTTTAAAGACTTTGGTATGACTCGACCTGGGATTGAACCCAGGTCTCCCGGGCCATTGGCGAACACTCTAACCGAACACAAAACATTAATTAATATGCCCGTGGTGTAATGGTCATCGTCATAGGAAATGAACACGACGACACAAGTTCAAATCCTGGACGAGACTGATTGCATTTCACATAGCACTAATGCCCTTGGGAAAGGTATGAATCCAATTATTCTCCCTCCAGCTATGGGTAAATAGTAGGGAAGACTAGGTTCTTCAGCCTTGGTGAGGCAACTAGTCTAGGAGAAGGAAAACTCTAAATTCAAACCTGTTAAACTTCGCTTAAAAATGACCTTGTGTCATATCCTGCCCAAGAGGAGGGGTTGGTAAATATGATTAATATTTTTTCAAGTTTTTAAAATGAGCATTCTACATTTCTTTTACTATTTCTGTCTGTATATATATTAATTGACCTCCAGTAAAAGTGTTATTTCTGTGAAAAAAAAATCATCTCATAGAATTACAAATATATCCATGTTTTCTTTTCACAAGTAATAACTAGGATGACTACTCTACTAAACCTAGGAGGAAATCCTCACGACATAATGGCTAAAGTGCTGAAGGAATTGAGTTCAAACTCCAGTTGCTCTATTGCATTCACTTTTGGACTAATACCCTTAGAAAAGGTATAAACCTTCTTATTCCCCCAGCTATGGGTTAAATAGTACCACTACCATTCTTCTACAAGGATGGCTTTGGCATGAAATAACCCATGAAAATTGATATGCTATTAAATAAAGAAGCCAAACCAAAGCATCTACTTAATCTCTTGCTATTTAATTTTCTTTCTTCTCTCATGATAAATTAGTCTTCTCTGTACTGTGTCACTATTTTCTTTTCTTTACTTTTGCAATTTGAAAGGATATATCAACCAATGGCTCCATATTCTCAACTCCCCAATATGTCTGATACCACCATCTTGAAAGTAAAGACAAATAGAAGTGCCACACATAATCCTTTCATTTATGACAAAAACTATAAATAATAGTTTTAGGTATATTATATGCCAAAGAATGCATTTAAAAAAGACACTATAGATAAATCTGTGTTTTGTATCATTTTACCATTTTTCTTTGATTATGCTATTCTTATTCTTATTTCTACCCAGAAATTTGTCTTTTAAAGACCAACTTTTGGTTAGATTTGCACACATATGGTTAGCATCAAAGACATAACATACTTGTTAAGATGAACAGTCAGTTACTTCAGACCCAGCTAATATTATTCATAAAGAACAGAGTGGATCAGAATATTGAGGAGGATAACTAGGTACAAAAATTTAAAGAAGCAGAAAAAGGGCCATAGTTTGCTTCAATTTAAACACAGATACAGAATAAAATGCAGCAGAAATGAAAGCTTCAGCTTATTTTAGTAATTTTTGTTACATATCCAAAACAGGCATTCATGGTATAACAGTTATCATAGAAAATAGATTCAGCAACCAGAGTTCAAACCTTGGAAGAGGCTGTTTGCATTTCATACTGCACTAATATTCTTGGGAAAGGTATGCATTTAACTATTCTCTCTTCAGCTATGAGTAAATAATAGGTCAGACTGGCCTCTTTGACCTTAGTATGGAAACCAGTCTAGGAGAAAGAAAACTCTGAATTCAACTCTACTTAAAAATTGATCTTGTGTCTGCTCATAGTGGAAGAGTTGGGTAAATGCATATCAAAAATAGATTTGTACTGTCAATATTATTATTATTATTATAATAATATTCTTTGCAAGTTTTCACAAACTTTCTAGAAGATTTTACTGGAGGAGTCTGAGTGATATCAAACATTCACAGTTCTCTAGCAGGTTTCAATAGAACTGTGGTCTGATCCCAATAGTAGATCTCCATCTCGAGCAGACACTTTTCTAGTTGTTTTTTTTTTTTAAATTGTTCTAAAGGCTCCAACTATGATAGTGATCACAGTCACTTTCATGTTCCATATCTTTTTCAGTTCTCTTGTAAGGTCCAGGTATTCATTCAGTTTTTCATTTTTTAGATTTTTATTTCACTGTGGTCTTCTTGTAGTGAAAATTGGGGTGAAAATCACCACTCACCTCAGTGCATATGCTAGATTTACTTTTTTGACTGTAAAAAACATGGCTGCCCTGAGCGAGCTT
>OY757942.1:34395369-34530369 GCA_963585895.1 Sepioteuthis lessoniana
TACTATAAAGATTGACTGGAAACATTTACTAATTCACAGTTTTTATAAATGTTTATTTTTAGCATTCCTTTATCTATCATGGGAAATCAATCTTGATCTCCAAATAAATTTTGTCAAAGCTTGTGCATCAGAATAATGTAATAACAGATAATCTTAAAGGTTAGTTTATAGCGTCATTTGGAGGCAAAAAGCATTTATTTTATTCAGTAAGGATTTTGCAATCATTGATCAACGAAATAAGGAGGCTTCATGTTTCTCAGGTTTGGCATTATTTGATAAAAAAAAAAAAAACTATCTTCGCTTTCTTTACAAAAGGCAGAAAGATTAAAAAAAAAAAAGAAAATAATTCTCTGCATTATTTTAAGGCAACTGAATACAAAAAATGAACCTGCTGAGGCTTAACATCTTAATATTAAAATGAAAGAAGAAAATGAAGAATAAGCATATTAAAGTATGAGAAAAAATAAAATGAATTAAGCTATGAGTAAGTATACATAAAATACAGATAGTAACATGAAAAAAATAATCTCAATTATTTGCAGAGAACCTTTTTATGTCTTTAATCAGGAAGCTTTTGTGTATGTATATATGAAAATATACACATATAAAGTAAATTTTGTCAGATACAGAGTAAATTTTCATGCACATGCAGATATGGTAAATTTTTACACATGTATACATAGATAAATTTTCACACTTATACACATATAGGTTATTTTCACACATGCACAGACAGGGAAATTTTTTTACACACATTGGGTAAATTTTCACACTTATACACATATAGGTTATTTCTACACATGCACTGACAGGGAATTCTTTTCCACACATGGGGTAAATTTTCACATATATACATGGGGCAAATCTTCACCAAGAATAAAGAATGCTTACATAAATAGGGGAACAGTTTATTTCCAGTGCAATTAATTATAGATATTATTTTAAAGCAGAGTTTCCCAATGGGTCCTTTGAGGAGCTTACTTACAAAAATTATTTTCCAGAGGTATGTTTAGGACAAATTTTAAAAATCTTATATCATCAGTTTATAATGATAATGAACCTCCCTATATTACAACAGTTAAATGTATTGATAACATATTTAAGAAAAGTCTGGCAGCAACCATCATCATTTAAAGAAGCAAACTGAAACTGATCCATCCAAAAATAATGATGCTACAGCAGTGTTTCTCAGTGGGATCTGTACCACTCCCTATGAGGAGCCATGAGGGGGCAGTGACTTACATAAGAATATAATTTAGGAATGGTAGAATGACTGATTGATTTTAACAGCATCTCAAACCATCTAGGGTTATTTTATGTCTTATTTTATACATTGTAGATTTATATTTACATTTTTGGCATAGTTTAAGAGTTTTTTTGCATGATATCAAGTATTTGTATCGAATAGATATAATTAGCAACTACCTCTATTTCACCCATAGTCGTGATCCAAACTCCAGGTTAGTATGGAACTGAGAGTAATGGAAAGGATACTCCACACTTCCCAAATCTCCAAAACTATATCTTCACCACCAGATATGGTTTTTAGCGTCATACCCAGGACACCTCTTTTTTGTGTGGATCTTACCTCTCTGCAGGTGATACAGTCAGCATATTCTATGCTTCACAGATAGGTCAAGAGAGCAGAAGGCATTCAAGTGTTTGAGTGTTAATTTGGTAAAAAAAAAAAATGGTTGTTTGGTTGTTTCATGGCATATCAACCCTTGTAGGTTATTTAATGCAAAATCCTGTTTATACATGTATATTTAATATATATGAATGAATAGTTTGTAGATAACAATTCTTAAACAAGCCAGAGCTCATTTATTTGCAATGTAATACAAATAGTTCAATTTAACAGTCATTTATTTGCACAAAGTTAAATTGTTTTAGGTATGAAAAATGATAAAAAAATTTTATTTGACCCCTTAGAGGGGAATCTAATAGGTACTATCACTCTAGGTCAGAGTTGACCTGGGAGTAATGGCAATAAAGGGGTACTCCACATTTCCCAAAGCTCTAGATGCAGTTTAGTGTCATATCCAAGACATTCGTTGGGGTGTCTACAGAGATGCAGTTGGTATATTCTACAGCCCTAGCTGACTGGGTGGAAAATACTTTAGGAAACACAGCCTTCAAAGAATTTGTGGTTATTTGCCATGAATATAAGAAGCAGGGTAAGTATATATATATATATATAAATAATGGATAACTAGTCGGTTGAATCCTTGTCAAAATGATGACTATTAAATATTTAACATAGGAAGCAAATAAACAGGTGTTATGTCAGCTACAACAGATTACAATACTGCAGCATTAAAATGAATGTATGACACAGAAGACACTAATTACCATGAGTGGACGATTTTACTGGAGTAATCATCAAGAGGTTAGGAAAAGAATTACCAACCGCTGTTTTTTAACTTATGACTAACTTGGAAAAGTGTAATTTTGAATAAAGATAAAGTTACAAGGTTATCTTTTCTATTTTGGTTATTTTTCTTGCCTTCTTTAAACTGTCTGCTTGACTCCCATACACCTTGTGTCTAACATGACAATAAATTGCATCTGGTATTGAGCCACAAGTCTTGGACATCTGGAAAGTGTGAAGTTACCCCTTTCATTACCATTACTTCCAGGTTTATTTTGACTCAGAGTGGTAGTACCTGTTAAGGTCCCATCTATGAGTTAAACAGATCTATTTGAAAATAATTAGAATTAAATGAGAATTTTTAAGACACTATAACTGCATGGAAATTATTTTTATTAAGAATAGTTACTTGAAATTATAATTGCTTATCATAAGTTACTTGAAAACATACAATTATTTGTAAAAACAAAAAACCTTACTTTGCTTTGAATAACCTAACAAAGGTTGATACACTGTAAAATTAACTAGCCAACCAACCCGTGCCCTCTCTTAGACCTGTTTTTGGTTTTGCCTGATGTTTGCAACAACTTCCACCAATCTAAATAAATGGTTTGGTTTGGTTTGTTGGGTTATTTGTAGGTTATTTAACGCCAAATCCATTTTTATGTAAATAATCTGTTCTATTTAAAACAATTCAGTTTAGCATAAGTACACAGTTTAATTGTCAAAAACATTTCCATTTCAAACTATTCAAGCAGTTATATGTATCAATTCAGTTTAGTGTAATACAGTTTTAATGTCGAAAAACAGTTCCATTTCAAATAATTCAGTTAAGCATAAGCATGCAGTTTAAATGTAAGAACAGTTTAATTGTCAAAAACATTTCTATTTCAAGCTATTCAGTTTACTCAAACCATTCAGTTTAGCATAAGTATGCTGTTAGTTCTATTTAACCCATAGATAGGGCCCTATCAGGTGCTACCATGCTGGGCCAGAGTGGACCTGGGAGCAATGGCAATGAAGGGGTACTCCGCATTCCCCAAAGCTCCAGCATTGCTGGAACCTCACCATCAGATTGTTTAGTGTCATATCCAGGACACTCGTTGTGGGGGGGGGTCTTACCCCTCTGCAGAGGTGCAGTCAGTGTATTCTACAGCCCCAGCTGACTGGGCAATAAATAAATGAACATGTTTAGGCTGACTACTCAATTCAATACAGTCTGATTATTTATTTATTTTTAAAATATTAAGATATTAAGTTTAAAATTATTTTCAAATATAAACATCCCAGTCAGTCTGGCAACCTTGGCATGTATTCTATCATAAACCAACATTTATGAAACTGATTGATTATATAATATCAATGAGTTTAACTTCATTATAACACAGATCTTTTTTTCAACGAATACTTTTTAGGTTTGGTTTCATTTTTTGTTTAATGGCATATTAACCTTCATAGGCAATTTAAAGCTAAAGCTATCCTTTTAGAAAAATATCAGTGATACCATTTAATGTATAGCTGGAGGGATAAGGGGTTCATACTAATACGTTTTAGTCTTTGCAATGTCATTAACATTAATAATATCATTAATAAATATGAAACTAACAAAATTAAATTTACCTAGATCCAATAGATAATTACATTGGTGAATGAATAATATGTGAGCCAAGTTCAAATCTAGGATGAAGTTGTATGCATTTTACTTCATGCTCTTGGGAAAGGCATGAATATATCTCCCTGTCAATGAGGTATAAATAAATTAGAGTGAAGACTGGCCTCTTTAGCACTGATAAGGCAACCTGGCTAGGAGAAGGAAAACTCTGAATTCAAACCAGATATATGTCAGATATTAAAGAAACCATATTAAATCACAAAAACATATAAAAATCTAAATGAAAATATTTAAGATCTGTTTTCATCTTGCATTACCAAACAATAAAATAATAACACTTTTAGAGAAACTAATATTAAGACTACAATATTTAGAGGATTTTTAGCTATATCTTATAGCATTATTGATTGATTTTAATGGTATGTCAACCTATTTAAGGTTATTTTATGTCTAGAAGTTAGGAAAATTAATTAATTATAAATTTATATTTGGGTACTTGATTTTTACCCACAGTTATATGATATCAAACATTTCTGACTTATATGAATAATTTGTACAGTCATATGGTTTCAAGTATTCTCATCTAATATCAATGATTATATGGTTTCAAGTGATTATTTCTACTTAATATTAGCCATTTGTTTGCACCAAGTTGTGTGGTTTCAAGTAATTAATAATAATCTTTAGTAAACAATTATTATTTCAAGTAATTATTCCTAATAAAAATAATTTACGATTATGTGGCATCATGTATTCCAGTCAAATATGAATAATTTTTAAACAAATCTATTTGACCCATGGATAGAACCCTAACAGGTACTACCACTCCAAGTCAGAGTGGATCTAGGAGTAAATGCAAGGAAGGGGTATTACACACTCACTATATCTCCAGAACAGAAGCCACAGCAGGACACTCCTTTTTGTGGAAATCGTACCCTTCTGTAGAGGATGCAGATAGCATATTCCAAGCTCCCTTGACAGGGAAAATATTATTAATGAATCAAAGATTATATTACATTTTTCATGCATATTTTCATTCTTATATACTCATTAAAATTTCATCAGATGAAAAATATAAATAGATATGTCGAGGTAAGATACAAAAGTATTATAATCACTGGTTTGGTTTGGTTTCTTTGTTTAATGACATATCAACCTTTGTGGGTTATTTAATGCCAAAGCCATCTTTATAGAAGGATAATAGAGGTACTATTTAACTCATATGAGGGAATGGGGAGGTTCATACCTTTTCCAAGGGTACAAGTCTGAAAATGAATGCAATACCATGACTGGAGTTTGAACTCACATACTACAATGTCACAATCCAAAACATTAGCCACGACACTAGAGATTCTCTGCTGTCATGGAAGTTACAAATCAAGTGAGTTATGATAAAAATGCAAATCATCTAAAAAGTCGAAGGATAATATAAGTAAAAATTATCAATAGTAATGACCGATTTTTATTCGCATTGTTTTATACACTAGTAGAGTTAAGAGCATATTTAATTTATTTTTTAGATGAGGCTGTCGACCATTATTATTAATAATTTTGACTAGTATTATCTTTTATCTTCCTTCTTTTTGACTAGTACTATCTTTTATCTTCCTTCTTTTTGACTAGGACTATCTTTCATTTTCCTAGAATTAGATGATATTGATAGATGCAATAATAAAAAACAACAAGAATTAGGAAAATGAAGTATAATACTAGTCAAAATTATCAATGATTGATTTTCTCTACTTAGAAGATTGGGGCCAACTCTATGCTCTGAGCCCCATTTAGCTTTGTGCTATGCTAAGCTTAGTAAAAATCGATATTGGAAAACTGAAGTCAAGACAGCTGTTCCTTCAGAACGACATCTTTAATTATCTAATTTCTCTAAAGAACTGAGTGTTGACTTTTAAGAAAAACAAACCATGTGATGAGGAGACACTTTATTTACTTTAGTTTTCCAATTGATGTTTTTGCCAAAATAAAAATAAGCAGACTATCATAATTCTGATCAATATAATATAACAGTACATATATTTACCCAACCCCTCTGTAATCGGTAGAATGTGACACAAGGTCAATTTTTAAGATGGTTTAAGTACAGAGTTTTCTTTCTCCTAGACTGGTTGCCACACCAAAGTTAAAGAGTCCGGTTTGCACTATTATTAATCCATAAATTGGGAAGGGAGAATAGCTGGATTAATTACTTTGAATTTCAATTGGAAATATGAGCAAAAAAGATTACTTCCTAAAGAGGACAAATTAATTGTCAACATATAGTATTTATCCAAACCTTTCACTATGAGCAGGATGCAACCCAAATGTCAATTTTCCAGTAGAGTGCAATTGGTGTAAATTCAGTTTTCCTTCTTCTAGATTAGTTGCCACACCAAGGTCAAAGAGCCCAGTCTGCACTACTGTAGAATAACTGGATTCATACATTTGCAAAGGTTATTAGCACTTTGTGAAATGCAAACAACCAGATCCGAGATTTGAATTTGGGTTGCCATGCCCATTTCCTATATCAATAATTGTTACGCCATGAGCACCTCCAACATGTATGTATTTACCAAACTTCTCTGCCATGAGCAGGATGTGACACAAGGTTGATTTTTAACTGGAGTAAAGCTAGTAGGAATTGATATCTCCTTTTCCCGGAAAGGTTGCTTAGCCAAAGCTAAAAAGCTTAGTTTGCTCTACTATTTATCTGTAGCTGGAGGAAGAATTCATGCTTTTCCCAAGGACATTGGCACAAAATGTAACACAAATTTCTTTGTCTAGGATTTGAAACTGGATCACCAATTTCATTTCTATGATGATAACCGTTAAACTAAATGTGCCTTCTAAACGAAATGTAACAGTATAACTAAGTGCACCTACAACATGCAACAGTGTAATTTCTTTTGTAAAGCTTTGCTTAATAGACAAAAAGGTATGTTTTATTCATTCAAAATATACAGACAAAAGAGAAGTGGATTTTGGGATTGCTAGGAGGTGTCCCATGGACAAACCCTTACAGATCCAAGAAAGGCAATTATTTTCTCAGTCTAATGTAAGACCTTCTCCAAGATCAGCAAGACAAGGAGTAATGGGCCTTATTCTGCTACACTGGCTCTTGGTGCAAGGGGTGTAAATTCAAAGTTATTGTTCTTGGTTTAGTTTCTTTGTTTAATGGCATATCAACCTTCATGAGTTATTTAATGCCAAAGCTATCCTTGTAGAAAAACAGTAGTGGTACGATTTAAAGCACAGCTGAGATGATAAGGGGGTTCATTATCTTTCCCAAAAATGAACATGACATGACTGCAATTTGAACCTACTTATTATGATGTTGCTGTCCAGCATGTTAGCTACAATGCCACTGGTTTTTTGATCTTGTATACTGTTGCTGCAATAAAGCTAGAGGGTTCAGTATATCCGACAAATCTACCCATAGCTGGAGAGAGAGAATAGACAGACTCATGCTTTTCTCAAGAGAATTAGGGTGAAGTTAACACAAACAGCCTCTACTGGAAGTACTAGACTTGTTGATTCTATTTTTTGTGCTAATTCTTAAGATCCTCACTGAGTATCCTGAATCTGGTGGTATAGTTTCAGGTCTGATGTTCAAAGGAGCGTGCAGTTACCCTTACATTACCATTACTCCCTGCTCTATTAAGAATGATTGTACTTGTTATGGTCCTATAAGCCAAATATATCTGTTTGAGATGTTATTTTGAATGATTTTTAAATACATTGAAGCTCTAATAAAGCATGAAGTGTTTACTGGTTTTAAACAATTGTAACGACATTAACTGCTTGCAAATTATTAGCATTAGATATAAATTCTTGAAACTATGTACTTGTGTACAAGCTATTTTATTATAATAAAAGAAATAATAACTAAAAACCCATATAAAGGCTTGTATGAATTCACTCACAGCCTCTGCTTCAAGGAGGATATGACACTAGGTCAATTTTTAAGCAGAGTACAGCTGGTTTGAATTCAATGTTTTGCTTCTGGTGGCCATACCAAATTCAAAGAGTCCAATCCATCCAACAATTTACCCATAACTGGGGGAAGAACAGATGAATTTTTTCAGGGGATTAGCATGAAATGAAATGCAAACAGTCCCATCCAGGGTTCTTAAAATTAGCTTGTTGAGTTTGTTGGGCGGGTTTAAAGGCATATCAAAACTTAAAGGTTATTTAATGCCAAATTACGTTTATTTCTATTAAATATATATGATTTGTAAATGAATAGTTTGTAGGTAACATCTTAAACAAGCCAGATCTCATTCATTTGCACACAATTAAATGGTTTCAAGTATTGCTATCTAACACTAATAATTCTATTCAATATCAATCATTTGTTTGCAAACAGGTAAATGGTTAAACAGTTCTATTTGACCCATAGATGGGACCCTAACAGGTACTATTACTCAAGATTGGAGTGAACCTTATGGTTTAGTGTCATATCCAAGACAATTCTTGGGGAGGGGGTCTTACCTCTCTGTAGAGATGCAGTCAGCATACTCTACAGCCCCAGTTGACAGAGCTGGTTCACTGAGTTAATTCCTATAACAATAACAGTTATACCATGCACTCATCCTTATAATGTCTTGTAAATCATTAAAATTAAATAGTAATAATGAATTATTACATGGGAGTTTCCATGACATAATGGTTTGGTTTGATGGCACATCAACCATTGTAACTTATTAATGTCAAATCCATCATATACATAAACAGTTCTATTTCAAACAATTCAGTTGAACATAAGTATACAGTTTAGTTCTATTTGACCCAAAGATAGGAACCTATCAGGTACTACAACTCTGGGCCAGAGTAGACCTGGGAGCAATGAAGGGGTACTTCGCATTCTCCAAAGCTCCAGCATTACTGGAACCTCACTATCAGATTGTTTAGTGTCATATCCATGGCACTCGTTGGGGGAGTTTTACCCATCTGGAGAGAAGCAGTCAGTGCATTCTACAGTCCAAGCAACATGATGAAGCGGTTAATGTACTGGACTGTGACATCATAATAAGCAAGTTCAAACTCCAGTTACACTATCATGTTCACTTTCAAATAAATATCTTTGGGAAAGGTATAAATCCCTTTATCCCATCAGCTCTGGGCTAAATATTACCACTACTGTTCTATTACAAGAATGGCTTTGGTATTAGATAACCCATGAAGGTTGATATGCCACTAAACAAAGAAACTAAGCCAAAGAAATTATTATAAAATAGAAAGTTACTGGAAACTATATTACTGCATGCAAATTTTTTGTATCAAAAATAGATACTTGAAGCTATATAGTTTGTAAAATGATTATTTATTATTATTGAATAGGAAAAGTTACTTGAAACCATAAAATTGCTTTTAAAAATAATTCCATCATCATTAAATAAACTAACAGGAGTTGTCATGCCATAAAACCAACTAAACAACCAACTATTCAGATAAATGTATTGATTAGTTCTCCTTATAAGAGGACTATTTTATCAAAGAACTGAAAAAGTTTGGTTGAATATTATAATTGTTTGATTTTCTCTATTTGAACTCATCAGCATCAAAAAGTTTGTTCAAGGAAAATATTTTTATGTTCAAAGAGCAGCATTTAATCAGATAAAGTGTTTTGAAGACTTGATCACTAATATAGCTACAATGGATTATTATTAATAATAATATGTAGTGATAGGAATTATATAAAATCAAAACGTTCCTTTTCATCACTGACTGTTTCATTTCTCAATTTATTGACAATGAAGCCATAGCATTCTTTTAATTAAATAGCTGTCAAAGTTTTCTTGAAAAGATTAAGTATTCCCAACTCAAATCGTTGCTTATGTTAATGAATGTATATGCTCCTTAACAGATAGCTGTAGTAATGGAAATATCTGTAGCAGCATGTGTATTTCCATTTCTCTGTCAAGATTGTCTGATTCAGTTATCCTGTCTTAAAGATAACAAAACAAACAATGAGCAAACTTAGAAGTGGTTTCTGGTAATCATATATATACATATACCAGATTATCACAAACCACTTGTCAGTTTGCTAATTGTTAGCTTTTTTTAGCCGCATATGCAAATTATTTGTAGAGTGCTGTTATTTGCAAGTGTGTTTAATCTACAAAATAGATAGGTTGGTGCATACTGTGACTCTCATAACTGTTGTATTGGTGCTATCCTGTTACAGTAATGACTGTTGTAACACAATATTTAATTCAGCCAAGATTCTTTGCAAAAAAGGTGTATAAGTATTTTTATCATTATTATTACCTGTCTTGTTGACAGGGCTTAAAATATGCTGACCGTATCCCTTGCAAAGGGAAAAATCCCACCCAAAGCAGAGGTGTCTTGAGTATGACACTAATCAGCATGTGATGGTGAGGCTCCAGTTTTGGAGATCTGATGAGTGCGAGTACCTCTTCATTGCCATTACTCCCAGGTATCTGACATGGAGTGCTATTGCCTTTTAGGGTCTCATCTATAGGCCTGCTTAAGTTTGGTTGGGTTTTTTTTTTTGACGAGGGGGAGTTTAATGGCATATCGATCTTTGTAGGTTATTTAATGCCAAAGCCATCCTTGTAGGAAAACAGAAGTGCTACTATTTAATCCATAGCTGGATGGATAAAAGGGATCCTACCTAACCCAAGGGTATTAATCTGAAAGTGAATGTAATTAAGAACCTGGAGTTCAATCTCACTAACTGGGTCATCATAATTCTGATCATTTGAAAAGTTAGTAAAAGCAAGTCTGTCTGAGTGACTGAAGCAAAGAGAAAGTACATTAAAGAAAGAGTGATTTAGTTAAACTTATATAAAGTAAAAAAGTAGAAACATTGAAAAGCCACAGGTTGGCTGTTTTCCAGAATACCAACCCATGTTGGGTTATTTGAAGCTGAAACCAGCCTTTTATTTTGCAAGCAATAATATGCTTTCAAGTAACTAATAATAATCATTTGTAAACTATTATAAGTTCAAGGGAATATTTAAAAAAAAAGTAAAATTGGCGACTTTATTAGAGGGTGACCCGATGGCTCCTTTTCAATAGATACCACACCAAGGTGCAGGGGAAGGCGCTACTCCATTCCCTGGATTGCTCCACTTTACCCTTGATCCTTACCTTATAATGCTGAGTATTAAGCAAGGCGGCATCAAGTACCATTTTTTGAGTCTTTGGTATGACTTGACCTGGGATTGAACCCTGGCCTACCGGACCATTGGTGAAAGAGTGATTTAGTTAAAGTTATACGAAGTAAAACAAATAGAAATGTTAAACAGATACAGGATAGCTGAAAAGTTTGTGGGGATTAATAAATTAATGAAGTTTGAATAAAAAAACAAAATAAATAATAAAATACAAAAATAAAATAAAATAAAATATCATATAATTCCACTTCCACCAAAAGATAAACTTACAGTATCAAAAAGCAGAACTCAGCTTCCTACAGAGCCCTGCCAGCTCATAGGGCACACATGTACTTGCAGACCTCTTGAAATGAGCAGTCCATACCATGTGACTTTTATAATGTTATTTTATAGGTTAAATAAAGACCATACCAGGGAATTCTTGTGGCATAATTGTAGTGAAAGAGATAACTTACCCACTCAGGCAAACCGTGTATAAACAAGTCTAGCTTGCCAGGTCATTTTAACAAGAAAACATGGCTGCCATCAATACAAGAACCTAAAGAGTGATCATGTTTGATCTTGTTTTTAGCAAGAGTACAGCAGAAGGCTCAGCAAAAACTGCTGACATGTGCCACCTTAATGGACCAGTTAACTATTGAGCAGATCTGTGCCATATACTGAAGGCACAGACATCCTGGTATTTGGCACACAACCTATTTCATCTGAAGAGAGTGTCCTGCAATTACAAAGGTGATCATTAGGTCAACCATAAAACTTGTAAGGAGTGTCATGTGGTAGACCCTGCCTCAGTCCAGTGAAAGAAAGGTTAGTGGCAACTGGACTTGGATGTGACCCATTACAATAGCAATCATTTTCTAACATCAACAGATTGCAGCCCAACATGTTTCACAATGTGGTACCCACTGGTGTGCCAGGATGTAGTTCCAGTTATTTGACAACTGAAATTTGTCTTATGCAAATGCAGTCCCCTGGTCGAAATATTATTGATAATGCTCAAGCTTTTTGAGGCCGAGACTTTCAAGACTTCATGACTGAATGGACAGTGCAAGTATGATACTGATGTATGTTCACTCTAGAGGGTAATGGGATAGTGGAGCAGCATCACAGCAACATTAAAAGAATAACAGCCAAGACAGTATTCCATTTAAGAGGCTGTGTATTGGTATAACATTACACTCAGTGATGATGTAACATTACCAACCGCTCCAGCCAATGGAATTTATCAGTATGAGCAGCACATGAAAAGGATAGTGAAGTGCCACTGATTCAAAAAGGTATGGGAAAATCATATCAAGTAGGAGACCTTGTTTGGGTCAAACCACTAAACAGACGATGTATCACCAGATTCAGCAAAGGACAATCTGATGAAGTAATCAGCTCCAAGACCATCTTGGTCAATGGTATACCATGCCATGTAAAAGATCTTTACCCACATTATGAAACAACCGCTTCAGGAGGAGATGATCATGAAGGTGTATCATTTGATAGCAAATCAGGGACACTGCTACTTTGCAGGACATGGTCAGATGGTTCACTTGCTGAACCACAAGAGACAGAGTTGAACTATGATAAAGATGGTGATGACACAGGGAATGACACGGACCCTGCAGTCATAGTCGCAGAGGTAATGCTACCAGAAGAGTCTCCTACGTCCCTACAAAGAAGTGTTTATTGAAGGGAATCGCCACCTCCCTGTCATTTATGTGATCATGAGATCAGTGGGGAGTGTGTTGAAAGATAAAACTTACCCCTTCAGGCAAAACACGTACAAACATGTCTAGTGTGCCAGATCGTTTTGACAGGAAAACATGGCTACCATCAACACAAGAACTTAAAAAGAGTGATTCTGTTTTGATCTTGTTCTTAGTGAGAGTATAGTAGAAGTTATGCCACATGTATGGAAAAATGGCACTTAAGGAGGCGTGTGAAAGTGGGGATTGAGATTATAGTCAAGGTGAAAGACGTGTGTGACTAGACCATGCAAAACAACCTCGGAAGAGAGGAATTAACATAAAAAGTTGATACCAACTCCAGTGCTGGACTGCAGCCTCAAAGTAAGTGAGTTCAAACTCCAGTGGTACCATCATGTTCACTTTTGGACTAATATCCTTGGGACAGGTATGAACTCTTTATCTCCTTAGCTATAGGCTAAATAGTATCACTGCTCCCTTTTACAAGGATGGCTTTGACATTGAGTAACTCATGAAGGTTGATATGCCATTAAACAAAGAAACCAAACCAAATTAAACCTAAAAAATCCACCGAAGCCCATAAGTTACACATTTCCCCAGCAAGGAAATTCTTAGACTTATCAGAAGAGAGTCACAAAAAAAATAAGGAGGGAGAAAAGAAAGACAGTATTGCTAAGTTTGGATATTTGTAATTACAAGTTCAACTGAGAAAGAAGTAAGAAAGAAAGGAAGGAAGGAAGGAAGTTAACTTAGAAAGAGGTAAGAAAGAAAGAAAGGATGATGGAGAGGGAAGAAAAAAAAAATGTAAATTTTGGCAGGACTTGAAAGATTTGAAAATGAGTGGATTAAAAAATTTCCTTTATGTAATTATTTTTAGTTAATTTTATAAAAGAATCAGCTCATAGAAATTCAAATAAATCTATGATATTTTTTCCATGGGTTAATACTAGTAGCTAATAAGTAGAAAAACAAAAGTTGGACCTCCTAATTCTTCCCTCTGTCTGTCAATATACCTCTCCTATAACTTATTACTTTGCAAAACTTTTCTGCTCACTTCAAAGTTGCCACAGGTCTGTCAACACCAGACAACCTTTCTGTTTAAACAAAAGCCAGACTATCTGACCTTGTTGAACTCTGTTACACACCCAGTGACCTCTTTGTTGCAATGACAACTTCACTCTGTAAGCCTTGATAGACCTAATGAAATGGATAAATGTCTCTAACCTTAACAATTAATGTCATAGTTTAATACTGTATCCTTTCTCCACCTTTTCTCTCTTGTAGTTACACTTCTAATGTACAGAAGTTGCAAGGTGAAGGGCAATACCCTGGCAGCAAAGAAGATAGCCTAATTTCAATCATCATCACTATATATAAAATTGGATGACTGTGTAGTGTGTATTACATAACATTGTGACATCAAAATAACTGCAGTTTATATCAGTGAGTTGTCAAAACAAAACAAATGAAAGAACTATTTTATTTTTTCTGCTTAAGAAAATTACAGAAATTATCACTATTGAATTTTTCCAGTTTGTATTTGATGTAGAAATAACAAATTGTTGACTCGGAAAATAATTATAACATGTTCATGCACTACCAATTTTATTAATACATTCAACCATCTGAATGTGGGCTAGGAAGCATTCAGTTACACATGCATCCAAATCACTGTACTAATACAACAATCACCAATCTCTCTCAGACCAAATATAAAAAAATGATTAGCTACGAGAAAAAATCAGATTAGTTTGTGTACATTGTGGGGATTGAATAATGAATAAAAGTATAAAATAATAGAATAAAATCTTTAAAAAACACAAAATATAAGAAATATAAAAGAAATAACAATCTTCCAGAATGACTTTGACAGGAAGAACAATCTGAGCATGCTTGGAAAAGGAAAAGGCTTCCTGGTATGAAAAGGACAAAAATAAATAAACAAAATGAAAAATGAATAAAAATAAAGATGAACCTAACAATGAAAGCAACTATTTCTTGACAGAGAACCTCTCCCTCAAAACCTAGTCGCAACCTTAATAATAAAATTGAGTCTCAGTAGGTTAATTTGTTTCTTTGTTATCCCTTCCTTCATTTGGTTTCATCTAATGCAACCAGTCCCCAAAAATATTCGTATTAGGAGTTTCCAAAGAAGAAATAGTACCAATGCCAACCAAATCCCCATAACATATATGATCATTGCATCATAGTTAAAGTTTTTGTCTCTAGCAATACTAAGATCTCTGATATATATATATAAATAGTAATGTTATATTCTCATATACATGTTCATGCAAGATACATACCGACACAATAAATAAATGACGCAGGAAGACTTCTTTAGAAAAATACTTACCTCTCACTTTATTGCAAGGGTTCGAAAAAGGTTACACAAGGTTTGCGTGTGAGAGGGAGCTGGAGACCGAACAGAACTGAAATATTTTGACCCCCACTCTTATGGCCGTCAACGTTGTGTCTTCCTCGTTCTCTTGATGCTCAACCGGAGGCCCTGGGGTCCACTCTGCTGAGTGATGGCTTTCTTTACTGCATCTTATCAGCATCTTCTCTGGACCCCAATTCATCAGGGCCCCAAGCCCCTTCGGCCTGGTGTGGCTTCCCCTAACACATCTCCACCCCAACTGGAACTCGAACTCAACTCAACTGCATCTTGAATGAGTTATATAATAGTTCAATGCCCACTCGATCTTTGAAATCACATGTTTAATCGTCATCAAGCGGAAATAACTGTCATGCAGTTCAGAGGTCACTCTCTTCTGGTGCATCAGTCTATGAGAGTATCATGGGATTTTTAGCTTGTCCCATTTTGTTAGCCAATTTCCACCCATGTGATTTCCTCTCCTAACTGCCATTGGAATATGTCACTTCCTTCCAGTGCATCACCTTGAATGGCATTTTGGGCCGGGTCGAAGGTCAAAATACAACAGTAATAGCTTTAAATAGAGCATACATTATAAATTTTAAAAATTCAGTTTTATACATACAAACAGTTCTATTTCAAACAATTTAGTTTAGCATATGTATGCAGTTTAGTTCTATTTGACCCATAGATAGGGCACTATCAGGTGCTACCACTCCAGACCTGGGAGCAATGGAAATGAAAGGGTACTCCGCACTCCCCAAAGCTACGGCATAACTGGAGCCTGAACATCAGAATGTTTAGTGTCATATCCAGGATACTTGTTGGGGAAGTCTTACCCCTCAGCAGAGATGCAGTCGGTGTATTCTGCAGCCCAAGCCGACTGGGCCATTGCACAATAAATGATTTTGCTTGCTTTCACAGAGTTATGTTCTAGTCCAAATTCATAAAGCATAAGTTCTCAAATTAGACTACATTGCAATCAGTGTATTCTACAGTCCCAGCCAACTGGGCTTGTCTAAGAGAAGGATAACTCAGAATTCAAAACAGACCAACAATTTAAATTTTGTCACTTCTTACCTGTGGCAGAGGGGTTGGGTAATTACAAACATCATAGTCCTCTCAAGATCATAACATTATGCATTTGCTCTCAGGCACTGAGGTCATTTCCTCATCATTAAATTATCCTTTGTTCATTTAATAGATTGTAGGAAATGAAAGTGGTGACCATAGTTCAGATCCTGGATGACTGTTTTCATTTCACTTTGCACTAATGCACTGGGAAAAAACATAAATCCATCTGCTTTCCCACCCCCTAGTTGTGAGTAAATAGTAGTACATTTTGTTCATTTAACAGATTGATATTAAGTATTATTAAAATCTTTTAAAAGCTTTGTATCAAAGATAATTTACATTTAGAAATATCATGCTTTCATAATAAATTCTTTAAATGTTTTTTGGTACTTATATAAATTAATCTATCCATGAAGAGAAGTAATACATTCATCAAAATGAAGTTTTATAGAATAATCCACTCTGATAACTTTTATAGTTTTATCAAAAACATACTTTTCTATCTATGAGCATCATCATTTTGAATTGCTTGAAATTAAATTGTTTTTTCCCTCTCTTCTTCTCCAAATATATATAATGTGATGACTTGATATTATCAAATAAAAATGTTATCAATGTCATCACCATCAAATCATGCTGATAGCATGTATTCCCTTGACTCTCTATCTATCCCTATTGTCTTTCACTTTTAGCAGCTCCTTTAGATGGCATTTAGTGTCTGCACAGAGTTGATGAATGTAAATTTTTGCAGACTGGTCAACACTGGTGAGTCCATGTGCAGGAGCCCACAGAAGAACTTTGCTTATTTTGTCCCTGCTTCTCCAGCAGTGCCCAGCATAATCTTGTTCCTCTTACTTGGATGGATTGTGAGATGAGAGACAAGTGGCCATACAGACACTGTTTTGTGGGGTGCTGCTACCAGGATTTCTTCAAAACAGTATGCAGTATCCTTGTGTAGCTCCAAACTAGCTTCTCCAAACACTTCATTAAACTCTTCAATAGTACTGATATGGCTACAGCTTAAAAATTCCTCTTTTATTTTACCAGAAAGATTAGATTTCCATATGGTCAATAACCTGTTGATAACAGTCCATGCTTTTCCTTTGCATATGTTGACATTCCTTTCAGTAGATGAGATATTGTTACCAAGGTAGGTGAAATGATCAACTAATTTCAGAGGCTTGTCATTTAATGTAGAGATGGCACCATCTTTATAAAAACATGTATTCTATTTTATCCAAGTGCTTAATACAATGATCTGGAAATGACCATAATGCTATCAGGTACAGGCTGACGAAGTGCATGTGTCAAATGAAGACGTTTGGAAAGATGATGTTCCTTAAACAAAACTGAGCCAGCATAAAAATAGGCTAATCATACTGGGGAGAATAACTTGCTCACAGACAGCAGAAAAGCCAACTAGTGAAACATGTGCCAGCTGGGAAAGAATAAACAGCACAGAAATATGGGATGATAGATATTCCCTCCAAGGTCAGAATTAGCAGTGAACAGAAATTTCCTCTCATCCAGATAACTGGCTTCAAAACTATGATTTATACTCCCAAACTGACCTTTGAAAATAATAAAGTTTCTCTTTGCATCACTGTTTCTCCTGACACCATAAAACAATCTCAGATCACAAGAAGATGACTCCCACCTCCTGTATTTGTGATCTATATCTCCATTACATTTATCCTGGAAATTTCTACATCTAAGCTCAGTGGAATATGAATGTTTATTGAGTTTCTTGGAAAGTAGAAAGGTATGAAATTTATCTTTCAGAAATAAAATTAAAGTTGCAGTACTAATACAAATTATTTTGTCTGGTCTTTTTAACTATGCATACATATGATAACACTTATGTGCCTAATTACATATAAGTATTCATTTAAGATTTCATTCAGTTAATGCTTGTCACTGATGAAGCTGATATAGCAGCCATCATGCTAACCTATGACAAAAAAGAATAAGGGTTGTGCTGAGCGTCGTCTGTCGGAGAGAGACATGGAATTGAACCAGAAACGGACAACTTACAGGAGAAGAAGAGAGCATCCATTCTTTTCCATCCTCTCTTTCAGTTGGGTCTTTTTATTGGTTCTGGCATTATGTTGCTAAGAGCCTGGATGCATTACCCAAATAACAGAAAAACTTTGGTATATCTTGGAGGAGGTAGTTTGTCTAAATAGCGAGACAGATGGATGAAGCAAAGAAAGAAAGGAGAAGTGGGAGAAGAAAGATTACTCTGCTCATAAGCATCAAATTTGATTGTTGACCACCCCCTCAACAAAGAATTTTTTTTTTGCTTCAAGCTATTTCAGCATTTAACGTGCAGCCAAGTAGAATTTCAACCTCAGTTGAAAAAAATGTAAGTGACCACTGGATGATCATCCAGTGGTCGCTTACATTTTTTTCTATCACTATTAACATTTTCTTTTTTTCTGTGAAAAGGACAAGAGAGTTACCGGAGGTTGTGGAATATTAACATGGCGGATGCTAAGTTCGACCACAAACTGTTCTCTGAGTTTAATGGCTCCACGTCTGTGGTAGATTAGGTCTCCTGTGACTAACAGGAGGCACTCTGGACATTTACCAGCATTTAAGCGACAATCAAAAGGCTGACAATGTGCTGACCAGGTCTGTACTGTAGAAGGTCTTTGTGATGAACCCTTGCACAGCATATGAATGCTTTACTACCAGGACATTAATGGCAGGCAAGATAGTAGATGTCTTCTTTGCAGAACTAAAGAAGTTGGTGGTTCTGCTTGGAGGATTACCTGAATATACAATTGTGGCTGGATTCCTGGTTTGGGTGAAACAACTATTGAAGGCATCCTCAAGCATCGAGGAATTGCCGATTGAGCAATTACTTGAGCGCACACGAACCATTGTCAGGGATGAAGCAGAACTGGGAGAGTCAGTTGTAATGGCCATGCAGACAGCCCAGGGTGGCCATAGAATCCTCTTGGGTAGGAGCCACAAGCCAGAGTGAATTGCTTCCACTGTGGACGGATTGGTCATATCATTAAGGATTGGACAGACAAAAGATGTCGGCGTGTATGCTTCTTTCAATGTGGTGGGATCGGACACATGGCCTCAAGCTGTCTGGGAAACGAGCCAGGAGACAAAATGTCTGTGCCATTCTGCTCCCTGGACAAGATATGAACAAGGCGCAACCAATCATCTGAGTACATATTGACCAAACACTTTGTTCGGTGCTTCTTGATTTGGACTGCTCTCGCACCATAGTGCCGCAGACATGCTATGGGGTAGGGTTAATTGAAGATTCATACCGACTCTGATACATCTGCTAAAGTCAATGTGTTGGTGATGCGGAAAGACATACTAGGCTTTGACTTAGTGCTCAGATATGATGCTATCAAGGCACTGGGCGGTGTCCTCATCACACCAGCAGGAACTTTACAATTTCTGGAGGCCCTAGTTTATGCTGCACTTCACATTGATCAGCCCAACTTCAGAGGATCTGGACTGCCTCGTGAAAATGGATGAACGATGAGGCACCAACCAAGCTATGGAATAGTGTCACAGAGTACCCTGTACCTGCAACATTATAATTGCAAACGAACAGAAGATTTATGCTTGGATTAAAGATGGCTGGTTGATACTGTACCTTGACTAAAAACTTGGACCTTTCAGAGGTCTGATTCTTTTAATGACAATGATACAACAGAACAAATTGAAGGTGCAACCAGTCATGGACTACCATTAGCTCAACCAATGCATTGAGGCTTACATGGTTGATGCTGATGTATGTGCAAGCAAGTTGCAAGAGTGGTGCCAGAAAGGATCGAACATGTTATTGCTGGATCTGAGGGAGGCCTGTCTGCAGGTGTGAGTCAACAAAACTGTATGGCCGTTTCAGATGGTGGTGTTTCATGACAAAAAGTACTGTCTGACCAAACTAGATTTCAGCTTAAATGTTAGTGCTATGTTGTCCCGAGAAGAGTCACCTTGAGGACATTTACATAAACAAAGATGTCAGCCCAGTATTGCACATCTGTGCAAAATTTGCAGTTTGATCTGGATTGCAAGGATCCAGAGTGGCTTGAAGATAGAGTGAGCATACTGGGCCTGGACGTCAGCGGGAGAAAGGCACCCTGCAATGGAGATGGGGAAATGTGGCTCTGGGCATTCCTGAAGTTCTCACAAAGTGGTCTATTTTTTTACAGTGCAGAAAACTTGTAGAGCACCTGCTAGTGTGTGGCTGGCTTCGCGCAGCAGTGGGCGTAATAAAATGCAAGGCGAATGCAGTAACCTCATGATGGGACAATCAAACGAGTGATTCCCTCCTCACTTGAATGATTACAGAAAGTGATGAAAGTGCAACACAAGAAGACCCCTAGGAGAATGGTGCATCAACAGGGAAGAGATGAATATATGGGTTAATGCCCAGCACATCAACCTGAGTTGGATGCCATGGTGAAAGGTGTCAACCTAGCACTACAGTGGCAGGCAAAGAGGTTGCAGCTGTGCACCAAATCCCTTTGTATCTACCACTAGGTGTCCGACACGCTGACTGGAAAAGCAAGAATACACACCAGAGCAACAAGCGAGATGCTGATAAGGCAGAGGCTAGACACCTTAAAGAGTCTCGTCTTGGAGTATAATCTGTCAGCATAACACTGGTGGCATTATACAGCAAACTTGCCAACCAGTTGACACAAATGGTATGTTGCTGTGAAGAAGGGTGCTGAGCCCAGTGGTGAAACTGCGCTGCCACAGTGAGTGTGATGAGCCAGCAGCAGATAAAGGACATCCAGGCATCAAGAGGATACTGTATTTCATGAGGCACATTGACCCATCAGCAGCCAAGGCAGACATTAAACAAGTCATCAAAAACTGAGATATGTTAGTCGATTGACCCAGCACCAGCACGATGGTGAAAAGGACGACTGGAAGCAAGTGATGCATGGCAAAGGGTGGGAATGGATATCACCTATTATCATGACAACCACTTTCTTACCTTCATCGACTGTGGATCCACCTGTTTTGTGATTTGGTGACCACTGGCATGGCAAGAGTTCTTCGACAGCTATTGTTTGTCTTTTATGAACGAAGCGCACCAGAGGAAATTTTGGCTGACATTGACATTGCCTTCTGCAACCAGCAAGTATGGCAGTTTCTGCATGACTGGAGAATTCGACATGTATGTGCCATCAGGTAATGGTATCACAGAAAGAAGTCACCGCAGCATCAAGAGGATCACTGCTAGAAGCAGTGCACCATTGCGGAGGCAATGTACTGGTACAATTTTACACTGAAGGATGGCATGTCCCCAGTAACTGCACACATGAATGCCATCTACACGTATTGGGTTTGGGCAAGGGGAATTGATGTTGTGCAGTCACCTGACAATAAGGAGGATTTCAGGCCATATGCTGTGGAGGATCCCGTCTGGATGAAAGCCTCAGGCAGTCAATATACCACCAGATTCAAGTGTGGGCAAATGATTGCTGTGGTCAGTTAACGATCTGTCATGGTCAATGGAATCTCACATCATGTATGCAATCTTTGGCCAGCTTTTGAAACAAGCCATTTAGTGACTGATGAAAGTAATACGTTATCTGGCAACAAGATATTGATGGATGACTTCATTATGTGTGATCTAGAAATCAGTGGAGAGTGTAGCAGCCATCATGCTAACCCACAACAAAAAGTAATAAGGGTTGTGCCATGCATTGTCTGTCAGAGAGAGACACAGAATTGAACCAGAAGCAGATGACTTACAGGAGAAGAAGAGAGCATCCAGTCTTTTCTATCCACTCTTACAGTTGGGTCTTTTAATTGGTTCTGGCCTTATGTTGCTAAGTACCTGGATGTGTAGGTTTTGGTCTCCATAAGTAGACCAACTAGTAGCCGAGTAGCAGAAAAACTTTGGCATATCTTGGAGGGGGCAGTTTGGAAGGAAGAGAATGAAGAGGAGAGGTGAAGGAGAAGAAAGATTACTCTGCCAGTAAGTGTTGGACTTGATTGTTGACCTCCCTCAACAAAGAATTTTTTTTTTTACTACAGCTGAGGTTTAGCAAATGAACTTCACTGGTAATTGGTTTATAGGAGAAACTTGTGAAGAGCCAGCCATACTTTTTTGATTGATTTTAACAGCATATCAACCCATCTGTGGTTATTTTGTGCTAAGAGGTTAGTTAATTGCATACAGTGTACATTAATATTTACATTTTTTATGTAGTATCTTTAAACTTTTTATCACAGTCACGATATCAAGTATACTTATCTAATACAAATAATTTGCAAATATTGATTTCACAAAAAAATGGAACCTGAACAGGCACTACCACACTGGGTGAGAGTGGACCTCAGAGTAATGGTAATGAAGGAGTACTCCACACTCCTTAAGAACTGGATCCACACCACCAGATGTAGTTTAGTGTCATACCCAGGATACTACTTCTGTGAGGGAGGTTTACTGTTACATAATAGATTGGTGAAATCTATTATTGATTGGTAGTGTAGCACTCAAATCAAGTTCTATACCATAAAATGATGGAAAGATACTGCAAGTCAATTCAGTTTGATTAACAGATGACAACTAAGATCAATTTGAGAAAATGGCAGTGATAGGATAATCTCAGTCAGGTGATTGAGGGATCCTAGAAGTTTAGAAAATAATTTTAATAATTCATTGCAGAGGAATGTTTGAACAAAATGGTTGTGTTCTGTGCTCTCAACTCCCAGTAAAAGACATGGGTAAAATGATTGTTGTAAAAGAAAAATGTGCACATAGGAATGGTGTCCACATAGTCATTCAACAAAAGAAGAATTGGGAGAGCAATGAATAAGAACAGGCCATGAGAGATGTCATGAGGTGACAACAACAACAAAGATGGCGGCCAACAAAAGAAGACAGACACAATGACAAATGAAAGATGAGGGCATTGATTAAAATAGAAGATATAAGCCCAAATAAACAATAAAATGCTATTTAACATCTTACCTCTGCAGAGAAAACAGACAGCATATTCTAAGCCTCACCAACAAGGGAAAAAACTTCTTGGACAAGCTGATTACAGAAGAATAGTGCAGCAATATGCCACAGATTCTCTAAACAACACTTTGAATTCAGAATTTTTCCTTCTCCTAGACTGGTTGTTCTACTAAGATTGGAGAGCCTAGTCTTCCCTTCTATTTTACACATAGAGTAAAAGTAGAAGAGATGAGTACATGCCTTTCCCAAGAATAAAATGAAATACAGTCTCATTCAGAATTTGAACATGACTTGCTGAGTTCTACACTTCCAATGTATTCAAAAGGATTCCAGGTAATCAATTCCAAATCAAATTGAACATTAATCTGCCCCAGGTATAAACATTATCTAACATTTCTCATTATTACCAAGCAAAATGTGCTGATATTGAACAAGTTCATTGTATATTTTAATTTCTATCATTTTTTCTCAAACATCAATGATAATAGTTTTAAGTCATTGTTCTATTTCTATAAACAAAAAGTTCTGCATCATACAATTTACATTTATATTCATTGTATGTCTTGCTTAGGAGCAATGGTTAGCAAACTACTTTTACCAACCCATTACTAATGTAGTGAGTTTAATCATCTCTGGGTGCTCAACATATATGTACTTATGCTATTGGAATCTTAGTAAATATTGATACTAGAATGTCTACTATAGGCATCTTGTAGGCTGAAATTATTAGTTAGAGAGTTCGTCTGTTATTAGGTACTTCATATTTCAGGTTTTGTACCAATTTAAGCTCAGTAAATGTTGTTTAAATTGAGTGGCAAAGGTTCCCCAAGCAACAGACAAAAGTCCTGCTTGGAGAGAAACTGTCTTGGTTTTTATACTCCTCTTCAGTCCAAACAATTCCAAATAAGAGGGATGACAGATCTGCAGAAAATATTACTTATAACTTGGAGGTTGAGAGTTCAATTTCCATTCTGCACATTAAAATCCAGATGCACCCTCTGATCCACTGATCACTACTAACCACATAATTGCCATTTAGGTCATCATGACAAGATTCATTGCTTGATGACTCAAACACACTTTGCAAATACAAGATATGCTGAGAACACCATTATTTGCAGACTGTACACAGGTTATGATGCCACTTCTGTTTTGACTAGTACATCAAGAATCAGGAGTCTTGATCTACACCTCTTATTTGCAAAGAAGCTTAGCCTTTCTTTGCAATGGTCATAGGTGCAGCTAGTGGATGCTACCATTCATATTTGAACACCACTTATGAAGGGACTCATAGTGTAACCATAGAAGTAGACTCAAGCAAGTTCAAATTTTGAATGAGGTTATTTGTATATCCCATTGTGCTAATACTCTTAGGAAAGGTATGGATTGAACTATTCTCTATACAGTAAATAGTTGAGCAGACTGAGCTCTCTAACCTTAATATGACAACTGGTCTAAGAGAAGAAAACCTTTGAATTCAACCTAGTTGTAGACCTGGAGAGTGATAAGTTCTGCCATGTTATCTCTGCCTAAGACACTACATGAGTTGTGTTCCCATAGGATAAATCTTTTTCTCTCATGATAAAGTAAGAGTTAAGAAAGTGCAGTGGTTAATAGGAAATGGACTCAGCATTCCAAGTTCAAATTTTAGATGAGGCTATTTGCGTTTCACTTCGTAGTAATGTCCTTGGGAAAGGCATGAACCTTTCTCTTCTTACTCAAGCTATGGATTTACAGCAGAGCAGATTGGGCTTTCTAGCCTTGTTAGGGCAACTGGTCTTGAAGGAAAGCTCTGAATTCAACTCTCCTAAGCTTAATTGGTGAGGAGGAAATCCAGATAATCAACAAGATTAAAAAGAATTGTTAAAGAGGGGATAAACCTCTTGGTAGGCCAATGACCATCTAGCAACACTTTACTATGATTGATAACCAGTGAGGAGTATTCTTAATTCAAATATGAAACAAGCTAAATTACTAAGCTTAAATTCCTTCAATAATAATTATAAAACAATAACAAAATATTGATCAAATTGTTTCATTGCAAGCAGGTGTCTAATAGGATATTGTTGTGAACAGAAGGAAATATTGCAGAAAAGTGGTTCAATACTTCATTCTATAGCAAACAGTTGAAAATATAACATAAGTCTTACGTTAGTTATCAAGCCAAGTAATAGCATAACAATAGAGCAAAACTTGTTTCTCGTATCCTCTAACCAACAAAGGCAGACAAAAACTCATGTTTTTTCTACACAAATAAAATCTAGTTCCTTTGACAATATTCATTTCCTTATTCTTCCCCCCTCTCTCTCACAGAGGTCCATTCTATGCATTCCAACCTAATGTCACTCTTGTTCTGGTTCACTTCCAATGTGTCTATCACTTATGTACACACTAACTTATGAATATAAATAAGCAAAAGCAATATTACAGACGCAAATTTGAGCACACATAGAAATTACATTGCAAATAGCCATTTACATACATACAAAAAAAAAGAAGCAGCACAACCTTTCTGTGCCAGGTAAGTGAAAATTCTCACAAATATCTAAATAATCAAATTAGGAACAAGCATAAAGGAGAGTTGCCATGACCTCCACCCCCAGGAGTCGTTCCCTGCCTTTGAGAGTCTTTGCTAGCTTTTGAAAGCCTCTTCAGAACCCACAGACAGTGATGATCACATAATGACTGTAAGATGATGATCTTTGTACTCTGAGTAAGAGTGGGTGTCCATGATGATAATCTATATTTATTAGGTGTCTTACCTTGGAGTAGTGGTTAGTAAGCTAGTTCTGTAAACTCATTAAAACTATAATGATTTCAATCTTCACATATTTTCAGGCAATACTATACATATTGTGAGGTGTATTGGTGAGTGACATAAGAAGTGGACTTGGTAACCCGAGTTCAAATCTAGAATGGGGCTGCTTGCATTTTAATGTAGGAAAAACATGAAACTACCACTTCTCTTACCAGTTATTGGTAAATAGTAGAGCAGACAGTGCCCTTTAGCTTTGCTATGGCAACTGGTCTAAGAAAACAAAAAAAAAATTCTCTGCATTCAAACCAGCTGTATTCTTTACATAAATATATGTACACACACATCATATATAATACATGTACATCCATTATAATCAAATTTAAGAAGCTCATAAAATACTAGCTGTAAGGTGTCCTAAGGGAGTTCAAATTTAGTAGAAAGGTAGAATAGAAAATTTAATATTCTCTGTCATGAAATTTTTAACTCAAAGTGCTACTCTGAACAAATTACAAAAAAGATAAGAATACACTTGTTTTCTTAAAGAACTATTGCTGACTTTTCATAACATTAAGATACATTTGATTGTCTAGTTCTTATTTCCAGGTTATCTTTCACGATATGATTCTAATTTTCTGTCTTAACATTTTTTTCAAATTCATTTTCTTTGTTTAGAGAAAAAGTTTTTATGAAGAAAAATATGATCAAGTGTAAGTGTGTATGTGTCTGAATGCATTCAGGTTTCTGAAAGAATGTGTTTTTAGGTCCAGATGAATGTATTTCTGCAGACATATGCATGGAAATGAACACACAAAAGGTTTTGAATATATAAAAATCTTTATCTGTCTGTCTCTCTCTCTCTATCTATATATATATATGTACAAACATATATATATATATAGAAAGAGAGGGTGTATATATATATATATACACACACACATATATACTCTCTCTCTCTATATATATATATATATATATATACACGCACACTTATACATACATACATATACTCCTTTACAAACACACACATATATGCACTTTCTAATATGTGTATGTGTGTGTGTGTATATATATATATATACACACACACACACACATTTCTATGCGTGTGTATGTGTGTGTGCGTATATACACACATATAGAAATTATGTATTGAGTCAATTACTAAGCAAGTCCATTTTCTAAACACAATTACAACAAATTCACTTTTGGTGTGTAGCTGAACAAAGATTTTAAGCTGTGTATATATAAATCATTATAGGTATTTGTATTGGTGACATGTTTGTATATCTAGCATTTTACTGCAAATGAATTTCTAAAAAGTATTACATATAAATATTATTTTAAACACAGTTATTCAAAAAAGCTTATACCTTCATCACTCATGATAGCTGAAAACCCACCGTACAGGAGGGATTATAATTCAAATAAAATGACCATGAATTTGTGCCCCACTTTTTATTGCAGTAATAAGCACAAGTATAAAATCTGATGAATTTTCTAGGGAGGACCTATATGTTAATAAATTCTGTTGAGAGGTTAATGTTTATATTCTCTTCCTAGTGGTCATGTAAATGCAACATGCTTTTTTAGAAGTCTTCATTTTCTGGTGACTAGGAAAAAGTCATGGTAAAATGGTTAAAGTTTGCTTTATGGCTATGGAAATTCAAGTAAGATGTCTGTGATTAAAAATTAAGATAACGATTTAGTTCAGTCAATCAGGACAATCAAAAAAAGGAAGGGTTCAATTTAGTATCATACTTATATTGTAAATTAAATCCCATGTTAAAAACATTTTCAAAAATAGGCTAAAATAAAGTGCCATTAGTAATGATAGAAAATTTGGTTTAGTTTCTTTGTTTAATGGCATATCAACCTTTGAGAGTAATTTACTGCCAAATTATTCTAGTAGAATAATAGTTATGGTACTATTTAACCAATAGTTAGGGAAATAAAAGAGTTCATACCTTTCGCAAGTATATTAGTCAGAAAGTTCTAACTTGCTTACTATGATGTCACAGTCCAGTACATTATCCACTAGGACTCCCTCTAGAAAATTTATCCATTATATGATGGCAGACATAATAAGCCAATAAAAAGAAATATTTGATCAATTATAGATGAGTATAACCAAGTAATGCAAGTGCGTTTGGTGTAATGGTCATTGTTGTAGAAATGAACAAGATGAGTTGGGTACAAATCCTGGAGGAAGCAGTTTTCACTTGACTTTGTATTAATGCTCTTAGGAGTGGTATGAATACTTCTGTTGTTCTCCCAGCTATAAACAAATAGTAGAACAGACTGGGCTCTTTAACTTTCCTAAGGCTAACAGTCTACAAGAAGGATAAACTCTCAATTTGAAAACTAGAAGTATGGAGCTTGCAATTCCACCCCATAAAAATCTACTTTCTACTGAAACTGCAGCACCATCACAGACGTAGTGTGGCTGAGACTCTCTACTTCGAAAGGAGTGTGCAGAATGCAGTTTTTTTTTGCAGTATATTCATACATATTTACATGTGTGTGTATATATATATATATATATATATATATATATAGGAACAAATATGAAAAAATACAAGGTCTTCAGAGGATGAATTTGTATATAGTTGAATTATTTGCCAACACTAAACGTTTTGCTTTTCTTTTAACATTAAACCTTCATCAGCCATTTGAATATGTGATGCTGTGTCTTTTGAATTATCTAGCTTTTCCAATTTATCTTCTTAGTCAAATTGGTACTAAAAAGTTACAAAATCCTTTATTTAAAGTAATTTGACTTCAATGTGTGTGTGTGTTTATATATATATATATATACACACACACACAGATAAACAAATTGATCAAAAAGAGAGAGAGAGAAAAAGAAACAGACTGACATTGATCGAGATAGATCTCTTATGGAATGTTTTCAAATAAGTTGATATGAACAGTTTGAGATAGATGAGAACATAGACCAATATTATACAATATGAATTTTTTTTAAAGGAAATATGTTTTTAAAATAAATTTTAAATGCTAATTACACCAGACAGTTTTGTAAAAGAACACCACAAATGGAAATAGAATGTTTAAAACCTTCTCATTTTTTATTTCATTTAACTAATAAAAATTTAATTCAGATAAAATTCAAAAGAGATATCTTATATTCAAATACTCTGATAAAGGTTTAATATTTAAAAAAACCCAAAATGTGAAATGTTGACAAATAATTCAACTATAAATAAAATTATCCTCAGATTTTGCGTTTTTTCATAATTGGACATTTTCATACTATCAAATTTACTTTATATATATATATTGACACATACAGAATATGGATATACTATCATACAGGTAGAAGTTTAAATCTGAAGTATTTTTAAAGTTGAAGTTTCATGCATATATATATATATATATATATATATAGTGACTGCCACTTCCTCAAAGAAGAAGGCCATCTCCTCAATCCAGTAAAGAGTGCCTGAGGGCATGCATGTGGTCCCTCAGGGCAACTTCATTCTTGCAAGCCCTACCACATATGTGACAAGCAAAAGACTGTTTTTGATGTTAACATTAATCCCATGCACTTAGACCTACAGCAGACCCACGTACTTTGTCACAGAATTAACGAATTACTTGTAGGTTGCTGAGAAAAGACCACTGTAAAATCAGCCTGCAATTGTTTGCAGACATGAGATCTCATATGACTAGCTAGTCCAGCTTTGGATAAACAGATCCTACAGTAAGTGTTATGAAATTCAGGTTGAAAAGTATCTGGAATCAAGGTCAAAGCCCGTTTCCCAAGTGCTTGTAATGTTAAATTCTCTATACTTCAAATGCTTTACAACCATTGTAAATCACTTTTTCCAAGACTGATATTTCTTTCTTTCTCTCTCTCTCTCAATAATTTTTCATATGTGTTATACTCAATATTACTAAAGAAAGAAAAACTAAGATTATTTTCAATACAATTTAAAATCATTATATTTAATCCTTATAATTCTTATGTTATTTTATAAGATGAAGCTCAGTCAACCATACATAATTTGGACAAGTATTATCTTTCTTATTCTAGTTGCTTTTTTATATGAAGTTCTGTCAATCCTTATTATAAATAATTTTGATTAGTATTAGCTTCTTAATTCTAGCTAACTTTTTGTAAGCATTTCAGAGAGAAAATATGGTAAATCAATTTTTTTATTTAAAAGTTTTTCTCGAGATAAAAATTCTTATCAATCCAAAACTTGAAAATGATTGGTGATAGAATTTCACAAAGAACAAGCATCTAGAGAATTTGTATTAATTAACTAAATAGAAAAAATGCCCATTCCTAGAGTTAATCTTATACTGTATTCTCTCCAGTTTTTGCTCTGTCTAAATAAGGAAAGAAATGTAGAATAATAAAATTTTGGTTACTTTTAGATATTAGTTTTCCTCAAGTTTAAGGAAGACAAGTTTGTCCTGTCAACATCAAAATAAATCTAAACAATACTAATCTGAAATGTCTTTATTTAACTACATTGCATTGAGAGCAATGTATAATATATGATAAATAGGCCAATGGGTACACATGGGTAAGACCAAAAATAGCCCCAGTCCCCACAATCTGTATCCCACAGAATACTCCAACCTTTCCCCTTCAGTGGAATGAGGGAGATGCTCTTTCAAGGATCCTCATCCAACATTTAAAGAGACTAGTTATTGCATAATTTAATAAATGCATAGGTCTGTCCCACCCCTGAAAATTACTGTCCTCCACTCCCATGAATGTTGTGTGAAATAATCTTTGAATAATAATTCTTACAAGTCAGTTTTACTGCACTTGCTCATTTGTACTATTCCCTAACTTAATGGATGCACCCCCCAGTTTGCCCAAGTCCCCACAACCAGTGTCATGGATTACTCTAATTTTTAGCCAACAGAGAAATAGGGAAGATGCTTTTTCAAGAGTCTCCATCCAACATTTAATAAAATTTTTTATTGCATAATATCAGCAGAAATGTACAAGTGTGTTCCTGCTTAAAAATGACTTCTCCACCTCTGTGTGAACTAATTTTTATGTAATAATTCTTACAAACTATTTTTTACAATCCCTGCTCATTTGTATTCCTCCCTAACTTAATAGATGCACACCTACCACAACTCTCAATACTTTCATAACATGCCAAAAATTTCAATAGATGAACTACTATTTATAAAGCTATTAGTTCTCTACTCAATTGGAGACAGATGAGTGGGGTGCATTTTCGAATAGCCCTCTACCTATCAGCTATGCCTTCACTCTTATACATTGTGTGCTATAACAACCGGAACCACATGATGAATGCAACAAACTATAAAAACTGTTAACTTTGTGGCTGTCTTGTTGCCAGTTTTAATTGAATAAAGTCTGGTTAGCAGCCCCAAGTAGGACTTAAGACACTTCATTACAATTTATTTGACTTACACTAAAATCAGATATCTCAATGAATGAGAATCAACAGTGTTGGTCCATGATTTGGTACCTTGTCCTGAAGTCCAGACAACTCTAATGTCCCTTATCAAACAAGATAAGGAAAACCCAGTTTGTGTACAGGAGGATGACATTATGCCATGCCATAATAAAAGAGATAAAATGGTGGTCTAACAGGAGATATAGTCAAGCATCTAAACCTCCCAATCGATATGCATGGAGCACTTACTGTTGACACTGCCCCACCCAACTCCTTGTTTTAGAAGAGAAGAATGTGCAATAACAACCTGGAACCATCTGATGAACACAATGCATTATAAAAACTATTAATTCAGGCACCATTTTGTAGCTAGTTTTAGTAAAATAAAGATTGGTTAGCAGCTTCAAGACTCAGCACTCTTATTATATTTAATTATAATTTATTTGACATAAAGAAGCAAAAGGAAAACCAAACAAAAAACTGTCTCTAGGAAAGAACTTCCCTTGCTTGCTATCTGTGTTCTGTCCACTAAAGGTAGCAGCAAAAGTTTCTAGTTCATCAGGTTTGCACATGTTGTTCAAGTTCCCCAAAATTTTGGGAGCATTGTAAAAAAAAAAAAAAAAAAAAAAAAAAAGTGAGAGAGAGAATTTATAGTGGAATTATTTTTAACAGTTTGTAAAGAAAGATAGAACTGCTTTATTTGAGAAATGTTTACAGTAGATTTTAAATACCCCTATTTTTTGGGTTTTTTTTTTTCTCTTGGTTTAGATCAAAGAATTCAGTTATAATTAAATTTTATACAAGAAACTTCATTTCAATTTCAAATTTTCAAAAGAGAAACATGAAAGAAAAATTTTTTTCAAAGCTTTAATTTACATTTTCTAAAATGCAAATTTTCTATTTTCCTCAAATTTAAAATAAATAAAAATTCTAAGTGCGCAAATTCACATATCTAGAAATACAGCTGTCTTTCCTAACCTTTTCATCTTCTCTCTTTTACAACAATATGTGTGTATGTGTGTGTGTATATATATAACCTAAAATGCTAAACATCCACAATATATTTAATAATGTTACTCAGTTTCCCATAGAGCAAGCTATAATCATCAGATGGTACATAATATAGTGGAGGATTCCATGCATTTTATATATGCACACATCCCCCCAAAAAGATGTAAGCTCACCAATCAGATCTTGAGAATATCAGAAAAGTTAATGACCTTTATGCAAGCATTCTGGAGGTAAATGACATAAAAAGTATTAATTCTAGTGATAGTCATCATTCAAGGGTTTGTGAACAAAGATTAAAAAGTGGGTGGTCCACGTTTACTACAAACACAATTGTGACTGACAAGGCCAATATAGGACAGGTAGGTGGGACTGCAGTGTCTGCAGCTAAAGAACTGGTCAGAGATTGATAACATAGTGTTGCAGTTAGTACCCCTTATTCTTGAGAGTGGCTTAGTGAATGTTTTCAATGGCAGAGACAGTGTGGTTGATGGTAAGATGCTAAGTGTCAGGTCTTCAGCCAGGGTAGACTTCTGGCAATGGTTAATAATTGTAGCCATTCTAAGCTATCCACTCACTGGGAATTGCCCAACCAGCTTTCTTAATCAATTCTAGCCATCAACGGAGCACTTTTGTCAAGCTATCCATACAATTTTGTACATACTTAACCAGGTTATGTTGACCAACAATTCATACTCTTCAATCAAGTTTGTGAAATAGCTGGTTCATTCCCAGGTTTTGGCACCATGACTCACAATATAGCAGCGGTAACAGTGTTGTATCATCCAATATTGTCCCTACTCCATGGCTTGTGAATGTGGTGTGAAATAATTTTTGTGTTATAAATCTCACAAGCTATTTTGACTCCCTCAGCTCATTTATAATGCTTCTTGACTTAGATCTTCATTAGTAAAGTTAAAAAAGAAAAAGAAAACTCTTCTTTAAACATACACTTTTTAAGGAAGTAAATTTTTATGCAATATGAAATTGCTATGATAAAATTTTTAGCAATAAATCTTTTTACATACTTGTTCTTAGATAATAAGGGCCAACAAAAAAACGATTACTGGGGCCCTTAAATTGACTTTAGATGGACGTAAAATAGTTATAGGTGATGTAATGGTTATTGTCATATGAAGAAGACCCAGCAAACCCTAGAATACACTAAGTGTATCTCCTATAGAGAAGTAAGACTCTAAAATAGGTGATGAGTATGACAGTGAACTACATCCACTCTAATGAGTGTTGAGTCACTCTTTCATTTTATTTACTCCAAGCTCCACTCAGACCTGACATAGCAATACATGTTAGGGTCTCATTTATGGGTCAAATAGATTTGTTTGCTAATTACTGAAACAAAAAAATTTTTTTCTACGTTTAAAATCTTGTTCAGAATTGATTGAGAAGATTGAAGAGACAAACTCACTTTGCTATTTTGAAAAGTTACCAAACTAGTGAATTAATTTGGATCATTTCAATCATTAAAAATCCTTAATGGCCCCTTCAATCTTCATAGTGATAAAAAAAACAACACATTTTATACTTGTTCAAATATTTATGATCTGTACTTTCTGTAGTTATAAACAATATTCTCAAGAAAGTAATGCTCAAACATATATTTCATCTAAGCTTAATGTTAAATGGCTGCCCCCTATTTCTTTTGGGCAATGGCTCTAGAGTATTAAGAGCTTTAACTATGGATCTTTCTAAACTCAACTTCAACATTATGCTTAAAGACAAGAGTCATATCATTCTCTGATGTCTTCAATAATTAACAATATGTGATAAGGTATTTGGTGAATTTATCACCTTAAAAATATTACACAAACACACACACACACACACATATATATATATACATTTATATAGACATACATATAAATATACATTTATTTCTTTCACTGTTCCCCCAATCCAACACAGTATTTCAGCTGAAAACTCTGTCTGCCAAAAGCCATTAATCATTCTGACAAAAAGTAACAATGGTAGGTATAAAAAAATTAATAATAAAGATAACACCCCCCTACTAAAAATAAACAAAAAAATAAAGTGAAAATTTCCTGAAAGATACAAATACTGTGGAAAGTGAAGCCAAAAGGCAAACACAAGATTAAATTCAGCTGTTTTTGAAGAGACGAAAGGAGAAACATGGTGGATAAGAGAAGAAATTCTGTCTTTTAATGATCAGATTGGAAAGTGAGGGAGAGAGGTATTGAGAAGGCAAAGGATCAAATGTCTTCCTTTTTTTCTACTTTTTAAAAATCTTTTGGAATTTATTTTTCCCTGGTTCAATCAAAACCATTAACCATGATTAATTCAACTCACATTTTAGAATGTTTGTTTTTCAGACAGTAATTAAAAAGCAATAATAACAAGTTTTAAAACCATATATATTATTGTTTGTTCAAAAGATAACAAAATTTTTTACTTCAGGTGAAAAAAATATGTAGATGCCATGTTTCATCGCATAATTTTTTTTATAATTTTACACCACAATAAGTATTTAATTCACGTGTGCACTAATAAAATTCTGATGATTTTGAATATCAACATCAATATGTAAAGAGCCACATGATAATCAAATCTTATCAGTATGAGTGTGTGTGTGTATGTATATATATATATATATATATATATATACACACACACACATATATGGCTATTGGCATCAAGGAATGGAATTAAGCAGCTGAGTCCAAATCCTAGATAACTTAGATAAGGCAGTTCCTGTTTCATTTTCTGCTAATGCCCTTTAAAAAGGCATGCATCCATATATTCTTGACCACCAGGTTATGGGTAAAATATAAGGGCAGACTGAAATGTCTAGTCTTACTAAGGCAACCAGTCTATGGTTGGTTGAGTTTTATGGCATATCAACTCTTGTAGGTTGTTTAATGCCAAATCTTGTTTTTACATACATGCATGTGTGTGTGTGTATATATATATATATGATTTCTAAATGAATGGCAACATTTTTAAATGAGTCAGAGCTCATTTTTGGCACACAGTTGAAAGGTTTCAAGTATTGCAAATTAACAAATAAATCTATTTAATGATAATCCCAAGTATAAGACTGAACAGTTTTATTTGACCAATAGATGGGACCCCAACAGATATTACAACTCAGTCAGAGTGGACTTGGGAGTAATAGCAATGAAGATGAACCCAACATTCCCAAAAGCTCCAGGACTAGAGCCTCACCATCAGATTCAGTATAGTGTCATACCCAGAATAATTGTTGGGAGGGTCTTACCCCATTGCAGAGATGCAGTCAATGTATTCGTCAGCTCCAACCAACAGGGCTTGCAACTAGTTTAGGAATATGAAAAACTTCAAATTCAAAACTTGAGGAGTGTTGTCCAAGAGAATCTGTGACACATTGGTGCACCATTCTTCCATTATCAGCTTATTCAAAAAGTGTGGCTGGTTCTACACAAACCTTCACCACTATAAACAAATCACCTGTCTAAACAGCCCAATGGTTTACATCTTTAACTGAACTGTTGAACTTTCATATGTTGAGATGAGTTGGAGGGACCATCATATATATATATATATATATATATATATAATGGTCTCTCCAAATACTTGAAACCCAATCTCTGTGTACAAATTATTTGTATTAGATAAGAATAGGTGTATATATGTGTATGTATATACACACACACACACACACACACAAGTGCCCATTCACCAAGGATTAGAATATACCTACGGTATCCCTTACAGATAAAACGCTCTGAAATGGTTTGGTTTCTTTGTTTAATGGCATATCAACTCTTTTTAGGTTATTTAATGCCAAAGCCATTCTCCTAGAAGAACAATAGTGGTACTATTTTACCAATAGCTGGGAGGATAAGGGGGTTCATACCTTTCCCAAGGGTATTTGCCCGAAAGTGAACGTAATAGCGCGACTGGAGTACGAACTCGCGTACTACCATTCCGCAGTCCATCACTTTAACCATTACACCACGAGGACACCCCCGCTCTGAAATGGGTACCTTAGTTGGTTTGGTTTCTTTATTTATAGTATATAAACTTTTATGGGTTATTTAATGCGAAAGCTATCCTTGGTAAAGAACAGCAGTGATTCTAATAGCTGGGGGGTGTCTTTGGTATGATAATAAGTTCTGAAGATCTGGAATGTATTGAGTCACCACTTTATTGTCATTGCTCCCAGGTCTACTCTGACCTGAAGTAGTAGTACCTATTAGGGTCTCACATCAATGGGTGAAATAGATCTATTTGAAGTCATTAGTATCAGATAGGAATACTTGAAACCATATTATTGTGTTCAAATTATTTGTATTAGATAAGAATACTTAAAACCTGAAAACTGTATACAAATTATTTGTATCAGGAAAATTTGAAGCCATATATTTATGTGCAAATTCTTTATATCAAGGATAGTTAAAAAGCTATTAGTATTTACAAATGATTATTATTAGTTACTTGAACCCATATAATTGTTTTAAAAAATCTGATTTTGGCATTAAACAACCCATGTCATAAAACCAACCTAATAATACAACACACAAAGAAATGTAGAACAATATGCATGTACACAAACTATCTCACACACACACATGTATATATACACACACACACTAGCAGGGGGTGTCCTTGTGGTGTAATGGTTAAAGTGATGGACAGCAGAATTGTAGTACATGACTTTGTACTCCAATTGCACTATTACATTCACTTTCAGGCAAATACCCTTGGGAAAGGTATGAACCCCCTTATCCTCTCAGCTATGGGATAAATAGTACCACTACTGTTCTTCTAGGAGAATGGCTTTGGCATTAAATAACCTACAAAGGTTGATATGCCATTAAACAAAGAAACCAAACCAAACACACAAGCAGAAGTACCTGGTTTATTTTGTTTTGTTTTAATGACATATCAACCATCATAGATTTTTTAATGCCAAAGCCATCTTTGTAGAACAGTAGTGGTACTATTTAACCCATAGTTGGGGGGAATAAAGGGGTTCATCCTTTTCCCAACGGTATAACTCCAAAAGTGAACATAATAATGGGACTGAAGTTCAAAATAACTACAATGACATAGTTCAACATGTTTGCAAAAATGCCAAGGAAATTCTATAAAGTACAATTTGTTGAACATTTTTTGGAAGAAGGTATACTGAACTTGCATATTAAATCACACTATGAATAAAATCCTAAACAAAGTTGTTATAAATAAAATTTGAGCAAAAATTAGAATTGTCTACTTAATTAAGTATAATGAATTTATACAACAGTCTTTCATTTAAAATGTTTGAGTTACGATATAGACAAATTAAAAAATATATTTTTCCTTTTTTGAAGTAAAATGACTACATTCTGTTAGGTAATGATATATAATTGACACATTCAATAATCTATGTATCTACTGTTTATGATATAAAAAGACATAAAAAAAATTTGTTATGTACTCTGAGACACAGGGCGGTCTGCTCTAGGCTTGTTTATTTTTATTTTTTTCTTGGATGAATTACTTTTTCATTTGTTTCCTAAATCATTTTAGATTTCTGTGCCTTGGGAGATCAATTTTATTTGCCTTTTATACAAACAAGATCTTTCTGATCAAAAAAATTCTTGTACCTCCCAATGTCTACATATTAGACTTACAGAAGGACTTATTATTCCTTGGGATAAAGATAATATACTACAGCACATTTTGTTAAATAAATGTTTATTCTATTTGTTTTCTGTACATAAGCATCTTGTCTTATTAATTTTCTTCCAAAGAGCACTGGTGGGGATCAGGTACTCCTAATGGTACTCGCCAATGGTCCAGGAGACCTGGATTCAATCCCAGGCCGAGTCATACCAAAGACTCAAAAATATGGTACTTGATGCTGCCTTGCTTAACACTCAGCATTATACGGTAAGGAACAAGAGTAAAGTGGAGCAATCCAGGGAATGAAGCAGCACCGTCCCCTACACCTAGTAGTAGTAGCTATTGAAAAGGGAACCTTTTGGTCACCCTCGACTATGGTTGCCAACTTTACTTTACTCTGGATGAATTAGACCTTCCTGATCAATTTTAAAGTAAATGTTCCAGGTACTTCTGGAAGCAAAAGGAATCCACTGTCCTCCACCCTGTATTTTTAAGCAATCAAATATTTTCAGAATACTCCTTGATGGTTAGTTATTTTTTAATTGACAATCTTATATCATATATATATATATATATATATATATATATACATAGTGACTGTCACTTCTTATAGAAGAAGGCCATCTCAATCTCGCCAAAAGCACTTATGGGAATACATGGCTCCTCAAGCCAACTTCACCCTTACAAGCCTTGCCACATATAAGACAAACAAAAGAACTGTCTTTTGAAAGTAATATTAGTATTAATCTCTTTCACTTTCATAAGGTTTGTCAGATCTGCTGCAGCCCTACATATTTTGTCACAGAATTGATAAGAATTATCAGTAAGTTGCTGAGAAAAGACCTGCATAAAATCAGCTGGCAATTGTTTGCAGTCATGAAATCTCATACGACTAACAAATCTGGCTTTTGATTGACAGACCCTAGTGCAGATGTTACAAACACATTCAGGTTTAAAGTAATATATATATATATATATATATATATATATAAAGAAGAGTGTAGCTGAATATTTTTGTTGTGGCAACACACTACCGCTTCTTATAAAACTAGAAAAATATGAATTAGTTTTTCTAGCTTAATAGGAAGTAGGCTGCCACAACAAAAATGTTCAACTAGGCTCTTCTTTCTGGGTGAGTCTTAGAACTTTTTGTGACAACCCTTGTATAAGCTGTAGATTTAGATAGTTACAAAATCCCTTTTTCGAATTAGTTTTTATTAGTTGATAAATTAACTAATATATATATTAGCAACGAATGTTTGGCAATCTTTTCTCCTATTATTTCATCAAACATCCATCACAATCTTAAAAACCTTTTTCATGAAGTCCCGAAGAAAGTTATTACAACCAAAATGTTCAACATTAAACTTTCAAAATAAATTCATCAAATTTTGGATTATTTGTTTTTTTTTTTCAACTTTTCTATACATATATATATATACATAATAAAGTTCTGATATCTCTTTTAGTTTATATATTAGACAAGCAGAAGAAGATGGCATTGCCAGGGATAAAAACAATATACTAAAGGACATTTTCTGTATTCTTGTACACATATTGTAATTGTTATAATCATAGTAAATGAACACGTCAGTCTGTGTTCAAGAAATATTGTATTAAAGGAATTCTTATATTGCAATTAGTTTTGTTGATAGACTTTTATATATACATATATATATACTAAAGATTAGTTACCATGAATAATAAAATTGTAAAATTACTTGGATATTGCCATGAGTAGGATATGACACAAGATCAATTTTTTTAAGCGCAGTTTAACAGGCTTGAATCCAGAGTTTTCCTTCTCCTAGACCAGTTGCTATAACAAGGTTAAAGAGCCCATCTTGTTCTACTATTTATCTATAATTGGAAGGAGAATAGTTGGATGCATATTTTTTTCCAAGAGTATTAAAATTATGTGAAATGCAAAGAGTCTTATTCGGGATTTGAACTCAGTATGCTGTGTCATTTCTTTCAATTATAACCATTACACCCTGAGCACCTTCTTGCTAATAATATTGTTGCCACAGATAACTAGTTATATGTGGTGTTGAAAAGTTTTTATACAACTAAGAAGGGAATTTCCTAGAGTCATGAAATGTACATGTTATTACATCTATTCATCCTGCAGTTCAATACAACACTCAATTTTTCATGTTTATTTAATGAATAAAAATTTTGAAAAAAAGAAAGTTTACTACCTTCTTGGTTGGGCTGAGAACTTTTCAAAATCCCCTTATAATAATAAAAATGATAATAATAAAAAAGGTATTATTTCCACTTACCATGGTAAATAAGCCTTGAATCAGGAAGGCTTAGTCTGTCACTATTTGGATTTGTTAAAACATCTGTCATGATGGAGAGCAAACTGCTAAGATTGAAATCTGAAAAACAAAGCAACAAAACCAAACAAAATTAAACATTTTAAAATCTTTTATAATCGTCTTAATATTTGACAAAATCATTTTTGAATAATGAAGAGTCAGGACAGCTAAACACTGACTCATTGTACCTGATTATGTGATACAGTAATCAAATGTAAAAAGCATTTGTAACACCAAATTGCAGCATTATTATTGATGATGATAATGATGGTGTCTAGCTAGATGGCACTATCAGGTGACTCATCATTCTTTTGAAGAAGCTTAAAACAGAATTTACCTAAATAAATGATGATCATCTAACTTATGAAAAATTAATTCTTAATAATGTTAACTCAAATGTTAACTCAAAACTTGTTTTACAGGGTATAAACTAAGTACTGATATACTGATTTATCTTTTCAATATACTTCTCCTCAAGCCTTACTTTAATAATTAATATGCTGTTGAACTTCAATCAGATGTCAGCAACAAAATCACCATTGATCTTAATGAATATTAAAAGTGTGCAACAACTCTCAAGAGAGTTACAAAGCAAATAGTTCTCACAAGGTTAAGGTAACAGCCAATCTAGTAGTATGAATAAGTGAGCATCTTGCTCAGTGTTATGATTTTCAAGCCCATTCTAAATGAGTGTGATTTTTAATTGAGTGACCTAGCAATAGACCATTGTTAATGAGTTCAATTCTTATAGGGTGTGGCATACTTCTGGCCTTTTGCTAAACTCATCTTAGTAAATGATCCTATATAGTAAGTGAGACAAGCAGACCAGTATTAGTGAGTTAAATTCCCACTGGGTGCCACATACTTATGGCCTTGTGCCAAACTAAGCTAAGTGTAGTAAAAGACTACTAGTATAAATACTAGAAATACAGAACAAATAGTGGAATTGAGAAAAATAAAACCATCATTGTATTTCTTTTAATGTCCTCCACATTCTTAAATCTTACCCTTGGCATGAATTTTCAATTTGCAAAAAAAAAAAAACAAGAAAAAAATTGTACAGAAATCAGTCTGGTGAGTAGGAAAAGTGCTACATTTCCACAATCCTGAGTTTGGCTAAAAACATTTTGTTCAAAAATACTGGTTTCATTTTTTTTAAAGTGATACTGACAAAATTATAATTCACCAAATGTCTGTTTGTATGTACAGCTAAGGCTCCAATATCTTTGGTCCAATTTCAACAAAACTTTCAGGGAATATTAGAGTCATGCCAGAAAAAGTTTTAAATCATACTAGGAGATCAGGCTTAGGCCAGTCTTTTGATGGGATCCGCCTTTTATCATTGATGTCTTAGAGTCCCCTTCTCTGTAAATGGGTGTTCATCTCACAGTGCTTACACACTGTCTTGGTAATCTTTATAGAGAAGTAGATGGCTTCCCCTTCCTATATACACTTAGACTCTTTCAGTTAAAACCAGCTATCAATCCATTTAGAGAGAATTCATTTAATTTTAACAGTTACCAAACCTAAAAAAGGTTTAGATACCTATTTTATTTATGTTTTTTAAAAGCTTAGGTTAATGCTACCTCCACTAATTTAGATAACAAAATAAATATTCATAAATTTTTAGAGGTTTTTAAGAGTATCTCTGAATGAACCTAAAGCCATTGTCTGTATTCCAAACTTGGGGTAATAAGGCAGTAACCCATAGTAAGAAAATCACAAAAACAAAATAAAATATTTCTTAAATATGAATAATTCACCTAAAACTTTTAAAAAAGTAACTCTCTATTCTTTATCTTTATGGATGACCATCTTATAACTATTTATGTAATATGGGTAAGTACTGCTTATTGATAATTATCCTAAACTTCAATAAAAGCAATTCTGAGGGTAGGCTGAAAAGTTCATATGATGACCTCATATCTCCTGTTGAAGACTTTTTTGACCAATGGGCTAAAAACACTGTAACATCGATGGAAGAAATGTGTAGACTGCAAGGGGGACTTTGTTGAGAAATAAACCTCATTTGGTTTCATTCAAATAAAGTATCTTGATTGGCCTATGAACTTTTCAGCCAACATTCACATGTTCTTTATTTTTAATAATGACCATCTTATAACCCTTATATAATATATGTAAGCACTGATCATTTATATAAATTACTTACAGCTGTGCACCACACGTCTTAATTTAAATTCTAAATTTTAAAATTATAATGTTTGAAGTTACAGTTTAAATACTTTTTAATGGCATCTTATAGGATGTAACTCGACATTTGGTTTAAGGGCTGCTGAATGCAGTCTTTTAATAAGTGAGAATAATGATGTCTTAAAATTTCAGACAATGTTTTGAGAACTGTGTTAGTTGTTGGATCTATCATCAGTATCCCAAGGACTTGACAAGCAGTTTTCATCACCAAAGTAAATAACTAACTACAAAACCACACTAAATCTATCAGAAAAGTATACCCATGGGAATTCTGACACCCTGCTCTCATTATTCTTTATAAAGGACTTCCACTAAATAGCTATACTCCACAACCAACCTTCATCTGATTTTTGTTGAACAATAAAGATGAGTATATTAGTCTAAATACCTTGTCTATATTATAAAAATCTGTTTTTTATGTTATCTGTGTTTTGTCAAGTAAAAAGTATTGAAACAGGCTTTATAACTTTTCTTTTAATTAGCCAAGATGTCTAGACATGAACATTTACTTATTCTTCAACATCTTCATTTAAATTTCAAGTTTTGAAATTCAAAAAATTTTAAGCTTTGGTCTGAGCATTTGAAAAAAAATGGTACATTATAGTAAGATTTTTTTTTTAACAAAATAGCCCAATTCGCTATATAATAGCATGTATCCATTGATTGATTTCAATGGCATGTCAACCTATCTAGGGTTATTTTATACCTAGAGGTCAAGGAATCATGTTCATTGTATGTTCATATTTACATCTTTTGTATAGTTGTTTCTTTAAAAAAATTTTGCAGATGATTATGTGATATCAAGTAATCCTATGTAATAAAAATAACAGTTTAAAAATAAGTTGCATGGTTTCAAGTAACTAATAATAGTGATCCTTAGTAAACATTTATATATCAAATAACTATTTTTAATACAAATAATTTTCATTTCTATGAACACTAATAATTTTCAAACCAATCTATGTGATCTATTGATGGAACCCTTACAACTAACTCAAGTCAGAGTGTACCTGGGATTAATACCTATGAAGGTTGATTCCATACTCCCCAGAGCTCTAGAACTGGAGTCTCAGCATCAGATACAGTTTAGTGTCATACTAAGGACACCTGCTTGGAGGGGGATCTTATCCCTCTGCAGGGGAGAGTTAGCATATTCTGAAATCTGCTGACAGGTTTTTGGTGTCTATTAGGATGATCACTTTGAGCATTATTTCTTGAAAGAGATAATTATCAAATGCTATTACATGAACTTAACCAATTAAATCAACCAATTACAAAGTCAGTTAGAAATTTTGAATATTGCACTTGACCATTGACCTTAGGTATGCAAAACAACAATGAACAGTTACAAGCCAATTTTTGAATATATAAATATGACTGCTGATAATATGTGTGGATGGAGTTGGTTATTTAGCAGGGTTTATTTGTTTTCATGGCATATCAACATTTGGGGGTTATTTTATGCCAAAGGAATCTTTATAGAATAGCAGTAGTTGTACTATTTAACCCACAGCTAGGGTACATAAGGGAGTTCATACCTTTCCTAAGTGTGTAATATATTGACCTCCGACCCGGCCAAGCTGTCAGATGAGAAATGCACCTGTGTAAATAACAGGTGCATCCAGTCGAATATATCAGGGGATAACCTTGACTGTCGATAGGTTGAATTGAGTGCAAATGTGACACTCACAAGAAGCAGGTGGGCATCAAACAATTACATAACCCGGGTGCAACAGGAAATCAGGTAGTTGGAGATCAGAGTTTGAAGTCAGTGTTCCAGTTCAAGGAGTGAGAACCAGGTCCCAGCAGAGGCTGGGCCCCCAGGCACCTGGTTGAGCAGCCCAGGAAAATGAGAAAGAAGCGCTGCTGTGGCTGGAAGAGCTGGGGGTCAATATGTTGCAGTTTTGTCCAGTCTCCAACTCACCTCTCACACGATAACCCTTTCGTAACCCTTTCGAATAAAGTGAGAGGCATATTTTTCTAAAGAACCGTGTCCACTCATCTTTATGGTGTTGACTATGTTTCTGCAGGCATATGAATATGTTACAAGTGTATTTTTCCAAAAATGAATGTAATAGAGTGACTGGAGTTCAAACTTGCTTACTATTGTGTTGCATTTACTGCCCTATCACTTGGAAAAACCTAAGCTGGGGTTTGAAGGTCCACAGATTCAGCATTATAGATGAACATTTCATCAGGACAATGTCAGAACTTGAAAAGAAAGCTTGATTACCATTCAAAGACCTTGCCAAGAACATTCTTGGAAATATACAAGCAAAGAATTACACTGAAATTGTCCAGAAACTATTGGAGAGTTACAAAGCACTTAGTAACAACATGAGCATCAATTTGCATTTTCTGCATAGCCATCTTGCTAACTTCCCAGAAAACTTTGGTGAGATCAGTGATAAATAAGGTGAATAATTCCACCCAGATTGAGGAATAGTATCAGGAAAGAAGAGATGTAAATATGATGGTTGACTATTGTTGGAGCATAAAGTTGTAAATATAGATTTTTATCTTAATTACTAGCACATAATTTGACTTACAGTAACAATATCCTTTGTATGAACAAAATAAATTTGTACTAACATTAGTCATGCAAAATGTTTTATTATTTTTCCATTGTATATGAATTTTTGAAACTTTCCATAAAATAAGCACAAATTTGTTTGATATGATATTTTTATGTTTTTTGAGACAAAGCAAGTGTATCCTTTAGCTTGAAAAGTTGATGTGATATGGAAAAACTGGGATCATTTTTGGTTTCAGAGGAAGAAAGAAAGTCAAAAACAAGTGTCAGATCTAACTCAAGGAAAATTATGTTGCCCAGTTTTATCAAAGGTTGATGGTCAATCACAAATTTGTTTGGTTATTTGATTTAATTGCATGTCAACCCTTGATCGTTATTTAATGCCAAATCCAGTTTATATATGATTTTTAAGTGAATAGTTTGTAGGTAACATTTTTTAAACAAGCCAGAGGTCATTTATTTGCGCAAAAATGGTTTCAAGTAGTGATATCTAACACTAACAGTTTTGTTTGCACACAGTTAAATGTTTTCAAATATATTAAATGTTTTAACAGTTCTATTTGACCCATAGATGGAACCCTAACAAGTAATAACATTCTGGGTCAAAGTGGACCTGGGAGTAATGGTAATAAAGGGGTACTCCACATTCCCCAAATCTCCAGGACTGGAGCCTCAGTATCAGATGGTTTTCTGTCATATTTAGGACATTCACATTGGGGTGGGGTCTTACTCCTCTGCAGAGATGCAGTTGATGAATTCTACAACCCCCACTGACTGGGCTTTGCTAATTAGAAGTCAAAATTTATTATAAAGACTAATAAATTTTAACATTCAGTATAAAAGCTATAATACTTACTAAAGGTTGTGTAGAAATATTTTTACGATTAAAGTTAAAGTGATTGGTCATGTGAAAATGCAAAAAGAAAGTTTAAAATATCATGCAAGTTTTGTTGACAGGAAGTGTTAATCAAACCTGCTTGCAGCTTGTTTAACTGGCCCCACTTAGGTGCTTGAGTGCATTGTCATCATTCAAAATACAACAATTTTAATTTTGATATTGCAGGATGTAATCTTCTAAATGTTGATTGATTTAATGGAAGAAATTAATTAATTGGATCATTATTTCATAGTTGACCAATCACAGACATCCCTGAACAGGGTTCTGTGGTCCACAAGTGTGGCCTGAGGATCATAGTGGAAGTGTTCTGCTTTCCTTTGAGGTTCATTTTCCCTTTCACATACCTCTCTTCTCTGTTTAGATGCCTCCTTGTCTGTCAAAGAGACCAGCTTTTAAGACTCATAGGTCAAAACTTGCCTAACAACAAAATAGAAAGTATTAAGGTTACCTGATACCCATGTTATAAAATCGTTTTTCCCCCCAAGACTTTTCAGTTTCCTTGAATTTATTTCATGATCCAGATGTGTATTTGCATCTCTCAAACCTAACATTATCATAATCTTTACCCCGAGGCTATTGGAAAATATTCAACTTTTACTTCCTTTTATGTTTGAATTTGTTAATAACATCTCACTTTGGCACTATTTACTGTCACAAATTTTCTTTGTAACAATTTTATTGATTGTTTGATATTCTTTGTCACAATTTGATTAACTACTACCTAAATGTTATACTGTAATATGAAGGCAGAATAGGAAGAGGTAATTGATTGGTTTGGTTTATTCAATATGGGTTTTTTAATACTGAAATTTGATTTATGTGTAAATGTTTGATTATAATCATAACTATATTTTCAAGGTTCCATTGCAATAATTTCTTTTAATTACACTTTTTTCTCTATATCCATAATAATCATAATCACTTGTTTGCACAGTTATATGATTTCAATACATTTATCAAATGCTAATAGTTTATGGAATAATGGTAATGAAAGAGTACTAGAGTACTACTCACTTTTAGAAATGGAGCATCACCATCAGATGCAGTTTAGGGTCATATCCAGGACAAAACTTTGGGAGGAGTCTTACCCTTGTGTAAAGGATGCAGTCAGTATTTTGTAAGGGTTGAATAATCATTTATAAAGTATGCCATAGTCAAATAGATGCATTATATCCAGGACACCATTTTGGGAGGAGTCTTACCCTTGTGTAAAGGATGCAGTCAGTATTTTGTAAGGGTTGAATAATCGTTGATAAAGAATGCCATAGTCAAATAGATGCATTATATCCAGGACACCATTTTGGGAGGAGTCTTACCCTTGTGTAAAGAATGCAGTCAGTATTTTGTAAGGGTTGAATAATCGTTGATAAAGAATGCCATAGTCAAATAGATGCATTATATCCAGGACACCATTTTGGGAGGGGTCTTACCCTTGTGTAAAGGATGCAGTCAGTATTTTGTAAGGGTTGAATAATCGTTGATAAAGAATGCCGTAGTCAAATAGATGCATTATATCCAGGACACCATTTTGGGAGGGGTCTTACCCTTGTGTAAAGGATGCAGTCAGTATTTTGTAAGGGTTGAATAATCGTTGATAAAGAATGCCATAGTCAAATAGATGCATTATATCCAGGACACCATTTTGGGAGGAGTCTTACCCTTGTGTAAAGAATGCAGTCAGTATTTTGTAAGGGTTGAATAATCGTTGATAAAGAATGCCATAGTCAAATAGATGCATTATATCCAGGACACCATTTTGGGAGGAGTCTTACCCTTGTGTAAAGGATGCAGTTAGTATTTTGTAAGGGTTGAATAATCGTTGATAAAGAATGCCATAGTCAAATAGATGCATTATATCCAGGACACCATTTTGAGGGGAGTCTTACTCCTCTGCAGTGGATGCAGTCAATATATTCTAAGCTTCACTGACAGGGAAGTATGTTAGTTGAATGATAGTTCATGAAGAGTTGCATAGCCAAAAAGACGTGTGTAGAGCAGTGTGATTTTGATTTCAACCTTGTTCTGCCAATTCCTGACACTGATGCCAAGTTCTATAGCACCCTGCTCTTCTCTTAGATAACACTGGTTTTGTGAAGAGGGGAAATTTGCTCAAGGAGCAACAATTGGCCATCTATACAACCTTCCTTAAACTACTGAGATCATCTGGAATTTAAGACTAATGAATGCCAAAAAAATTTTAAAAAAAGAATTTCATACTATATTTTAAGAAGTACTCAAGTTGTCGGATCTCACATCTTCAAAATTTGTCAAATAGTTTTAATCATTAAGTGACAAACTGCAAAAACACGAGGCTTTATAGAAAAAACTAAATCTATTAAAAATTAGTGACATAAGTATATCCTCATAAATTTTTACACCTGTCTTCACTGCGGGACAGGATTTACCTACTAGTGGGCTCTAGGCCAAATTCATTAGTGGGCTTCAAATTTATAGGAATTTTGGCATGTTTTAGTATTCAATATATATGCGTTTAGGTCCTATACTTATTGTACAGAAGCCTTCATGGTTTTGAATATACTATATAATGAAATACCCAATGTACATTTGAAATAAAGTTATAATCTTGCACACTGCAAAGCAAATTAGTTTTAGTGGGTCCCCAGATGGTCACTAGCCAACTATGCCTTTTGGTAAATCAAGTCCTGCCCAACACTCTATTCTCGACAAACCACTTTCAGCAACCAACCATGCAACACAGCAAAGCTACAACTGGTTTCTGAAAGTCTTTTAAAATTTTTACTTTTTATTTCAATCATGTTGATTAACTACATAAAGAATACCCATAAGTTTTAAAGTGAAAGCTGCAAAATGACTCAGACATTCCTATAATCATCATCATTGATAATTTCATCAAAATGTAACCGCATAAAAGACATTTATCAATATATTACTCCGAGGTGCACTCTGCCAAACAACATTCATTTTTTTATCATAATACCACTACTTTTTAATGAACCATAATCAAGAGCTACTTTCAACAATAGTTTGAATGATCTGGAACATGCCTTTAATCCAATATTATCCAATCAATCTTAGGAAATGAACTTGACAAGTTTAAATCCAGGACAAGGTTGTTTGCCTTTCTCTTTGTACTAATGCCCTTGGGAAAGGCATAAATCTATTTATTTCTCTTACTAACTAAGGGAAGACTGAATTCTCTAGCTTTAGAAAGGAAACCAGTTTAGAAGGAAAACTTTGAATTCAAACCAGCAGTACTCCACTTTAAAATAGACCTTCTATCATATTCTATGATGGAAAAGTGGTTGGGTAAATCCTACAAATTTGTTGTGTGTGGCTTTGTTGATAATGAATTTCAATGTGGCAGACAGGGATCTTTAGCCTTGGTAAGACAAACAGTCAAGAAGGAAAACTTTGAATTCAAACCAGCAGTACTTCACTTAAAAATAGACCTTTTATCACATTCTGACTATGATGGAAAAGTTGTTGGGTAAATACTAAGAATTTGTTATGGCTTTGTTGATAATGAATTTCAATGTAGCAGACAAGGATCTTTAGCCTTGGCAAGGCAAACAGTCTGGAAGAAGGAGAAACTCTGAATTCAAAAATTTGAGTTGTGCTGTTTGGAGAATCAGCGGCTCAGTGGTGCACCATTCTTCTGTTATCAGCTCATCCAAAAAGTTTGGCTGATCCTACATAAGCCTTCATCACTATAAACAAAATCATGCGTTTAATTCATTTGCTAAGCTTTAGTTAATCCATTCAAATTGATGAACAAAAGATTATTATACATGACTAAAATTCTCATTATGTGTGTGTGTGTGTGTGTGTGTGTAATCATTAACACACAAAAAGGGCATATTGTAGTGAGATTTTTATTAAAGCAATACACAATATGAAATTTTCTAAACTTGAGAATAAAAAAATCTTAAATTTGCAAGTGAATGATAATTTTGTGGGGTCTGCATTTTCCTGAATGTCATTATGTATTCATCCAAATTCTTAATATAACAGAGATAACTAAGAAATGCTTATGAGAATCCTTGATACCTTCCTAAACAGATGTATTAATATCTTCATGAGAACTTCAAGGGTTCATGAATTAACTACATTTTATCATTATTTTGAATGATATAAATTACCTTGCTATTGTTTTACACAATAGATGTCTGAAAAATAATGTAAAAGTACATACTAATCCAACATGTTTATAACTATACAAATAAAATATTGCACATATATAAATTGCACTACAATGCTATGCTTCTACATAAGTACCATCAAATCTAATGCACAAGAACATAAATACTTTCCTCAAAGTCAATTGCTTTATGATTCAACAAAATATCCCAAATGTTTTGGACAAATTCATAGACCAGCAACTTTGAAAGATCAAGTAAAAAAAATTCCATGTGAATAAAAAAGAAAACAGAAATAATATTTTTTAATTGAATGCCAAAGTTTTAGAAAAACATTCATTTATTACTATACAAAAAACAGTGTGCATACGTCACCAGCACTACTAAGCTAATTTAGGAAAATATTGAAAACAAAAATGGTTCTAAAAGAACAGATTAAAGATCAAAAGACACAGGTGATTGATTAATTGATCTTAATGGCATGCCAACCTATCTCAGGTTATTTTAGACTTAGAAATTTGGGAAACATGTATTTATTTACATTTTTTCTGTAGTTGTTTCTTATGCCTAATAGGAGGTACCGCTTTAGGTCAAAGTTGACCAGAGAGTAATGGTAATAAAGGGTTATGCCACACTCCCAAGATCTCCAGAACTAGAAATGCAATTTTAGCACATATTTTGGGCATCTCTTTTGGTGTGTATATAGTCAGTGTACTCTAAGCCCAACTATAGGCTGGAAAAGACAGAGTTCAATTCCTTGTATAAAAATGAAAAGCATGCATATGTTACTTAGGGTTGAGTCTTCATAGCATAATGGCTAAAGTGCTGGACTGCAGCCTCAAACAAAGCAAGTTTGAACTCTATTCACACTATTACTTTCATTTCAGATGAATACCCTCGAGAAAGGCATGAACCCCCTTATCCCACTCAGTTATGCATTAAATAGTATCTTTATTTTCTTCTATAAGGATGGCTTTGGCATTGAATAATCCACAAAGGTTGATATGACATTAAACAAGGAAACCAAACATATGCTACTTAAGGAGAATTATAAGGTCTTTATTAGGCTGAAGTGTATAAATAACGAGATGGAGAAACTCTGATTTAACAATAATTTTTAAAGTTAATTAAAAATGAAAACAAGATCTGATAGTTTATCAAATTGTAGATTTTTCTTCTGCTTATAATTTAGATTCCTTTGAGACACATTTGCTGAGAGGAAATTTAAAAGATCTGAAGTTATTAGATGAAACCTCTCATGGTGTTTATAATTAATTTCTAATAAGAATTCATATCTAAAAATCATCACCTTATAAGATTCCTTTGTGTAAAGAACAGGTAATCAAGTCTGAAAATAACTACATGCATTCATCAGCAATTATATATATATATATATATATATATATATATATATACACAAATATCACATTTATACAGCCAATCATACATAAACACACACTTAAATCAAAGTTTGTTTACATAAATATACATTATATATGGACACAGACACCTGCACAATCAATATCTATTTATAATATATTTGATATCTATGCATACAAATATCACACATTTATATAGCCGATCAAATAAAAACACATACACACTCATATTAAAGCTCTTTGCTTGGAAATATATGAATTAAAATTGTATATACAAACACCCTGATCAATTATTTTTAAAATGCATGCATACACACACACATCAGACAATTATACATTTAATCATATATAAGGGTGTTTATGTCAAAGTCTGTTTGCTTAGAATATATATATATATATATATATATATATATATATATATATATATATATATATATATATTCACTCACATACATCTCAGGAATGTATACACACATATCAACACACTTGCAAAAAAAATTTGCCAAAAAACACACACATACCCATACACTTAATAAAAATCTGCCTAAAATACATACACACATATATATATATATATACACATCATCTTCTGACAGGAAAATTTTTAATAGGAACACAGAAAAAATTAGTAACTCTTGTACAAAGAATATGCATAGTATTTTAAATAACCATAATAGGAAATTTCTAGACGAATTAAATAGATATAGTGGGAGACCAGATGTGGCGTCTTGTAACTGTAGAAGTAAAGGGGATTGCCCCTTTAGCAGATGATGCAACTCGAAAAACGTTGTATACCAGGTGTGCATTTCCTCCATGGAATATAATAATGGTGGGGAGAGGGTCTATATAGGTATCTCTGCTGGGAATTGGAAACAAAGACTGTATAATCACAGACATTCTTTCTCCAATCCATGACTTAGAAACCAAATCCCTCTATCTAAATATTTTTGGAGCCTTAAGGATCAGGGGGCTGACCCCACAAGTAAAGTGGAAAATAGTCAGGCAGTCTTCAACTGTGAATAGCTTCAATGGTAGATGTAATTTGTGTATCGATGAAAAAACTAGTATAATTAATTTTAAAGATCGCAGACTACTGTTGAATGAATGGAACAAGCTTGTGTTAAAATGTAGACATAAAGGTAAATTTAGATTTTCCTGACTGAGGCCACCGAGGCTCCTACTCTAGGCAATAGCAGGGATATTGATGTTGGATGATTTTTATTGGAATTAATAACATTTAATTCAGTAGTTGATAGAATTATATAATGGGGAGATTTATGTAGAGGAGGAGATTCAGTGAAATTTAGATATTAATTCAAAACTAGGGTTTTTAAGTTCTGGAGTAGTTAATTCCCCTTGACCATTTTCAGGGTTAATTAAAGGCACCTGCTAGTTGCCGAAAAGTTTTTTATTTTTATTTTTATCTTATTTTATTTTTAAAGAGAAAGTCTAAGACCACATTAGCTGAGGGAATTAACATATGTATTGGAAGTAAATGAAGACTATATGAAGATAATCATTTAGTTTACAAGCTTACATTATTCAAAAGATTCCACCTGCTATAGAAAATCTAGCATATGTTCAAATTGGGATGGGTCGATATACAGGAACACCCAGTTCTGGTTTCTTAATGTATCAAACACTTTATTGTTTTGAATGCTCTCGCTTGAGAATTTAGAATTTATATAGGTTTTCCCTTTTTTTTTTTTTCAAAATACACATATAAACTGTAATCCACATTTGCTGTTTTTCAACCTCAAGTTAAACGTACAGTCATCTGATGAGACGGAGAGTATAATGATATTCTCCGGTGAAATAAATTTATAATGACAATCTAACCAGGTTTGAGTTTCCTTCCAATTGCACTATCTATCTATCTATATATATATATAAGTAAGTAAAGTTGCCAACCGTAATAAAGGACAACCTGAAGGCTCCCTTTTCAATAGCTACTACACCAAGGTGTAGGGGAGGGTGCTACTCCTTTCCCTGGATTGCTCCACTTTATTCTTGATAGTACCTTATAATGATGAGTGTTAAGCAAAGAGGTATCAAGTACCATTTTTAAAGTCTTTGGTATGACCCGACCTGGGATTGAACCCCGGTCTCCCAGACCATTGGCAAACATTCTACCTACTAGGACAATGAGCCGGTATACTTATATATACATATATATATATATATATATATTACAGAAATTGTGTGGTATCACACCTCTGTGTGAAAATTAGAATGTCAGTATTATCAATATAAAGTTAAACAGTGCTGAATACAAAAAAATGATCACCAGGAAAATATCAGTGATCACTGACACTTTTCTGATGATAATTTTATGAGAAACTTGAAGTTGAAAGGTGATTTTTATATATATATATTCTAAAGAGTGTATATTTAGGTAGCAAGTTATCATTCAAGCAAGTTTTGTTAAAGACGATGGAACACTGTGTATTATTTTTAATTTTATTTTTTCAAGTCTCCTAGTTATTTTTCTAGTGTTGGGATCTAGATGGTAAAGGAATTGTCCCATATCTTCTGCCCAAGTGCTTTCGACCATACTTTTGGTCGTCATCAGAGGTAGTGTAGTTTTGAGTTGACTGTTGATTGTTTAAATAATTCGTAGTGTTTTGTTTCGAAGTTGTTGGTTGGAATGTTTTTAGTGCTTTGTTTTAAAATATTCGGTTGGAAAAAGGTTTACTAATTGAGTTAGTGAATTTTAGTTATTAAAAATATTTAATATGTTGGTGTGTGTGTTAAATGCTATTCTGTTTGTTTGTTTTTTTTTAATTTTTTAAGCATATTCTTTCTCGGATTTGTAATCATCTTTAGTATTGCTTTTATATATAATTAATATATCATCTGTGAGAATTACCCTTATATCGGATGTAAATTGGTTAGTGCAATTGTTATATTTTATAATTTAATGTTGATTTATTTTGATATTTTCAAAGCGATAAGTAAGAAGATGAAATAACATTGTGATTGTATAGCCAATGTTTTTTGGGAGGCACTCTTGAAATGGACATATAAATTTATAAACTACATTGGTTTGATTTAGGTGTATTTTAGCAGAATTGGTGTTATTCTTAACGATAAGATTTGATGTTTTAAATGTAGTGTAGTAGATGATAAGTTTTATTAGTGTTTGTTTTTTGATAGGTTTAATGTGTCTTTTTTTGATGTTGGTTATTGTTTGTTTGTCTGATTTGTAGTTATAGTGCATTTGTTTTCTGTAATATAGATTAATTTTGTTAGTGTTGCTATTGTTGGTAGTGTTATTATTTTTGTTATTGTTTTGAAGATATAGTTTTATTTGTCGATCAATTAGTTTATTAGGAAAATTGTTATTAACAAGGGTTTGTTTTATGTAGGTAGGTTTTTTGTAAAATATTGTCTTAGATGAGGAGATCTAAAATGATCTATGAATTAAGTTTTTTATAATTGCTATTTTATATTTTTGTGGACATTCACTGTGGTTGTCAAGTAGGGTGGAATTGTCGTTGGTAGGCTTTTTATATGGAAATGTAATGAATTGGTTATTATTAGTGGAGTCTATAAGTACATCAAGGAAAGGTATTTTTTTGAGTTTGATGGTAAAGTTTAGTATGGAGTTAGTTTAAGTTTGTTAATTTTGTCGTAGAAGTGTGTTGTAATGAAAATGTCATCTACATAGCGGATGTATATCTTGGGTTTAGTTATTCTTGTTTTAAATATTTTGTTTTTGATGTGGGACATGTAGAATCCGGAGATGGTAGAACCAAGGAGTGACCCCATCAAAATACTGTCAATTTGTATATATATATGTTACAGGAAGGATCATAGAACAGGACATAGATTTTTTTATATGTGTGTATATATATGTATGGGTGTGTGTACGAATATAAATAAACAATCACAAATATAGTAAAGTAGCAAGTGATCATTTTGTTTTATATATATATGTATATATATATATATATAATTTTAAAATATATCATTTACTTTATATAATTTTTTATACATGTGTGTGTGCGCACACATGAGTGTGTCTGTGTATAAATACATACGAGGATCAATAAATAAGTTTCCAGACTTTTTTCATATGAGCACTTTTATTGATAGTACATACATGAAACTCTAGTCCCCTTCAAAGCAATCTCCTCTGGCTGCAATGCACTTGTACCATTCCAACAACTTCTGGATGGCCCTATGGAAGTCCTCTTGTGTGAGCGTGTCAATGACTTTCGTCATAACCTCTTTCATCTCCTAAATTGTCTCATGACGACAGCCTCTAAGCTTAGGCAATAACCAAAAGTCACAGGGAGCAAAGTCTGGACTGTTGGAAGGTTGATGAACTGTCTTGATGCCCATTTTGGTCAAATAGTCTGAGACAAGAATGGAGTTGTGAACTGGTACATTGTACTGGTGAAAATGCCACTGACAATTTGAAGAGTTCTGGCCTCTTCCCAAGGAATCTCTTCCTGAACTCCTTTAAAACCTCAACATAGTAACCCTAACCCTTTGGTCAATCAACTGTGGTGTATTGACTTCCTTACTCCTCACACACCTCTCATCATCCCTCACAGACTCCCTGCCTTCCTTGAATCTCTTATGCCACTCAAAAACTGATGCTCGATTCATGCAAGATGAAACATTCCATTTTGGCATTTTTTCCAAGTTTAAAACAGAATTTTATTGCATATCGTTTTTCTAAAGTGTCCTCACGTCCAGATTGCATTTTTGAAATTCACCAGCTGTGACAATCAGGCTTTAGTAGGGAGTATTCCAATTCCTGCTGTAGCTGTTCATTTGAAGCTGAAATCATAAAAATTGGTCAGTCATCTCAAAAAATGTATAGCAATAACATACTGAATTTTCAAGAGTCTAAGACAATTTTAAATGCCAGTACAAAAAAAAGTTATAATACTGAGTGTTAAGCAAGGAGGCATTAAGTACCATTTTTTGAGTTTTGGTATGACTCAACCTGGAATTGAACCCTGGTCTCCAAGGCCATTAGCAAACACTCGAATCATTATGCCAGTGGGCTGGTCATATAGATATATAGGCACTGATATTTACACAAGACACAGTTATACCCACACAATCTCAAACATGTATCTATCTGTGATAGATAATTATATATTTACACTCACAAATATTCAAAAATTATGAAGTTGATATATAAAAATATATTCATATTAAGGCTTCTTTGTCCACACACACACACACACATATATATATATATATATATATATATATATATATACATATCAGATAGATATAAAAATACTGACTTAGACATGTACACACACAGACATTAATAACATTATATTCACATATAAGTATAAACATGTTTGAATGTATATATACATAATTACACAAAAACACATCTAGGTATACACATGTAGAAATTAATTCTTATACTGAATGAAAACTGTTTGAAAATGAAATAAAAACATGCACATATGCAAACATAACCATATAAACACACCTATTTGTATATATACACACATAGCCACTAATTCATGTTTAGTGTGAACTAACTGACATCCTTGTTTGAAGGAGAAAAGCCAAAACGTTGCCTGTATTTTTGCTTGTTTAATGTACAACTGACAGAATATAATTGTTGTGGTTTTTGCTTTGATTCTTTTATCAGTGCATAACAATGTAGTATTAATGCTACATAAGAATAATTTTTTTGTCCATTAAATGACAATATTTTGAACATTGATTACCATATCATGCCGCATTGTTTGGTTTGGTTTGTTGGGTTTTATGGGATAGCGATCTTTTATGGGTTATTTCATGCCAAATCCTGTATATGTATATATATCAAATATATATAAATTGTAAGCACATGATTTGTAGTTTAACATTTTTAGACAAACCAGAATTCACCTGTTTGCACACAGTAATATTTGGAGTTATTTTAACTAACACAAGTATTTCTATCTAATGTTAGCAATTTGTTTCTACAGTTAAGTGATTGCAAGAATGGAAAATACATCAGTTTACATTTTTGATAGAAGGCCGCTTCTTTTCAGAAAGTTCAATATCTGCTTAGGGTTGATAATTCTAAATAGTTTGTTCATATTGTCAGAATTATAAAACCTTTGTTGAATGTTGGTTAGTTTTGTGTATTCAATCAAGATGTGTTTTATAGTGTACTGGTTTCCACATGGACATTTAAGGGGAGACTCATCTTTTAGAATGAAGTAGTGAGTTAATCTAATATGTCCAATGCATAGCCGGGCAAGAGTGGTTTCTTCTCTTCTGGTATTATTAGGATCCTGCTTCCTTTCTTTTAAAATGGGCTGTACTTGGAAGAGCTTGTTGTGGCCTTTTTTTCCCGTAATTGTTGCCATTTCTTTGTAATTATTTGCCGGATTTTTGGTTTGAGGTCAGTATATGGTATTTTTGATTTTTTATCAAACACCATATTGAAAGCAGCTTTAGCTATTGAATCTGCTTTATTGTTTCCCTGGATTTCTATTTGGCTTGGGATCCAGCAGAATATCACTTTTTTGCAATGGTTCATGGAACTGAGTTTGTTTAGAAGCTTGAAAATGTAGGGATTGTCATGTTTTGTATTTTTAAGAGATTGTAGAACAGAGATAGAGTCTGAATGAATGATGAAGTTTTCCTTATTGCTTGTTGAAACTAGTTTAAGTGCCAAGTTTATTGCACAGATTTCAGCAGAAAATATGGAGGCCTCTTCTGGGAAGTGTTTTTTTCAAGGTTTTCTTGTAGAGAACTGTTCCACATCTGGTTCCATTGTTGCTTTTGGAGCCATCCATGAAAATGTGTAAGTGATTGGGATATCTCTCCTAAATGTTGTTTAGTTTCTCTTGGTAGGTTAGTGGATGAGTTTTATTTTTAGGGAGTTTATTTAAATCAAGGTTACTTTGATATCTAGAGAGGAGAGCTTAGTTGTATGGTATGAATGTTTGTCAGTGAAATGTCTGTATCTTCCAGTATGTGTTTCATGCAAAATCTGAATGTTTTTAAGGTCTTTTCTCTGCTCAAATAGGTTTTGCTGTTTGGGATTGAAAGTGCAGTTATAAGCCAGATTGGATGGTAGTGATTTCAGTTTACTGTAGTATTGTAGACCTAATCTTATAAATCTAAGTTCTAGAGGTGGTTCGTAGGCTGCAGAATAGAGGCTCTCCACTGGGGATGTTCTAAAAGCGCCTAAGACGAGTCTCAATCCCTCATGATGGACTGTCTGTAATGATTTCAAGTAGTATTTTCTGGCTGCTCCATATAGATATGAAACACCCAGAGTCAATTTTTGAGCGGATTAAGATTCTATATAATTTTAGCAAGGTGTGCTGGTCTGCACCCCAGTCTTTATGGGCTATTACATGAAGGAGTGTTAATGTTTTGCTACATTTCTCTTTTAAATATTGAATGTGTGGAATGAAAGAGAGCTTATTATCAAAAATAATGCCAAGGAATTTGTACTGGTCAATGACTGGAATTTCTGATCTGTCCAGATTTAATGTAGGGTTGTTATGTATTTTTCTTAATTGACAAAAATGCACACACTGACTTTTTGTTTTGGAAATTTTAAAGTCATTTATCATTGCCCATTTGTTCATTTTGTTGATACCCTGTTATAGTTGACATTCTGCTGTATGTATATATTTGGATGTAGAGGTGATGCAGAAGTCATCAATGAACAAATACTTTTCAACTCCAGGATTCAGACAATTGGTGATGCAATTGATTTTTATGTTGAAGAGGGTTACTGATAGTATACTACCCTGACGGACTCCCTCATCTTGATTTTGGATGTTTGATAGGGTTGAATACGGACTCGGAATTTCCTGTACAAAGGAAAAGCTTTGATAAAGTTTGGAAGTCTGCCTTTCAATCCCATGTTGTATAGGTCATTCATGATACCATACCTCCAAGTAGTCTCATATGCCTTCTCTAGGTCAAAGAATATTGCTACGAGATGTTGCTTTTGTATAATTGCCTCTTGTAAGGAGGTTTCTAATCTGACCACATGATCCATTGTTGATCTTCGGCTTCTAAAGATGCACTGGAAGTTGGTAAAAAGATTATTAGATTTTATGAACAAAACTAGCCTTTTATTAACCATTCGTTCTATGGTCTTACACAGACAGTTTGTTAAAGCTATTGGGCAATACTTTGACATGTAAAGATTATTCTTTCCTGGTTTAGGTATTCTGATGATGGTAGCTAGTTTCCATGATACTGAGAATTTGCTATTTTTCCAAATGTTGTTTAATGCAGTAAGTAGGTATTTTAAGGATTTTGAAGGAAATTGTCTGAGAAATTCGGAGTGAATTTCATCTGGGCCGACTGCAGAGTAGTGGGATTTTTGGATGGCTTCTTTTAGTTCTGATAATGAAATGAGTTCGTTGTAGCTTTCAGTGTTACCTGACTTAAAATTAAGTTTTTGTTTTTCTTTCTTGTCTTTGTATTTGTTAAATTCTGAGTTGGAGTTTCTGGAGGAGCAATTTGCTAAGAAGGTCTCAACTAGTGTGTTGGCAATATCTTTTATATTAGTAACTTGAGTATTATTTAAAATGAGGTATTTAAGTGGAGTAGACTGGCTTTTGCCAGAAATTTTGCAGATCATTTTCCAGAATGTTTTGTTGGACAAATTAAGTTTATTTACATAATTTTGCCCACTGATCTTTTTAGCTTGTTTAATGGTTTTCCTTGCCTTTGCTCTGAGCAGTTTTAAAGAGTTTAGATGGCTTGTTAAAGTTTCTATTTTGAATTTGTGGAGGGCAGCATTTCTTAGTCTGATTGCTATTTTGCACTCATTGTTAAACCAGGGTGTGTTGCGTCTATTTGAGGGTGAGGTTTTTGGTATTGTTTCAATTGCTATTGTAAATTTAATGTTTCAGTGAAATCTTTTCTTAGAACTGTGCTATTTGGGTCTTGAACCAGTTTTCTATTGCATAAGATTTTAAATTGTTGTCAATCAGCCTTATTTGTTATCCAGCAGAGAAGTCTGTTGTCATCATGGATAGGTTGTGTGATTTCTAGTATTATGGGGAAGTGGCCACTGCCACAAGGATTGTCATAGACCTTCCATGTGTAATCCATGTAGTTTGAAGATAGAGTGATGTCGATAGCTGGTAGATGGGTTGAGATAAGTTGGATATTTGTTATTTAAGATACAGAAATTGTTGCTATTGATTACCTTCTCCAGATCAGTACCCTTTTTGTTGGTTTTCAGGCAACCCCATATACTATTGTGACTGTTAAGGTCACCTAGTAATATGTGGGGTTTAGGAATTTGTTCTATTTGTTTATCAAGTTTTTTTTGTCGTTTACAGGATCATGTGGAGGTATATAAATGGAGCAGTTATTTACTGGTTTGTGAAGTGTAGTTTTGACAGCAATCACTTGGAGTTCACTGTCAATATTGATTTTTGCTGGGGTATGTCCTTCCTAACGAGGATAAAGACACCTCCAGAAGCTCTGTGTCCATCTTTGTATGGGGGATTATATGACTGAAAGTGTTTTATGTTCAACTGGTTCTTATCTTTGAGGAATGTTTCTTGAAGACATACTATGTTGGGGTTATATTTATTTAGGAGTAGTAGCAGTTCTTCATAATTAGCTCTAATTCCTCTATAGTTCCATTGTAATATTTTGTTAGACATTGTATTTAATCTGGACAGTTCCACAGAGTTATTTGGTGGTTCATTATCAGTCCTTTGCTCTGAGTTGTTTGTTGGTTTATTCTTTTGTGTTTTAGGTTTAGTGAATTGGGAGCTGCTCTCTGTTTTCATCTTTTCTAATATTCTGAATTTATTCATTGTTTCTGTATTTTCTGTTTCTTGTATTTTTGGTTTTAGTGTCGGTTTTTGTTTGTCTTTAAGTGATTTTTTTTATCTGCAGAAGCAGCAGGTTGTATAGGGGATCTTTTGTCTTTTGATCTAATTTTAGTGGGCAATTTTGTTACATGGTGTTTTATTGGCCATGTGGTTGGTGTTATTGCCATTTTCTCCTCAGTATCAGTTTTCCCCAATCAGGTCTGTGTTTGGGTGGATGATTCCGCTTTGTTTTCTTCAAGATCCACTGATGTAGCTGATGCATCTGCAGCTCTGGTGGTATCAAGTGAGGCTTTGATTTTATTGATGAAGCTTTCCCAATCTTCCAGCTCCAATTGGATTAAGGTTTTAACAATCATCTCATACTTGTTGCACGGAGATTTGTTATGCTGAACTGCTTGGGAATATGTAGTTGTCTTAGAGCCTACTACTAATTTACAGGCTTCATAGTAAGGAATATTATTCTGATGTTTTACTGTAATTACTTCCTTCTCTTGCCTCCAACTTTCTCAAGATCTTGTGTACACCAGATGATTGCCACCACAATTGGCACATTTACATGGGAATTGATAGTCATTAATGTGGTGGTCAGGATTTTGTTGACTACATTTCCCACACACTTCATGCCCTCTACAATTATCCTCATGGTGGCCATATTTTTGGCATTTGTAACATTGCAATGGGTTGGGTATGTATTGCTCGACCTTCTCCATTGTATAAGCAACTTCTATTTTTTCAGGTATTTTTGGGGTGTTAAAATTCATTATGTATGTATTTGTCTCCATTGTTTTGCCTTCTTTTTTAATTGATACTCTTTTCACTTCAGTCACATCTTGCTTTTTTAGCTCTCTTTTTATTTCTTTGATGGTGCACAAAGAGAATTCTTTACTTCTCACAACCCTCTGACTTACGTTCAGGGATTTGTGAGAGTAAGTTTTGACACTGATATTGTGAAACTTTGTCATTTTCAGTAGAAAATCAGTTTGTTTCCTCTTTTCCATCTTGACAAGCAGAGTTTGATTTTTTAAAATTTTTTGACAGTAATTGGCATTAAATTTGTTGATATTACTTTTTCAATTATAAAGAGTGATAAATTAGTAATCAGAGCACTGTTAGATTCAATGATTATGAATCTAGGAAAAGGTTCTCTGTTTCATTATCTGAAAAGTCCGATTCGTTTAAATTACTTTTGAATTTTTTGTTTGAGAAAGAAGTTATATATTTTACACTGGTCCTATGCTCCACAACCCACCATGGAGTCCAACCTGAGAAGGGAATGAACCAAGGGGGAAACCCATTTGCCTTGGCTGAGATGGGGATACAATACCAGTATACTCGTATTAAGAGCAAGATTTTGAACCACTGCCAAATTCTGGTTTTTATAACTCAATTTAACAGGGTTAAAAAGTCCTTTCATCTTAACACAATTGACCCTCAGCCCCCACCTTCTAGCACCTATGAGATAAAGGGTTGAGCATAGTTCTGCAAGATCAGATTGGATAATACGTTTGGGAGTAAATAAACGTGTGTTAGGGCATGACAGGACTAGCCAACTGATCGGGTCAAATACATCTGACCACCCGTCAGACCAAGTAAGGTCCAAAGTGGTGTGCTGCAATCCATTGACCACTCTGTTGCTGGATGAATGACTGCTCAACTACCGGGGTTCCGTCCTAGCGCCTTGCAGGTTGCCACCCACGGCCAACAGGTGGCCTCATTGTTGGGGGGAGTCTTACCCCTCTGCAGAGGTGCAGTCAGTGTATTCTATAGCCAACAGGACAAGATGCTGGATTGTGAAAGGAATTTTCTCAAACAGAACTATCATCATCATCATCATCATCCATTTAGAGTCCATTGCTGGACCATGACCTTTACTGATTTCTTCCAAGATGATCTTACTTTTATGATAGCATCTGTTATACATTACCAGGCATTTCATGTATTCTATCCCTTTATCTTCTGTCAGGTCTCTTCCTACTATGATAGTTATTTCTTGAGCACCATTCTATTAATCTTTTTATCATCTATCTTCCCTTCAAGATATGTGTCCACTTTCATTTTTGTCTCTTAGAATTGACTGATTGATTTTAATGGCATGTCAACTCATCTGGGATTATTTTATGCCTAGTGGTTAAAAATTGTATACATTGTACATCTTTATTCAAATTTTTATGTTCAGTTGTTTCTGAGAATTTTTTTGTAGCAGCATACTTATTCATAAATGATCCTGAATATAAAGTGGGTGTTTCAAAAAATTCAATATCATTTGAGGTGTACAGAGCATTGCAGAAAAATTAAGATCATTTCATAATCTAACAACTCGTTCAAATGATCTTCAGTTTTAACAGCATGAGTAGAAATAACTGAAAATGTTAATGTTTAAATGATTTTTCTTTTCCAGTGAATAGCATTTCTATGTACGAAAAGAAAAAACATAAAACAGAATTTTGAATTGTTTCAACACATGCAGTTAAAATCTAAGATCATTTGAATGAGAATTGGTCAAATTATAAAATTACAAAATGATATTTATTTTTTAAAACACCTTGTATAATAAAAGTCAATATCTCAAAATGATTTTTGAAACTGTTAACTTCATATGTATAGAACTTGTATGAATGAGGTACATTACCTGAAGCTTGAGTTTTTAGTAGAAATACTTTATGAAGGAATTCACTAGATTTCTCTTCTAGCCACACCAGCAACTCTTTGTTTTTTCTTCTCTGATTCTAAAGTCAAAAAGATATACATATCTTAAAAGATTATTAATTTGGTCACTCTGTTGGTAGGGCTTAGAATATGTTGACTGTATGCTCTGCAGAGGGATAATAACCCTCACCCAAGGAAAAGGGCTATCACAGGTATGACACTAAACTGCATCTAATGGTGAGGTTCCAATCCTGGAGATCTGAGGAATGTGGAACACCCCTTCATTGCCATTACTTGTAGATCCACTCTGACCTGGAGTGATAGTACCTGTTAGAGTCACTTTTATGTTAAAAAATTAATTGTATTTGTTAGAACCCAGGGGAAAAAAAACTCTTAAGAAACAACTAAATAAAAATATGTAAATACAAATGTACAATAAATGGGATTCCCTAACCCTAGATAGGTTGACATACCATTAAAACAAATGATAAAAGATAGAATTTACATGTATGTAAATTTTATACTGCAGTAAAAGGCATATAATACTACACTTAGAAACAACAACATTTAGTAAAGGAAATAACTGCCTCATATGCTAGACTCATTCAAACATCCATTCCTTTGGATTGTGTTAAATTTATCATTTTCCAAGAATGAACATATTTCATCTATTAATTTTAAAAACATATAAAAGATGAATTGAATGTGAAATTTCCCCAGTCTATACTTTCCAATGATTTGACTTTACTGCATTTGCTTGGTTGGTTGGTTGGTTGGCAACTCTTGTTAGATTATCTAATATCAAAGTCAATCTTTTTTCAGCAAGCATTTAAATGTTTTCAGGTAACTAATGATGATAATCATTTGTAAACAATTATAGCTTCAAGTAATTATTCTTAATACTAATTTATGTACACTTATATAGTTTTAACTAAACCTATTTAATGATAATAATCATTTGTTTGCAAAATTATATGATTTCAAGTATTTCTATCAAATTCGAATAATTTGCTCAGAGTTATATGGGTTTAAGTCATCATCATCATCATGTCGTGCCGCTAGCACGGATTTCCCTGACTCTCTCTCGCCACTTTTCCCTATCATTTATCGCCTCTGGCAGGTCTTCAGGGCTACATCCCGTATCCTCACATAGCTGCTGAATGTATGTTCATGCTGGTCGTCCTGCTTTTGCCCGGCCATATTTGGGGGTCCATAGGAGTACATTGAACACAATTATATGGGTTTGAGTAACTATTCTTACTTAATAATTTGTTTCCACAGTTATATGATTTCAGTTATTCCTACTAATACTGATAATTTTTAAACAGATCTATTTGATCAATAGATGGAATGGAACAGGGAGTAATGGTAACAAATGGGTATTCCAGCCTTACCACCAGATGAAATTTTATGATATACCCTTTTGAAGGATACAATCAGTGTAGTCAAAGCTCAATGGGCAGAGTGAAATATATTAGATTAAATAATGAAAAATTTATCACCTAAAAAAATGTTAATAATAATAATAATAATGAAGATGAGGACATTAGTCATAACTATAGTGTATAATATTCATATTTGTTAAATAAAAAATTCATACAGGACAACAATAGGTCAGGAGTGTATATAACTGACCCAAGTTTGATTTTCCTGTCCCTAATTTTTAATACACTCATATAAAAAAATCTTTTGATTGCCTACTTCGGATTTTATTTTCTTCCTGCCATCATATTACTTCCCTCTACACAAACTTGGCACTTTTGATAGGAACTTGGATATACTCATCTTGTAGCAAAGCAACCATTTTAATCTCTGAGGTGGAGTCCTATGCTCATTCCCTCAAAATAATAACCACTGAAGTACAAGTAGGGTCAAGATTGTTCCCTCCAATCAATAGCTCTAGTTTGTTAAACAATGGTATCTCTACTTAAACCTGCTTACACTAAACCTAACATAGTCAATGTGATCAATATGTCATATATAAAATCTGACTGTATCTCCTCTTACACAAAAAAGTAGTGTTCTGTGTATGACACTAAATTGCATCTAGAGGCGAGGCTCCAGTTCAGGAGTTGAGAGGTAATACCCCTTAAGGTCTCATCTATGGGTTAAACAGATCTGTTTGAAAATTATCTGAATCCAGTGCAGACCATGTGCAATCCCTTCCAAAAAAAAAAAAAATTCTTAAGACACTACTACACCAAAAATGATTGCAATTCCCTAACCTCTAGGCATAAAATAAACCTAGAAGATTGACATGCCATTAAAATCAATCAATCATATATAAAAATAATGAAATCTAAGGTTTTTAATTTGAATCAAGGCAATTAGTCAGGATACACATAATATATATCAGTAAACCTTAATCTGTTTTATTTTTATTTGAAGAAATTCATTTGTAAATTTTGCCATTGATTTTCTTCCTGGCCTATTGGGGAGAAGAATGGACGACTTTATCCACTCCTGCAATAGGCAAACCTCATTTCAAATTTTAATACTGCTTGTAGTAGTTAAGACAGATATAAGACATTCTAGTTCAAATCCATACAAATATCAAATAAATGAGCAAGCACTAATGTTAAAAAGATGATTTGTGGACCAGAAACAATAATGTCCTTTTCCTTTATGTCTATAGAAAGAGTAAATGAGTAAAGTAAAGTATGGTTCATTTATTTCTGGGTATTAGTTCAATCCTCTCAGTGGGATTAATTTTCCTGAGAAAGACTCATTGAAGGTTGTTTTCAATCTTTCTAAATCTGTGTTACACAGTGACAAGACAATAACAACATGGCTAACAATAAGGAGTTGGTTTCATAAAAGATAAGGATAAGGTTGGTTGGTTGGTTTTTCAATATGTCAACACACTTGTTGACTTATCTAATGCCAAAATCAGTCTTTTTTTTTCTTGCAAAAAATTACATGGTTTCAAGTAACTAATCTTAATAATCATTTATGAATAATTATAATTTTAAGTAACTATCCTCATAAATTTCATCATTTTCACACATTTATCTGGCCAGTGTATAAAAACCACTGTTTAGTACACATGGAAATTTACACAGCCAATAAAATGGTTGGTTAGTTGGGTGGTTTTGTGGCATGTAAACCCTTGTTGACTTATTTAATGCTCAAGTCAGTCATTTTTTTTTTGCTAGCACTTACATAGTTTCAATTAACTAACAATAATAATCAGTTATAAATCATTATAGGTTCAAGTAACAATTCTTAATACAAATGATTTGCATATAGTAGTATGATTTCAAATATTCCTAATACTAATTCATACATAATTATATGGTTTCAAGTAACTATTCCTATTTAATAATAATAATAATAATAATAATAATAATTTGTTAGCATACAGTTATATGGTTTCAGATATTTCAACCCAATACTAATAAATGACAGTTATAGGATTTCATATATTCATAACTAATATAAATAATTTGCACACAGTTATGATTTCAAGTATTCCTATTTAATACTAATAGTTTTCAAACAGATCTCTGTGATCCTGGTAAGTACAACCAATCTGATTTGGTTTATTTTGGTTTCTTTGTTCTATCCTTGCAGAAGAACAGTGATAAGGATAAGGGAGTTTGTAACTTTCTTAAGGGTAATAATCCAAAAATGAGCTTAATAGCTTGACTGGAGTTCAAACTCACTACGATGTTATAATATAGTACATTAGCAACTATGCAATTGGGACTATCACCTACCAATCTGGGTTAGACCTGGAAGTAATAACACAGAGTTACTTCACACTCCTCAGAACTGGAGCCTCACCACTGTAGTTTAGTGTCAGAAATTGGGGGGGGGCTTTACTCTCTGCAGGAGCTGCAGTTGTTATTTTACGCTTCGCTGACAGTGCTAATGAGAATAAGAGAACTGAAATTAATAAGAAATAATTATTATTGTAAACAACTGCAACTGTTTCAAAATAGTTGGTGTAAAAAAAGGTTAAATGCATTTAAAATGTTCACAAGAGGAAAGTCTACATATTGGGAAAACTGTCTTAAAAATCAAATTAGAATGAAAAATGTATCAATCAATATATCACTAAAACTAGTTATAAATACCCAAATGACATGAGTTCAAAGATGGTTACTGATATTCATAAGCAAGACAATTTAACTAGGGTTGAAGTCAGTTTTCTTTTTTTGCACATAATTATATGATTTCAAGTACCTGATGATGATAATCATTTGAAAACAAGTAAATACTCCTAAAAAAATAATTTTCATACAGTTATATGGTTTTATCAGGCCATTGGCCTAATCAGTAGAGTGTCTGCCAATAGTCTGGGAGATCGGGGTTCAATCCTAGGTTGAGTCATACCAATGACTCAAAAAATGGTACTTGGTGTCACCTTGGTTAACACTCAGCATTATAAAGTAAGGATCAAGGGTAAAGTGGAGCAATTCAGGGAATGGAGTAGAACTCTCTCCTACACCTCAATGTAGTAGCTATTGAAAAGGGAACCTTCAGATAACCCTCAACTAAGGGCGCCAACTTTACTTACTTATATGGTTTTAGGCTTTGGTTTCTTTGTTTATCAGCATATCAACCAAAGCAATCCTTGTAGAAGAACAGTAAGGATACTATTTAACTCATAAGTGGGGAGGATAAAGGGGTTCATACTTTTCCCAAGAGTGTTAGTTCAAAAATGGATGTATTAATGCTACTGAAGTGCAAACTTGCTTACTATGATGTTGCAGTCCAGCATGTTAGCCACCTCACCTCAGGGCCTTCCCTCTTGGTGGTTTCAAGTATTCCTATCTAATACAAATTAAAATTTTCAGTTTATATATATATATATATATATATACTCAAACCCTCTGCATGACAAGAATGTGACACAAGGTTAATTTTAAGTGGAGTTTAGCAGGTTTGAATTCAGAGTTTTTCTTCTACAAGGTTAAACAACCCAGTCTGTCCCACTATTTACCCATATCTGGAAGGAAAATACTTTGATTAATGTCATGTGAAATTCAAACAGCTTGGTCCAAGATTTAAACTTGGACGGCTGTGTCCATTTCCTACAATGGTAATCATTACACTACAAATGCCATCAACCTTTATTATAGTTATATAGTTTCAACTACTCCAATCAAATACAAATAATTTGTACACAGTTATATGGTTTTAAGAATTCCTATCTAATCCAAATAGTTTTCCAACATATCTATTGGACCCATAGATGGGACTCTAATAGGTATTACCACTCCAGATCAGAATAAACCAGGGAGCATCGGTAAAGACGGGGTCACTTCACACTCCCCAGAGCTCAAGAAGTGGAACCTGAGCACTGGATGCAGTTTAGTGTCATACTCAAGATATGGAACCAGAACAAGAATCATCTAGCTTTTTTTATAATTTTGAACTATATCATAAATTATCCAAATTCATGATATAATAGAGAATATTTTGAAATGCTAATTAGAATCATTCAATTTTTCCTAATATAAGTATCAATATCATAAGAGATCACTGTTACAGTGTCAACCCAATGAGTTCAGGTTGTCTAGTATCTCACAGAAATTTGATCTAGTTCACAGTTTTGCTAAAGCAAACTTTAAAACATAAGCTACTATCAATCCATCAACCCATTTTCTTCTTTCTTTTCACTGCAGATGTTCTTATATAACAATTTTATTTCTTACAAGAATGTGAATACAATTCTGTTGTACATAAGCAAATCATGAAATTTTTCCTATAGCATAGATAAAATTGTTCCCAAGTAATAAAAAATAAGACAGATGTACTTTTCCATCAAACTCAAGTTTATTTCAAATCTTATCAAGACAAGCATCACAGAGTAAATTAAAACTAAAATGTGTATAATAAAAATCTTGTAAACAAGTTTTATTGAAGACCACAAAGTTTGTTATTTATTTATTCATTTTTTTAAACTGATTCATTCCTTCTTTTTGAAAAGTTGTTTGTTTGATTTTTAATAGCATATCAACCTTCTTGGGTTATTTAATGCCAAATCCATCCTTTTAGAAGGACAGTAGTGGTACTATTTAACCCATAGATGGGAGGATAAGAGAGTTCATACCTTTCCTAAGGGTATTTATCCAAAAGTTAACGTAATACCACAACTGGAGTTTGAACTTGCATACTACGATTCTGCAGTCAAGCACTTTAACCATTACACCACAGCAGCCCCCACCCCACCCCATCATTGGTTATTTTCAAAGGTAAAACCGAGTTGTTATTGTTGAATATAATGAAACTTTGACGTATTTAATTTTTTCTTAGTGTTTTTTAGGTTATAAATTTGATGAAGATAGTCAATTTTTAGGTTATAAATTTCTTAATAGTGTTTTTAAGTTACATAATTTTTACCACATGTTTGTGTAGAAATTGTCTAAACTTTTCTTTCAAAGTACCTTGAATTATCATAGATCATTCCCAAAGCATAAGTTGAGATACTATTGTTTTTCAATCCTGGGAAACTTTAAGTATTAGTCTTTTTTTTTTAAATGAGATGTTTGCTACATTAAAAATTCTAATTTGTATTGTGTGTGATTTATTAGTAGCTAAATATATTAAGTATATTAGCTGCTAGGTTGAAAATATTTTATTTAACTTTTTTGTTTAGTTCTTATATTTTCTAGTGTAAGGATACAATAAATAGTTATTTTCCTTAGTTAATTTGCATGTCTAGTCAGAGTCCTTAAAGTATCAGAAAACCCTTCTTGACCTATTTTTGCCTATATTCTTTGAACTGTAGAGATGTTGCTGATTCTACCTGAGATTGGTAAAGCCACATAACTATATAATTGACACTCATCAAATCAGCCTTTTCCCACTTTGTATCCCTTCCACATACTGCTTGTTCATGAAATAATATATGTATGGTTCTACTTTGGGACATGTTTGTATATTCTTTCTTTTAATAATAATTTTATGTATATTATGTATATAAAAGTTGAAAATTCTAGTATGTGTAAATGAGCTTGTCTTTTCTTTAGTTTTGTATATTGTTCGTATATCAGAGATATATTAATGCTAATATTGGTCCTTGGAAAGTTGGAACTCAATTAAATATCTTTCCAACCATCAAGTAAACTAATACTAGCAATAGTAGTTCTTTTTTTGTAATTCATATTATATAATATGCTTGTGCTGTCTACAAATATTTGGTTAATATCAACTAAGAATAAAATGACTCTGCATTTTATGTTGATTAATGTGGATTTTTATGAGACTATTATCTGATAAGTGGCAACTTAGTGGACATGAAAAGCTTGTTATACAACCAATATGAATATGAGAATATTTTTAATGACTAATATTATAGATACAATCTCCTAATGGGTAAGAAAATTTATATATTACATTGATTGTATTTAAAATGATTTTGTGGGGTGTTGTATCATTAGTAGCTGAAAGAAAAACTGATCTGAAAAACAAAATGTGGTAGTATATTTACTTATTTACAATAACATTTTGCCCTCAAGGAGTTTATACAGATAATGATTTTAAAAAGTTTTAGGAATGAATACTGAAAAACTCTAAATTGTCTATGAGATGGTTTAGTTTAGTTTCTTTGTTTAATGGCATATCAGCCTTTGTGGGTTATTTGATGTTAAAGCCATCCTTGTAGAAGAATAGTAGTTTCAAATGATTGATGGCAATAGTCATTTACACACAAGCATTCCTATTTGATATAAATAATTTGCACACAGGTATATGATTTCAAGTATTCCTATTTAATACTACTAGTATTTGTCTAAATTTCTGAGAAGAAGCTTAATAATTATTATTACTTAGAATATTCGGATTATTGACATCATCTTTATCTTTATAATTATTATTTCTCACCACACCTCTCTATCATCCATCGCTTCCAGCAGGTCTTCAGGGCTACATCCTGTATCAGCACAGAGCTGTTGTATGTAGGTTCTAGCTGGTCATCCTGCCTTTGCTTACCCATGTGAGGGGGTCCACAGGAGTATGTCACTTATGAGTTTGTCCCTACTTCTCCAGCAGTGTCCTGAATGTCTGGTCCATCTAACTTGGATAGTTTTCATGATGGGTGGTAAGTGGCCGTACAGCTGCTGCTTTGTGGGGTGCTGCCTCCAGGTGTTCAATATTACAGCATTCTTGTGTAGTTACCGTCAAGCTTTTTCTTCATACGTTTAGTTAGCATCCATGTAGTGCATCCGTACAGCAGTATCTACACAACCACTGCTTGGAAAAAAATGCATTTCATTTTATCAGTCAGGACTGACTTCCATATGACCAATAGCCTATTGATAGCTGTCCATGCCTTTGCTATTCTTGGTTGATGAGACACTGCTTCTTAGGTAAATGAACTTCTTGACTAGTTTCAAAAACTGGTTAGTAATATATTGTCTTTTACTACATTGTCATTTAAAAATGCATGAATGATTTTATTTTATTTTTGTAAAATCACTGCTGTATACTATCTGTGCCTTAAATGCAAAGACAATTTACTGTAATTCCAAATTAAAATTGAACCTAGTCAAAAGAAGCTAACACTATTGGACTTTATTAGAACCTTAAAACCCTAAGTTAGAATAAGGATAGAATTATTCATTGAATCCTGTGTCAATGTCGAAATATTTAGGAGAGTAAAAGAAAAGAAAAAAGAAAAAAAAGGTGGGAGAAATGAATAACTGAATGACCCTTCCTCCCCAACCCCTCTCAAGCAGTAGAAACACATATATCAGTATAAAAGTAAAGTTCAAAAGAGTATTTGAGACGGAACATGTTAAACATACTTTGAAAATATTAAGCATATCCACTCCAAGACAAGTAGTTCAAAAACTGGTTAGTAATATATCGTCTTTTACTACATTGTCATTTAAAAATGCATGAATGATCTTTTTGTTAAAATCACTGCTGTATACAATCTGTGCCTTAAATGCAAAGACAATTTACTGTAATTCCAAATTAAAATTGAACCTGGTCAAAAGAAGCTAACACTATTGGACTTTATTAGAACCTAAAAACCTAAGTTAGCATAAAATAGAATGCCTATAAGGATGCAAAGAGGCATAAATAAGGACTGCAATGAATTAAAAAAAAAAAAATTGTGTATTTTAACTAAGTTAAAACTTAATGGAAGAAAGGGGAAGAAAGAGGGGCAAGGGAGGAATTATATTTTTTCTTTTTGAAAGTCATGGGAAGCAGCATGGTGATGTAAAGGCAAGCAGATAAAACCTCTGACGACTCAATGCAATGCCTAACCAAGTCCAGGGCGTATAAATCCTATGGTTCAATGGCCAGGGTCAAATAGTTTGACTGGGGAACTACTACTGCTCATCTATAAGGGTGGCTTCTGTAGATGAGAATCAAAAAAACAGTCATCAAAAGATTACCATGACCCACACCCAAACCAAGGAAGCAGTAGTATGATGATATGGGCTGGAATTGTCAACCAAACACTTATTGGACCATTCAAAGTTGATGAAGAAGTTAAACTGAATAGTACTAACTATTGCAATTTTATGAACAAGATTTTCTTTGCACAGTACAAATCCCAGTCTTGCAATTTCAAAGTTAACTATGTACTTATGCTTGACAATGCTCCTTCTCATTCATTTAAGCTTACCTGTGAATTTTTTGAGCATAAAAGATTTTCAGAAGAGAAGATAATGGAACAGCCACCATCAAGTCCTTATCAAAAATCTATAGTCAAGTATAAAGATAAGATTATATGAAGGTGGCAAATAATATAACAATAAAGCAGACCTATTGGAAGCAATTAAAACTGGTACATAGGAAAGTGAACCTGCTTAAGAAAAAAATAAACAAAATAAAGAGATAATAGATTGGTGGCTGTTATTGAGAAGAAGAGTCACAATATCAAAATGTAAAGAATTCAAAAACTTATTTTTGTTATTTGTTCTATGACAAATGTTGATCAATTTTTGATGATTTTATTACTTTTTTTATTGAAATAAAAGTATTTATTTAGTTTGGCTGAATAACTTCAGATGCCAGTTTTTTTTAGAATACACCAAATGACTTCAATAAAACATTGATATAACCTAAAATTTTAACTCAGGCTTTGTTTTGATTGTTTAAAATGACAATTTTTTCAAACCAAATCTGGATTATTGAAGTTTATCTGATTTGCTTAATAACTTCACACAGAGTATAAAGCTATTACTGATGATGCATCTAACCACATCCGAGAGATGTATTTTGCTATATATATATATATATATATAAATGATATACTGGTACCTAAGCTGAAAGTAATTCTATTTAAGACAGGTTTTTGTTTTTACAATCATAGCTTCATATAATTCTGGTGTTTTTTTTTCAATTTTCATTATTTAGCATTTTTGTGTTGTCTGTAGGTATCTATTTAATGTTGGTCTAAATAAAATGATTTTTCATTCTGCATTGAATAATGAAAGCCTTTATAGCACTATTGTTTGATAAGTGGCATGTTAAGATGGCAGTAGTTTGAAGTATAAATAAGATGTTTTTATTATAATTAGGCACAGAAAAAATCTTACCCTAATCATGACATATTGATCCTACAATTTGTCATAACCTGTTAAATCTCTTTTTAATAACCTTAACAGAAGTGTTCACTTTAACAGCTACTGCTCATATGGCAAAAATGGACTGCATCCACGCATTCACTTTTAGAAGAAATGTGAGAGAAAAGAAAGTCATGAAAATGTTTTCTGATGAATCAGAAATCAAGCTACTTGATTCCAAGCAATCTAATCTGAACCTCCTGTTCTGTATATAAGCTGATTTCATCCAGCAAGCAGAAATGATCCCAGCCACAGAAAGGGAATGTGTCCAGCAAGTGGCTCAACCATCTATGAAGACTGGTGTGACAAGCCACCAGCATCGTCATCTGACATGCAGATTTTCCTCAGGGTCCTTCTCAACTACTCATAAATGCATTATAACCTATCATATGGATTTCCTACATGGTATTTCTCAACTACTCAATTATGTAACATCTTTTCACATGGATTTGCGACATGGTACTTCTCAACTACTCATATATGCAATATATTTTACCATATGGCCCTTCTCAACTACTCATCTATGCAATATATTTTACCATATGGCCCTTCTCAACTACTCATATATGCAATATATTCTTATACATGGATTTTCCACATGGTCCCTAATTTCAATTCTGTTACATGACATATCCCAAACAACTATAAATGAGGATAAAACCTTTCCTTTTTATTTTAAACATGTCTCATCTCAATTGTTACTTTTCATTTTTTTGGCAAACATGAGTTATGGTAACTCATGTAGTTGTAGTTGTAGTTGTTTTACAACTACATTTGCACATGGCCAATCCTCACTTGTTAGTACTATAGATTCCACAACAATTTAAACAGATTTGATACATTGTTTCTCAAGTTTCTTTAACCCTGCAAAAAATTTCAATAAAATAAAAAAAAAATTAGTCATTCTCTTCTTGGTTGAGTATTTGAAAAATTAAAAACTGGCATATATAGGAGAGAGCTGAAAATTTTTCAGCACAATCAAGAATAGAATGATCAAGAGCCATGAAATGTACATGCTTTTTCATATATTTGGAAGTTCAACACACTTGGTACATTGCTTTTTTTTTCTAAGTTTCTTTAACTCTTCTAAAAACGAATTTATCAAAATTAAGCTGTCATTCTCTTTTACATACCCATTGTATATATACTAGAATGTGTCAAAAGTTTAGTAATATTTTGGAACATGTTAGTTTGCAGTGCATTTATCATGTGACAAAAGCAGTTCAAGCTATGGAAAGGTACCTGTTGTGGTTGGTTTGGTTGTTTCGATCCTTGTGGGTTATTTAATGCCAGATCCTATTTATACATATATAAGTAAGTAAGTAAAGTTGGTGACTGCAGTCGAGGGCAACCAGAAGGCTCCCTTTTCAATAGCTACTACACCAAGGTGTAGGAGAGGGCATTACTCCTTTCCCTGGATTGCTCCACTTTACCCTTGATACGTATCTTATATTGCTGAGTGTTAAGCAAGGAGGTATCAAGTGCCATTTTTAAAGTCTTTGGTATGACGCGACCTGGGATTGAACCCAGGTCTCCCAAACCATTTGCGAACACTCTATCCACTAGGCCAATAGTAGGTAACATTTTTAAATGAGCCATAGCTCATTTGTTTCCACACAGATAAATGGTTTCAACTTTAATTCTATTCAAAATTCTTCATTTGTTTGCAAATAGTTAAATGGTTTCAAGTATAATACTATATAGTTCAAATAATTCAATTTGATATTAATATTCTGTTTATACACAGTTAAATGGTTTCAAGTAGAGTAAATAATTAAATAGTTCTATTTGACCCATAGACAGAACTCTAATAGGTACAACCACTCCGAGTTAGAGTGGACTTGCGAGTAATGGCAATAAAGAGGTATTACAAATTCTCCAAAGCTCCAGGACTGGAGCCACATCATCAGACGGTTTTGTATCATATCCAGGACACTTGTTCAGTGGGTGGGTTATATAGTATGCAGTTGGCATATTGTACAGCCCCAGCTGTCTGGCTTATGATATGGTTGATAGTATCATGGTAATTAGTGTGCTGACATATTGTATGTTGCTTTTTTTTTTGCTTCATGAATGATTTGAAAGCTACACAGATTAATGTGCAACATAATCTAATTCAAGAACTTATGCTTTATAAGTTCAATCTGGATCATAATGCCATGGAAACAACCAAAAACATTTGTTGAGTGAAAGACATAGTAGTATAATGGTAGTTTGGTGCAGTGACACATTGTGCAACATAATCTAATTCGAGAACTTATGCTTTACAAATTTGAACTAGGCCATAATGCTGTGGAAGCAAACAAAAACATTTATTGTGTGAAAGGTGAATGCACAATTGATCATATTAAGTAACCAGATGAATCAAGAAATTTTGCTCGGTTTGCAAGAACCTCAACAAATAGGCAAGGTCAGACAGGCCTATAACCAAGGCTATGCTCAAAGCCATCAAGGCAGATCTTGTGAGTAGTACTCAGAGTATCAGGTGAGCTTGGTATTTCACAGTCCAGTGTGGTTTGTCACCTTCATGACCTTAGCAAAAGCATCCAGTGCAGCCAAATTGAGGAAAATGTTTGACTCACCCAAGTAAATTACTGCAAAACCTTTGACTCACTCAAGTATATTGCTTGGTTGAAAGCTATTTTATATAATGATTTAATAAAAATCTTACATATAACAAGTCAAAGTAAAGATCAAAATGGAAAGAAAGTACTAGAAACAGTTAAATTGATACTGTGTAAATGAATGAAAAGCCATAAATATTGGAAGCTGATAATTTTATTTCTATTTAGCACAGTGATCTCTACAAAGTATTTCCATATGTTATTTTTAGTCCATTTTTTCCAAGTTGCAATCTGATACTCCTGTAGACCATAATTTACTGGATTTTATAAATCAAATATTGCATGTGACATTTTAATTAATTGACAAAATTAATTACCATGGTTTTGATTGCATTTTATCTCCATTCAATAATAACCATTAAGAAAATGAAGAAAATATAAAAAAAGGTAATGTAAATTAACAAAACAAAGAAAAAGGAAAAAGTAGAAGAAAGAGAGAGAGAGAAAAGGAAGAAGCAAGAATAAGTAAGAGGAAGAAAAATAAAAATAAATTAGCCTCAAGCTGTGGGTGGACAAAAATCTTTGAAATACAAATTAATTTCACACATTAGTGAACGGAGGATTTTATAGGACATGAGTAGTTTTTGGTGAAGATAGCCAATATGTAGGACAAGAAGCATTTGGTTTCAGAGAAATCCAAACATAACTCTCTCTCTCTCTCTCTCAAATAAATAAACAGGAATCTGGTCTTCAGGAATGCCTCTGAGGTTAGGGGACTTGAGTAAAGTCTGTAATGTCTTTTGAATAACTGATATAGTCTTTGAAAAGCTTTAAGTGCTTAAAATATACCAATCTATATAAAATACAATGTGTATATAGATTACCACCCATAAATTAGTATACACGAACAATTCTTGAATAAAAAGTTAATTTTCTTCTAAACTGAAGTTACCAGGATTTTATTATTTCTTGTGGACAATTACAGTAAAACAATATAATTAGGTATTATTTATTACCAAACTCTGTTGTATGAAAACTTTGTATATGTGGCAATCCCAAAATAAGTACTCCCTATATATATATATATATATATATATATATATATATATATATGTGTGTGTGTGTGTGTGTGTATGTGTGTGTGTGTATTTACCAACCCTTCTGCATGAGCAAGATGCAACTCAAAGTCAGTTTTTCTAACAGAGTTTAACAGGTTTGAATTCAGAGTTTTTCTTCATCTAAACAAGTTAAGGTTAAAGAGTCAGTCTGCCCTACTATTTGCCCATAGCTAGAGGGAGAATAGATAGATCCACACCTTTTCCAAGGGTATTAGCACTATGTGAAATGCAAACAGCCTTGTCCAGAATTTAAACTTGGGTCACCATGGCCATTCCCAATGCCAATAACCATTACACCATGTGTGCCTCCTATATATATATATATATATATATATATATATATAGGTATTTTTGTTACAGAATTGTTGCAATTTTATTTTTGGTTTCAATGTGGTTGACTGTATACTAATTTATAATATCCATTTCATTTGTATAATGATCCACTAGAAATAATAAGATCTCAGTATATTTCATTTGGAAGAAAATTTACTTCATATCATAAAAAATTGTTAGCAATGTACTTATTTATATGTGATACTGTTCAAAAGTATGTCTGTCTATAAATAATATACTTGCAGAAGAACCCAGCATTGCCTGGAATAAAAGTAATGAACTAAAATATATTTTGTTAAACAAATATTCAATCTATCCTATTATTTACACATACTTGGGAGGAGAACAGATGGATTTATGCCTTTCATAATGCATTAGCACAAAGAGAAATGCAAACAGCCCATTCAGGTCACCAATTACATTTCCTATAATGATAACATTTATGCTTAATGCCACCAAAAATTTGATGACAAATTTTTATTCTAGTTTGGAGCACTCTGTTTGATTTGCCACTATTTTGAATAAGCTGATTTTGGTATGAAAGTATCCAGTCTTATCAATTTTCTTCTAAAAATCCCAGTTCTTTACAAGTTGGAGAGGGTACTCTTTCAATGGAAATCTTATTGGCTATCTAGACAAATTATACCATCTTTATCAATTTTATGCTAAAATATCATGGGCATTTTTCCCAAATGAATAAATATCATTAAAACACTCCTTGAGGTTAAAGGACTTTACATGCCAAGTTTCATCTAGATTGAGCAATTAGCCAAGAAGTCCATAGGTAAGAAAGTATTTGTTGGTAAAAGGAAATGTGTATGTCCTTCCACCATCTGTTTCCTGAGATGCCTGGAACATTGTAGCTTAAAACTGACCAAGAAGGTCTAAAGATAATAAATATTTCCCAGTGCGTTAGGTATGGGGGTTCTTTTTTTACCAATGCCATAAAAAACATTTAGTTTGCAAGTGTAGAAAATGACTAAAGCTAAGCTGAGTAAATGTTGTAGTAAGGGAAAAGTCAAAATACAAATGTGACTGCTTTCCCTTTCCCCTCGACTGTGATAATTTGCTGATATACAAAAGACATTCAATAAATAAGGTGAAGTTGTTCTTTCATGTCCCAGAAGACTGTCAGCATTACCTTCTTCACTGACAGCTATGGTCAAAATTTTCTTTTTACAAGAAAGTCAGTGTGTTTCCACTTTATGGACAGTCTTTTTGACTCAAGACTTGCAGTGGCAAACCCATGTTTAGCCCATTTATAAAATTTTTTTGTCTAAAATGTGCTTCTCTATTCCCATCACATATTATTCTGTAATATTCACATAGATTGCACTTCTCAACCACCAAAAATTTGATGACAGACCTCTGTTTAAACCTGGAACACTGTTTGATTTGCTGCCATTTTGAATAACCTCAAAACAAATAATTTTTGTAATAAATCAATTCCAAACAATCCAGACTTTATATTTATGAAAAAAAAATGTTTTTGTTTTCTTAAAAAAAATCCCTCTTATTTGTTGGTTGGTTGGTTGGTGGGGTCTTATCCCTCTGCTGAGGTGCAGTTGGCATATCCACAGCCCCAGCTGACAGGGAAATCTTATTTATTGAATGAGCCCCATAAGATAGATTCCCATTATTTACTGAAGAACTCTTGTAATTATTAGAGTAATTGAAAGTTATTATCTATGACTAACTTATACTCATGAGGAGGTGCACAGGGCATATCAGTTATATTAGTAGGTAATGGAATTGGCGTTTTCAAATCCTGGATGAGGCTGTTTGCATTTCACTTCATGCTAATACCCTTGTAAAAGACATTAATCCATCTGTTCTCCTCACAGCTACTGAGAAATAGTAGGGCAGACTGAGTTCTTTAGCTTTTGTTAGGTAACCAGTCTAGAAAGAAAACTTTGAATTCAAACCAGCTTTTTTCTACTTAAAAATTGACATTGTGTCACATCCTGTCTGTGGCAGAGGAGTTGGGTAAATATATGCACATAAACAACTTATGTTCCCTTGAGGATTCTCAAAAAAAAAGTCAAGTAGTGACAAAGAAGTGTCGAAGATAAAGAGGTGCTGGATGTGTAGAGATAATAAAAACGATTGTCAGTTGATCCCACTGACAAAAGTATATATTGTGCTTGGTTGATAAATTTCATGAGATTGGCAGTGTACAAGTTTGAATAAACTTGAGTCAACCATCTTTGTTAATTGCTGAAATTAAATGGAATCCCAATATTTAACTTCCTCACACAAGAAAATCTCTAATAAAACTATCACAGATTGTGTATAAAGATAATTTAAATACAAATTGTGGAAAAGAGATGTTTGTATCTTTTTTAAACACTTCAGATATACATACACATACATATATATGTTAGATGCTCCAGTTCATCACAATGTATGAGGGTCTAACATTTAAGTTAAATATGGGAACCACTAAACTACCTACACTTATCCTGGTAAAGGCTTGTGAAGAACCAGCCACACTTTTTGGATGAGTTGAAAACAGAAGAATGGTGCACTGATGTTCCAAAGATTAGCACAAACCATACATCTCATATTTTGAATTCAGATTATTTCTTCTGGATAGGTTGCCTTACTGTAGATAAGAGCACAAAGTCTGCCTTATTATTTTACCAATAGCAGAGAGAGGGAGAACAGATATATTCATGTCTTTCCCCTAGAGCATTAGCCCAATGTGATATGTTAATAGTTTGTTCATGGTTCAGACTTAGCTCTCTCTCTCTCTCTCTCTCTCTCTCTCTCTCTCTATGTATGTATATATGTATGTATATTGCTGTAAACCTGTTTTTTTTTTTCAAGATAACAGACAAATCAAATATATTATACCTTTTAATAATCTACTCCAGTGGTAGAATTTAATATTACAGATCAATTAAGTTCATAGAGGAATAAATTCTAAATACTTTGACTGACATTGGACATTGTCAAGAAATAAAGAGTGATCTGTTAAAAACCAATATTTCCATTTTGCTAATCATAAGATTTATAGAAATCTAAAATTTCCACTGTATATTCTATCATTATTGGGATCTAATTTTTCCTCCAAGAGATAAAGTATGTGTGAATATAAACATATATAAATATATGAGGGTCTTTTAATAAGGAGAATTTTTTTGAATATAACAAATTACTGGTAATTTCACAAAATATTTGTTTTGAGGCTATTCAAAATGGCAGCAAATCCAGCAGAGTGATCCAGGTCTGTCATTAAAAAACCATATGAAATTTACAGAAGAATTTGTAATGTGTATAGAGAAGCATATTTTTGTCAAAAAATGTTTACAAATTGACTAAACATGCCTCAGTCAAATAGACAGTCCATGTGTTAATAATAAATAACCTTAAACTCTCACTTACACTTAGTGACTTGTCTGTCAACAAGTCACTAAGTGTAAGTGAGAGTTTAAGGTTATTTGAAAACTTGGCATTTGTTGGACAAGAAAGTCACATGATCAAATGATTCAAGAAAGTTTAGAAATAACATAACTTCAATTAGAGAGAGAAGCTTGAAGAAAGTGGATTGATTTTTACCTGTGCTATGGTTGCAATGGGTAAGATAAAGGTCATTTAGAATGTTTCAGCATTATGCTTCATCCCAGCAAAGAAGAATATAAAACAATGAAAAAAGCATCAACAAATGGGACAACACAAGATGGCAATGAGAAGAAACAGTGAAAATATGGATGCAAGGAAGTGATGGACAATCGTGTAAGAAGTGAAATAGTTCCTTGTGCAGTAGTCAATAAAGAAGGTCATGCTGATAGTGTTCTGGGATATGAAAGGACCCATAACTATTGATCTCCTTACGAAAGGTACATCTGTGAACAGTACTTTCTATTGCCCACTCATTTGGCAAAATTCACTTAATTTATTGAACATCCCTCATATGTGTGTGTGTGTGTGTGTATATATATATATATATATATATATGCATATACATAAAATCACATGTGTGCATATATATATACTAATAAATACACACATATACAACCATATAAACACACACATAGACAGGGCATCCAAAAAAATTTGACAACATTTTGTAGGCCAATAATTTTGACAATTCTTGTTGAAATAGAAAGTGAAGATGAGAACTTCATTTTTCAACAGGGTGGGGCTCCACCCCACTGGAAGAGAACAGCACATGTTTATCTCAATGAGAATCTGTCAGAGAGATGGACTGGGCATGGAGGAGATGAAGACAGTTTTCTGATGGAAAGTTCGTTGCAGTCACTGGACCTGTCCCCATGTGATTTCTTTCTATAGGGATATGTGAAGGGACTGGTCTATGTCTCCCCACCATCTTCCTGCTAAAATTGATGAACTTAAGTAAGGAATCACTTCGGCACTGGATAATGTTATTGGAGACATGCTACAGTGTGTTTAGCAAGAGATTAACTAACGACTTGACATGTGCCGTGCCACAAGTGGTGCACATTTTGAACACTTATGATGTTCAACACCTAAACTGTTCCATTTCATTGAGCTAGGCTTAGTAGTTTTCAAGATAATTGCTTTTAAAATGATGTCAAATTTTTGGGACACCCTGTATATATGTTAATTGATGTTTTACAGCATATCAGCCCTTGTTTTTACCAATCCTGTTACATATATATATATATATATATATATATATATATGACATGTAAGTGAATAGTTAGTAGGTAACTTTATTGTTAGACATTAGCGTTCATTTGTTTGCACAGTTAAATGGTTTCAAACATTGCAATCTAACACTAATAATTCTATCTAATATTGATAATTTTTAAAAATCTTTTTAAAAGTTTAAATGGATTCAAGTATTGCTGTTTAGCATTAGTAATTCCATTTATCAATTATTCCAATCTAATATGAATAATTTGCATGGAGTAGTATGGTTTCAAATAAATAATAATAATAATAATTCTTAAACAGTTTTCCTTACTCATAGATGGGATCCTAATAGGTGTCTACCACTTCAAGTGAACCTGAGAGTAATAGTAATGAAGGGATACTGTGAACACTAAGACAGGAGTCTCATCATCAGATGTAGTTCAGTGTTATATCCAGGACACTAAGTCTTGTTTTTCTCAATGCAACTGATTCTCAGCCACAGCCTTCTAGCACCTTTAAGATAAAAAGAGTGGGATGTGTGCTTGTCATAAGAGCATTTGAAGAATACAGTTGAGACAATCATATGTGCTAGAATTTGACATGACCAGCCGATTAATCAGATCAGTTCTTTTTGATGACCTGTCTAATCCAGTAAGGATGATAGTGAAATGTTGCAGGTCATGTGACCACTTTGACAGCCAGGCCATGGCCTGCTCAGCCACAAAGATCCTGTCCTCAAGCATTACAAGTCACCACATATGGCCACCAACTGATAAACTCACTGGGGGGGGTATTACCCCTTTGCATAAGTACAGTGGGTGTATTCTATAGCCCCATATATATATGCACTATTTTCTCTTCAGAAAAACTATAGAGCAGATTGATCTTTTTAACCTTGGTATAGAAACCAGTCTAGGAGAAGGAAAAACCCTGAATTCAAATTCTGCTGAAAAATTGGCCTTGTGTTCCATCATGCCAGTTGGGGAGGGGTGGGGTGAATACATACATGTGCGTGAGAGTGTGTGTCTTTTAATTTAACTAGTGCTTTGTTGTTGTTTTTTAATTGATTTAAAATATGGTTCCATTCCTTCACTTAAGCTCTATTCAAGAGTTTCTCAAAACATCAAAAGCCTTTTCAAGTTGGTAGAAGTACAGAAAATATCCAGAGTATATATGCCTAAAATTCAAAAGTTTTTTTTTTTACCATCAAGACAAGTTGTGATGTCTTTTAACAATTTCAAGGACAACTTCATGTTGTCTAATCCAACCCATATACATAAATTTCAACTCGTTCTAATGAAGAGTAAAAATTGCTCAGAGTGTAGAGATAAAGTTCAGGATATTCCTTTTTATACAACATCAAAAACTGTTTGAGATTTGAAGAAACTTAAAAAGAATGTAATTAAAAAAAGACAGAGTCATATTTCTAATAATTTGAAACATACCATAATTTTAAGTTAAAAGAGGCTTGCACGTTAGTTCATAAGCATAGCCAAAATATCAAAAACTTACAGAATCATCTCTGATCTCTTTGTATCAAATAACTAAAGAAAGACACAGATTTTGAAACATATCCCTTTTCCTATTAAAAGTATTGACAAACTTTCACTTTATTTGAGATCTTTAAGAGTTATATGAAAACCATCCACAACATTGATGAATTATAATGCAATATTTAATTATAAGTTATAATTAACAATATTTTATTTTACTTATACAGAACAGTAACACTTTCAAATCCTCTAATTTATAAGCATATTTTTTAAATTTATTTCATTCTCATACCTTAAAATTTAAAAACAATTGACATTTCATGAAAACCACATAAACAGTTTTAACATTCCTCGATATTCTTTACTGATATTCAAATGTGTTCACAAACTATGATCAGATGATGTTCATAGAGTTTGAAATGTTATAATGAATACTTCAAATAATTTTTGGTTTTCATGGCATATTTTTCTGACATATATATATTGCCAAAATATATCTTCATTAGCACTTCTAAACACAAACTATGCTGTTATTATCAAATATCCAATAGTTCCTCATCTATAAGACAAATCAATGTTAATAAATCCAATGATAATGCTCCTTGATTTTATTCCTTTTATGGATAGCCAAACAGATACTTGGGTCTGAAGTTTAATTTATAGAAGTAATTCTATTTGAAAATGAACTTGGAATAAGTGTTACTGTCCTCCTCTAGGGAAGCAGTGCTTAGCAAAATGGTTATTGTCATAGGAAATAAAATTGGCAACTCAAGTTCAAATCCTGGAAAAGACTGTTTGGATTTCACTTCATTCCCTAAATCCATCTCTTTTTATCAATGGGTAAATAGTAGAATAGACTGGGTAGTTTAACTTTGTTTAGGCTAACAAAATAAAACTCTGAATTCACACCAGCTTTGCTTAAAAATTGACCTTGTGTCACATCCAGTTGTTACATAGCCATACATGAATATGTGAAATAGACATATTCATACCGGTACGCAAAACGTTCATAATGTCCATAATGCACATAGATAGATAACATAGGAATCCCAAAATACAAAAACACTTAGGACTTCTTAGTTCAGGTACGAAACTTTTTATTACCTTTGAGTTAAAAGGTTTTTCGACATAAGCAGAGAAATACACACCCTTTCTATGCTGACTTTTTCATGCGGCTGCTGCCACAAGGCCTTGGCGAGCTCCGAAAGTCAACCGTCTTCTTCGGATGCTAGAACTTAACTAGCTGACTTTTTCTCAAATCTCAGCCCACGCTTCCGGTGCATGATGTCATTCACATCCCACGGTCATATTTTCTATCTGGGGTTTCTATTGTGACATCTCTGAATGACACGTAAACACCTGCGCTCATGTTTGCACCAAACTAACCCATGCGCTAAGCGAAAGGTTCTCAGCCTAACTAAACCGAAAGGCAAGATATATAAAACGAAATCCCTACGCCATTAGATTACACGGTTTGTGGTGAAGGGTTGGGTAAATACATGAAAGTGTATGAGATCAAGATTAACAGCAAACAATCCCAGGTAAGCAGCAATGTCTTTACCTCTCAAAAGTGATGGCTGTGGTCACAGAAGATAAGTGTATATGTGGCATAACCATCTCAAATACAATTGAGTGCTTCAAAGGTATCTCCTGATAATCAAATACCCACTGCATTTCCATAGAGGAACAGCTGATTGAGTTAACACTTGAAAGGTATTCACTATTTCTCATTTCTTTTTTTTTAATTTCTCTCTTAATGAAAATAGTAATCTGAGAAAAGAAAAGTTTGCTGAGACACTGAATTAATTTGTGTCCTGTATAAAGATAAGAAAATGGTGCTCTTTCCTGCCAATGACAAGAAAAGAAATTGACTGAAAAGCTATACTCTGATGGAAAAATATCTTGGTCAACTGTTCTAAAAGCATAGCATTTTTATTGAACAGACAAATTTATTCCTATCCTTTAAGATGAGAGTGTTGTAGAAATATGATTGGAAAAATAAACTTTGAAAATGGTTACTGAATTAGTGGGTAGGGAATGGTTAGCAGTTTATCCCCAAAATAATGGTAAACAAAACTGCTGGTGTGAAGAAATAAGTCTCTTTTTCTTCGTTAGGTGAAAAGAATTTCATGCCAAATTTAATAAATAATTAATGTAAATACAGGTAAGTACAGAAACGGTTGATAACAAATTTATGATAATTGGAAAGTATACATTTTGTATGCATTATCTAAAAACATTTCTTTGACAAATCTAGCTGAGATCTCAGCTGGAAATTTATAATTTGGTAGGTCATATTAGTTGTTGGCAGGTGGAATTATGATTGTTGCTTAAATAGTGGTGTTTCAGATATAGTAGTAAACATAAATGAAATTAAAGCTAAAAACATAAGAAAAAAAAATACTGTCAATTTTTTAATGGGAAATTCCTTAAATTTAAATTTTTTTTTCTTGATATTGGATTAATTGAATTTAATGAAAACATATCTGTGTTTACTTAACTATGAAATTTTGGTATTTGACTGAATAGCTTACGGTACCTAAAATTATAATTTAGTTGGCTATATTTAGCCATTCCACAGATACAGTCAGGCCAATAAGCTTTTAATTCAGCAATAGTCCTTCAATCCATACAGGCTTGTTTTCAATCAAACTTTCAAGTACTGTTAGGGTCATCTCTGAAGACATTTTATGTAATATTCAATCAAGATTACTTGATTTTTTACTCCAAAAATGAAACTATTCATTAAACCAATACAAGAAATCCTGAGAGTTTGCAAATCCTCACCAAAAGGTCAAACAAGAAAGAACAAATACATCCAAAGCAATGTTATCCGTCCAGTGGTTCTTTTGAGATGAAAATACTAATGATATTAGATTTTGAAAGTGATTTGGTTTCGTTTGATTTGATTTTATGGCATATCAAACTTTGTAGGTTATTTAACGCCAAATCCATTTTTAAGTAAATAATCAGTTCTATTTAAAACAATTCAGTTTAGCATGAGTACACAGTTTGTCAAAAACATTTCTATTTCAAACTATTCAGTTATATATAACAATTCAGTTTAATGTAAGTACAGTTTCAGTGTCAAAAATGGTTGGTTTGTTTGGTTTTATGGCATATCAACCCTTGCAGGTTATTCAACGCCAAATCCATTTTTATGTAAATAATCTGTTCTATTGAAAACAGTTCAGTTTAGCATAAGTACACAGTTTAATTATCAAAAACATTTCCATTTCAAACTATTCAAGCAGTTATATGTAATAATTCAGTTAAGTGTAAATACAGTTTTAATGTCGAAAAACAGTTCTATTTCAAATAATTCAGTTAAGCATAAGCACGCAGTTTAAGTGTAAGTACGGTTTAATTGTCAAAAACATTTCTATTTCAAGCTATTCAGTTTACTCAATTCATTTTAGCATAAGTATGCTGTTAGTTCTATTTAACCCATAGATAGGGCCCTATCAGGTGCTACCACTCCGGGCCAGAGTGGACCTGGGAGTGATGGCAATGAAGGGGTACTCCACATTCTCCAAAGCTCCAGCACTGCTGGAACCTCACCATCAGATTGCTTAGTGTCATATCCAGGACACTCGTTAGGGGGGGGGTCTTACCCCTTTGCAGAGGTGCAGTCAGTGTATTCTACAGCCCCAGCTGACTGGGCAATACACGGATTTAAATGTCAGACAGTTTTATTTCAGATAATTCAGTTCAGCATAAGTACACAGTTTAGATGTCAAAAACAGTTCTATTTCGAGCAATTCAATTCAGCACTAATACGCAGTTCCAATGTCAAAACAGTTCTATTTTAAACAATTCAGTTTAGCATAAATACGCAGTTTAAATGCAAAAATCAGTATAGTGAAAGAAGCACGGTTTTGTTCTATTTAACCCATAGATAGGACCCTTATCAGGTGCTACCACTCCGGGCCAGAGTGGACCTGGGAGTGATGGCAATGAAGGGGTACTCCGCATTCCCCAAAGCTCCAACATTGCTAGAACCTCACCATCAGATTGTTTAGTGTCATATACAGGACACTCGTTGATGGGGTCTTACCCCTCTGCAGAGAAGCAGTAGGTGTATTCTACAGGCCCAGCTGACTGGGCAAGTTTGAAAGTGAGATGCATGTTAGGCATAAATAAATAGATAAATAGGTAAAAGATTTATGAGCATAATTGATGTTAAAATCCATTGGTGATAGAGATAAGTAATGCATGAACATTTAATTTTTTTTTTTTATTAAACAAGAACATTACAAGCAATGTTGTCTATCCAGAGTTTCTTTCATAATGAAAATATTTTTAGTATTCAATTTTGAAAGTTAGATTCATGGTTTGGTTTGGTTTTATGGCATATCAATCATCATAGGGTATTTAATGGCAAATCCTCTATTCATGTGTATATGCTTTGTAAATAAGCCAGAGCTCATTTGTTTACATACAGTTAAATAGTAATCTGATTTTTAAGTCAGTAGTTTGTAGGTAATCTCATTTTTAAATCGGTCAGAGCTTTGTTTGCACACAGTTAAATGGTTCCAGATATTCTAACACAAATAGTTCTATCTATTTGTTTGCAAACACTTAAATGGTTTCAAACATTGCTATGTAACACTAACAATTCAATTTAGGCACACAATTAAGGAGTTTCAAGTCTTGCTAATCAACACTAATAATTCTATTTAACATTAATCATTCATTACCACACATTTAAATCGTTCCAGGTATTGATATGTATCCCTAACAATTCAATTAACATTTGTTTACACACAGTTAAATGTTCAAACAGTTCTATTTCTAACAATTCAATTTAAAGCAAATCATTTGATTGCACTCAGTTTAAATGTTAAACAGTTCTATTTGACCCATAGAGAAAACCCTATCAGATGCTACCACTTTGGGTGAGAGTGAACCAGGGAGTAATGGCAATGAAGGGTTACTCCACATTCCCCAAAGCTCCAAGGCTGGAGCCTTGCCACCAAATAGTATAATGTCATATCCAGGAAAATCATTGGGGGAGGGATCTTACCCCTCTGCAGAGATGCAGTTGGTGTATTATAGAACTTTAGGCAAACGGGGTAAGAGATTCATGTTAGTCATGAATGAATAAAAGGTTTTAACACAAAATATTTTTGATAATCTTAAAACCTATATATAATACCACTAAGTATTACAAGTTATGATAACTGGTCTTCTTAAATGGTCATTCATTGATTACTTACAAGACAAAATTCCTCAACTTTGGAAGATAATAGTGATCAACAATAATATTAAAGCCAAAGATAGAACATTTATTTAGAAATTTGGTTTTGCAAAACTGGTTATATTTCTTGGATTAAAAACATCTCATATTTGAGAAATCATTTCATGTAGCCTTTAGAATTACTGTAATAATTGTGTATATACAGTCTTGGAGAAAAAAATTTAAAAAAAACAGTAAAAAACAAACAAAAACAGTGAAATTTTATTATTACAGGGTAGAACGATAAAATTGTCGCCCTAGAAAAGACGATATGATTCCATTTCCGTTAAATGAAAACCGGTTTTCTTTTTTTGTTGCAGACCATCTACTAGTTGGTCAATTTTGTACAAATCCCAAGAGTGATAGGAGCCTTCTATTATGTCTGAAAGAGACACAATGTTCAACGAGTGAGATCGGAGATGCGCCGTTGTACAACTCATGCTCTCTACCGATCCAAATAATGACAACAGGACCATTGCCAGCACCCTCAAAATGCAAATCCGGACGGTTCAACGCTTGAGGGCACAGCTCAATGCATCGGACAACCCTTTGGAGGTGGTGGAGCAGAAGCCCAAGGCTAAGGACACCGTCAGGAAGACATGGACCAAGGAGTTCATCGAAAAAGTCCAAGCAATCATTGATGAAACTCCCCAGCGGCCTATTTGGCAGATTGCCAGAGATTTAGGCATCTCACACACAACTGTGAATGTATGTGTGAAGGAGGACTTGAAGTGTAGGTCCTACAGGCGCCAGACAAGCCAGATCTTGACTGAGAAGACAAAGAACCTCAAGCTAATCAATCCCCCCTCCTCCTCGACCTAAACACGCTGGACTACTTCGTTTGGTCATACGTCGAGAACATCACCAACATGACCTCCTACAACAACAAAGCCAGCCTGATCGCTGCCGAGTATTCACCAAGTGCCCGCTGACACTTGTGGAAAAAGCATGCTCCCAGTTCTGGATCCGTATTGAGGCTGAAGGCGGCTACATTGAATAGATGTCAGCTCTACCACATAATCAAGTTACTTGAATTAATTTTTTCAATAAAAGTTTTAAAATAAAGCTGTAGTGTTGTTTTCTTTAGGACGATAATTTTATCGTTCCACCCTGTATAACAAATTTCAATGGTTTCGACACACATAAGAAGAGATTATTTTTCTTCATCTAGAATGAAAATTCTCAGAAATAAATCTTAAAAAATAAGAAAATTCAAGGAATTTTCTAATTATCCTATTTATCAAATTATCCTATTTATCTAATTATCCTAATTTGAGATTAATCCTAATGACTTTTTGTTATAACGAAGGGAACTTTGATAAGAAGGAAAATAACAACTACCAATGTGTGTCGAAGCAATTTAAGTTTTATTAAAATTCATGGTAATAATAAAAAAAATAGGCCAGTTTTTTTTCTGTTATACTGTACATTAACTGATTTAAGTGTTTTAATTTCAGATTTAATGCTAAAACTTACTAATGTCTGTTTTTGATGAACTTCAGTGATTATACTAAAACCTATATGTAATATTAAAAATCTACTATTGTCTGTTTTTGGAAAGAAAACAGTATAATCTAAGGTACCAAAATCATAGTGATTATATCAAAACCCATAATTTAATATAATATAATATAATAATGATATAATGCTAAAATCTACAAATGATACTATATTAAAAACCATGTGTAAAATATGTAAGTACTGACAGTTGAATATTCTTTTTGGAAACCAGTGAACATTCAAAAACAATTTGATTTTTTTTTTTTTAAGTCTACACTGAGAATATAATTTTTAATTTTTTTAATAACAGATGAAAGCAATTTTAGTTTGAGATCTTCAAAATAGATTAATGGTAATGACAGCATTAATGGTACTGGCAGGGAAATTATCCAAACATTACTTAAATTAAGGTTAATATAATGTGACTTGGAAAGAAATAAGAAAACACATTGGTGGGTAAGAATTAAAATGTTTACTAGCTGGGCAAATATCAGGACAGTGTCAAAGGAGACATTTATAGCATCTATTAATATCTGTCAAAATCATTTAAAAAAATAAAAATAAAACCAGGTTGGAGAGAGAGCAAAATTCAGCATTTCAAGACTGTCAAAATGCGTGCTTGTGCGTGTATGTTTAAGCAAAAAAATTCTTTTTTTAGAAAGATTTCATTAAATATGACAGAAATGGATTGTTTATTCTGTTTTATTTATTTTTTTTAAGTTTTTATTTTCGGTTAGTAAGATTCAAAAACAAATGTGGATCAAGGCTGGATAAAAACTGTCCAAAACTTTTTAAAGTTCTAGTTCAAATACTTTTGGTAATCATGTCACTTTATATATATATATATATATATATATACACACACTATTTTATATACATATATATACTCATATACATCTATATCTAGGCAGAATTTCCTCTTTCCAACATATTTAATTAAATAGGACAGACACTTTATATCTGGTTATTCCATCTTTGATTCATTCAAGCCTTCATATGAGTCATTTTACTTTTGGATGGAATGAATTTAGGAAGGTGCCATATGTTTCCCAAGTATTTTTGGCTCCAAATGAAGTCATCATAGGGGACAAATAATGAAATAACAAAGACAATGATGAGTGATATACATTTATATTAAGAGTAGGAGGAAAAACAAGAGGGAGGGGAATTTATTGAAGAAAAGAATTTCACAAGAGGTAAAAGGAAGAATTGGCAGGAAATATGCAATAGCCATTTTAAAATATGGAAGCTATATTTAAAGTTGATCTTGTTTAAGGAAGTTTTGTTAATCTTTATACAGAGAACTTCAAGAATTTGGAGTTTTTGTTTGTTTTTTTCTTTGTGTAATATGGAGGTGTTTTCAGTTAGAATTTTTCTGTATTTGGAGGTGGGACATGAACATGTTTTGAGGTGTTGAGAGACGGAACTAGTGTCAAATAGGTGAAGCGTTAAACATCTTGACAGAGTTGTTATAGTCAGGCCTATGTAGGTACTTATTTAAATGGAGAAGCATTCTCCTAGTGAATGTTTAAATTGGTACACTACATTGGTGATACTGAGTTAGTTAAGGGGGAGAAGTTATAGATGCTGAAGACTTGAACAATTCAAAGATAGAAAAGACAGACCAAAAGTGTCTATCCTATTTAATCAAAATATATACATATCATTATAGACACACTCACACACTTTTTTTTGCACAGACAAGCATGAACAAGTATGATAAGGTTACTATGATCAGAAACAATTTCAAATTTGCCTTGGGTCATCAGGTCCATTTACTAACGTAATGATGTTACACATCTTCTGTATAGGTCATTTGATAAGTTTCACCTTAGTTGATGGTCATTATTGATGGCAATGGACATACAAAATATACACACTGAAATAGGTTGGTCAGTTCTCTAATTATCAAGTAATAAACTGATTCTTTATTTCACCAAACATTATCATTTACTGAATCATAAAAACTTGGTGTGTCCCTATTCTAGGCAAGGGATCACCTTATCAAGAGAATTGTGACTTTTAAAAAGCATTTCGTAAATATAACAGATTTACAGAAATAAATTATCAAAACTGCAACATATCATAAAATGTAAAATTTTATATAATTTCAATATATATTATAACATATCAATGATATATCTATAAGTATAATAATAAAGATGAGGTCAATAGTCTGAATATTCTAAATGATAAAATCCATCAAACTTCATCTCAGAAATTTAGACAAATAATATCAATGCTATAGTCTCGATAACTAAGTTTTATCATTTATGGTGAGTAAAATGCTATTAATGTGAATCAAGGCTGTATAAAAACTAAAATGTTTTTTAGTTGGAGTTCAAGAACTTCTGACCATTATTCATATATATATATATATATATATATATATACACAAGGGTCATTTAAAAGCTTTCACCCAGATTTTAAATTTGTCGCACACTCCTCACTTTTGTATGGGCCTCACCTCCACAGAAATTAAGCGAGAAATCTGAATTAGTTTTCCTTTTATATAAGAAGTGATAGTGTGTTGCCACAATAAAAATATTCAACTATGGGTCTTCTTTCTGGGTGAAGCTTAGGACTTTTTGAACGACTAATATATATATATATATATATATGTATAAATATATATTATTTGAATTGTCAAAAAATTGTTTCTGACATTTTGTCAAATGTTTCCAAAATTCTTTTCCATACATGATAAACACAGCTAATAACAAATAAAGATTAATACTTACCTGCTGGAAAGACCAGCGAAATAAGGCCATACATTTCTTGACATTTTCAGTACAAGAATCAGCTATCAAAGACTGGGAAGACAAGAAGATTAAAAAACACAGTTCAGTCAGGAATTAAATAAATAAGAAGTGAACATGTTTCACTGAAATTATGCATTAACACAAACATATCTGTATTACAACCTGTATACACTAAGTGAAGCATCACAATGTCCATTCCTAAGATGGAAAAAAGCACAGACCAATTAAGACTAGTCAATGATCCACAGTTGAACATAGCAACAGTTTGTAGAAATACAAAACCATCCTATTGGCCACACACCTACTTCACAGTTTATCATTCTTCAAGAGTAGTTGTCCATCAACACTAGATGCTCCAATACAGAGATGCACCATCATATTTATTTTTATGTTCTCCATTTTGTCAAATCTTACTTTTGAGAGAACAAATGAAGTTAGGTCAAGTTAGTATGGAGGATGCAGAACTTGCACAATCCTGTGTTTCACCAAGCACTGCTGATCAAAAAGTATTTAGAATTAACACTGACTTATCTTGACAACATAACTTATAATTATATAAGTTTCTCTGCTATGCACTCATTTCACTTAAATTTTGAATTTAAAAAATTTTAAGTTCCCATCTCAACAATTTTTGATTTGAACTTAAATTTTAGATCAAATGCTCACTAGCATTTCACAGGTGCATATTGTATCTGATATTTCTTAAATAACATCCCTTATCATCTACATTTATTTTCTTTGGTAACTTTTACAGGTATTCTACAGTTGAAACACTTCATTGATTATGATAATATTGTTTACTACACATTTATAAGAAAAGGTCAGATTGCAAATTCTTGACACTTTCAGCTCACCCAGGAACACTGACCAAAACACTAGCAGCAAGCATCACAATGTCCATTCCTAAGATGGAAAAAGCACAAACCAATTAAGACTAGTCAATGATCCACAGTTGAACATAGCAACAGTTTGTAGAAATACAAAACCATCCCATTGAACATATAAATGGAGACTGGTCCTTCAACACTGATGACACAAGGAAAGACAAGTGATTACTGAAGAAAACCATGTAATTGCAAAAACATATCAAAGAAATGTCTACGTTTATTTGTTTTTATGACATATCAACATTTATGGGTTATTTAATGCTAAATCCAGCCTTACAGAAGAACAGTAGTGGTACTATTTAACCTCTAGTAGGAGCAAAAAATAGAGAGCAATACCTTTCCCAAAGGTATTAGTCCAAAAGTGAATGTAATAGTGTAACTGGAGTTTGAACTCATTTACTATCATGTTGCAGTCCAGCATATTAATCATTATGCCATGGGAACTCCCCCCACCCTACCCTACAAACAAATGGGTTGCTTGGTTGTTTGGGTTTTATGGCATATCAACCTTTGTGGGTTATTTAATGCCAAATCCATTTTTATACAAATAAACAGTTCTATTTCAAACAATTCAGTTTAGAATGAATACACAGTTTAATTGTCAAAAAACATTTCCATTTCAAGCAATTCAGTTTAGTATAAATATAGATTTTGTTTACACACAGTTAAATGTCAAAATAGTTCAATTTCAAAAAATTCAGTTTAAAGTAAGTACAGTTTTAATGTCAAAAACAGTTCCATTTCAAACAATACAGTTAATCATAAGTACACAGTTTAATTGTCAAAAACCTTTCTATTTCAAGGCATTTAGTTTAGTCAAACAGTTCTAATTCAGACAATTCAATTTAACATAAGTACAGTTTCTACGTCAAAAACAGTTGTATTTCAAACAATTCAGTTTAGCAAAAGTACACAGATGAGTTCTTTTTAACCCATAGATAGGGCCCTATCAGGTGCTACCATTCCAGATAAGAGTGGATTTGGGAGCGATGGCAATGAAGGGGTGTGCCACATTCCACAAAGCTCCAGCATCACTGGAACCTCACCATTAGATTGTTTAGTGTCATATCCATGACACTCATTGAGGGTAGGGAGTCTTACCCATCAGCAGAGGTGCAGTCGGTGTTTCTACAGTCCCAGCCAACTGGGCAATACACATTTAAATGTAAAAACAGTTTTATTTTAGATAATTCAGTTTAGCATAAGTATGCAGTTTAGATGTCAAAACAGTTTTATTTCAAGCAATGCAGTTTAGCATAAGTACACAATGTTGTATAGCCATGACCATGAACAACTATACAAACACATAATACATATACATCTGCAAATGCATGCAAATGACACAATAAAGACAAGGGACACAGTTCTTAGAAAAATATACCTCTCACTTTATTTGAAAGGGTTGTGTGTGAGAGGGAGTTGGAGACCGAACAGAACTGCAACATACTGACCCTCAGTCTATTGGCCATAAGCGCGTTTCTTTCCCATTCTCCTGGGCTGCTCAACTGGGGGCCCACTCTGCTGGGTGCTGGCTTGCTCTACCGCATCTTGTCTATAACTGGTCTGGTCTCCAATCTGATTAATCGGGGGCCTGAGGGCTCCCTCTGCTGGGTGCTGGCTTGCTCTACTGCGTCTTGTCTACAACTGGTCTGGTCTCCAAACTAACTGACTTCCTGTCTTCAAGTTATATAATAGTTCAACGCCCCCTTCTTCTTGTGGGCGTTACAATTGCACTCATTCAACCCATTCACAGTCAAGGTTATAATTCTGATATTCCTTGACCGGATGCACCTGTTATTTACATAGGTGCATTTCCTATTTTGACAGCCCGGCCGGGTCGTAGGTCAATATACAACACACAGTTTAAATGTCCAAACAGTTCTATTTTAAACAATTCAGTTTAGCATAAATACAGTTTAAATGCTAAAACAGTAAACTCTTTAGACCACAATTTAGTTCTAGACCCATAGATAGGACCTTTATCAGGTGCTACCACTCCAGGCCAAAGTGGACTTGGGAGTGATGGCAATGAAGGGGTACTCCACATTCCCCAATGCTCCAGCATTACAGGAACCTCACCATCAGATTGTTTAGTGTCAAATCCAGGACACTTGTTGATGGGGGTCTTATCCTTCTGCAAAGGTGCTGTTGGTGTATTCTACAGCCCCAGCTGACTGGGCAACAAAGAAATGGGATACACAGCCAGGTCAGAAAACAATGCAGAGCTATCTCAATAAAACCACTCAACTAAATTGATGAATAAATCTCACACTTAAGAGATCAAGAATCAGAAGTTTCCTCAGTACATAGGATTCCTTTGTTTAAAAGATAGTCATTTGAATTTGAACAATATCTTGAATTTCCAATGGGTTTAGTTTAGTTATTGTCTAATAGCATATCAATACGTTTGGGTTATCTAATGTCAAATCTTTTTGTTTTGTATATATGATTTGAAAGCAGACAATTTGTAGGTAAATAATTTGTTATCATATCATATTTACCAAGCTCCGCTCGGGTAGGATATGACACAAGGTCAATTTTTTAAGCGAAGTTTAACAGGTTTGAATTCAGAGTTTTCCTTCTCCTAGACTAGTTGCTTCACCAAGGCTAAAGAAACCAGTCTGTCCTACTATTTATCCATAGCTGGAGGGAGAATAATTGGATTCATACATTTCCCAAGGGTATTAGTGCTATGTGAAATGCAATCAGTCTCGTCCAGGATTTGAACTTGTGTCGCTGTGTCCATTTCCTATGACGATAACCATTACATCATGGGCACCTTCTAAATATTTTGTTATTAAATAAATTGTATTAGCACAAGACAAAGGTTAATAAATTTTACTTCATAGATATAGAGTATATTCTATATATATATATATAAATTGAGGTTTGTAGTATGTTGTCAGTTTCAATATTCATACTTTCTACATTCTAGCTGGTTTGTGTTTTATGGCATAATAACCTTTGTGGGTTATTTAATGCCAAATCTCATTGTTATATGATTTGTAAACTGATAGTTATCTAGGTAGCTTAATTTTTGAATGAGTAAGAGCTCATTTGTTTGCACACACTTAAATGATTTCAAGTATAGCTATCTAACATAATTCAATTTATCCAATATTCCTATGTAATAAATAATTTGTACACAGCTGTATGGTTTTAAATAACTAATGATCGTAAGTAAATGATTGAATAGTTCTATGTGACCCTAACAGGTACTATCACTACAGTAAAGAGTTAACCTGAGAGTAATGCTAAAGAAGGACTACTCTATACATCCCAAACAATAGGACTGGAGCCTCACCATCAGATGCAGTTTGTTTAATGTCATACACAGAACATTTCTACACTCTCAGATCTATTTAGAGCTTTGGTTTTATTTTGTCTCAATTCTTGGGGGTTACACTGTTTTTTATTTGTTTTTATGGTCATGTTTGATATTTAGTTTCACAATTTTTTAGGGTGATTTTGTTTTTGTTGTTGAGGGGTTTGACATTTTCAGTTATTTTTGTTTAGTTGTTGGTGGGGTATGATTATTTTGAATTGGGTTAAGGTTCAAGTTTGGTTGGGGTAATTAGAATGTGATTTGCTTTGGTGTTTGGTCCTGGATTTATTTTGGGAATTGGTGGAAGGATTGGTGATCTTTGTGAGTTTTCTTTTACAGTTTTTATTTTTGTAGGAGATTTGGAGTTTTCTTGAGATGTTTTTTGGGTAGTGGTATGGGTGTTTGTTATGGGTTCTTTTGGTTTAATTTGTATTTCTGTTCAACAGATTTCAGCTGAGTGTAGTTTTTAACTGTTCTTGAAATTTTAGCTGATTGCTTGACTTTAGTTGCATTAGTTTTTTGATGAGAGCTCTGTATTTATCTAGTTGATAGTTGCTGTTTTTGCTGATTGGACTCGCTTTCTGTGCTATGTTGGCATAGATGTTAACTTTCATATAAAATTTCACAATTTTTATTGCTTCTAGAAATGTTATATTTCTTCTATATTTTATCTCCATGATATCCTTCTCACTTAAGTAAATATATTTCAAGTTCTTGAAAATGCAGGATGGTTCTCTTGACAGCTTGAGCATTTGGGACAATCTCCCTCCATGAGGTTGGGGTCATTTTGGTCACACCTTCCACATATTGGACATCCTTTGCATCTTTCCTTGTGGTATCCATATTTTTGGTATTTAAAGCACTTTAAGGCTTCTACCATTTCAAGGCAGTATCCAATCTTTATTTCCTTGAGAATCATGGATTTGTTAAATGTCAAAATGTATGTGTAGGTTTGTATTGGTTTAGTTTGGTTTCTTTGTTTAATGGCATATCAATCGTTGTGGGTTATTTAATGCCAAGGCCATCCTTCTAGAAGAATAGCAATGGTACTACTTAACCTATAGCTGGGAGGATAAGGAGGTTTATACCTTTCCTACATGTATTAGTGTAAAAGTGAACCTAATAGCATGACTGGAATTCAAACTCACTATGATTCCACAGTTCAGTGCTTTAACCAATATACAACAAGAACATCTCTTTGTATTTTTTTATCATTCCTTCTAATTAAATTTTGTTGTCTGTGATCCCATGATTTCCTAAGGTTATTTATATTTCCTTTGGTATAACTAATGAAGACTCTGTTTCTGATAACTGCTTTAAGGTGTCAAGTTTTTATATGGATAAACTTTGTCCTTCAAGTTGTAGAAGGTTTTCATTTTGATTAGGTTTTCAACAGGTTTCTTGTTATCTACCTCAACAAGTAGATTGCTGCTTCTGATTTTGTTCACAGCTTAAGGGTCTGTTCTGATGGAGATTATTTTTTTACAATCAAAAAAGGGGATAGCTTAGCAGAAAAGTTTTTTTTAGTGATTTGATTACAATAAATCTTGTTATGTCATTTTCTGAATTGGATTCAGAGAGGGTTTTTTTTGTTTTGTTTTTTGTTTGTATTTGCCATATGTGTTTTTTTTTTTCATTTAATGGTCTTGTTCTCCACAATCCACCAGGAAGTACAACTTTTGTTGGGAATTTACCAAGAGGGACACCCATTCCCCTTGTTTAAAATGGGGTATACATTGGCTAGTATATTTGTGTCAGGAGTTAGATTTTGAGACCTGGCTATTTTCAAGGTTTCAGTACTCAAAAACTGGTGCCTTAAAGTGAAACAGTTGTCCCCCAGCCACTACCTTCTAGCACCTTTAAGATACAAAGGGTTGGGTGTTTGTTTACTGTAAGAGCAATTTATAGAATACAGCCAGGAATTAATCATGAAGGTGCTAGATCTTGATACAATTATCCAAATGTTTGGACTGGGCCTCTCCAACTACTTTTTTGTCAAACCCAAGTAAAGGTTAAAGAGGGATTTTGCAGGTCACAGACTGTTTTGCCATTAAGATCCTGTCCTCAGTCATTATGAGTCATCACCCAGGGTTAACAATGTGGGGGTGTCTAAATACTCTGCAGAGTTGCAGTTGGTGTATTTTACAGCTTAAGCTTTTAATAACTAATATAATAATATTTATCAATAACTGCATAAATTTCATAATTCAAATTAGCATCATTATTGAGAGCAAGCATACTTATTTTGTATGCGAATTTCACAGAAATTCTATTCTTATCTGATATGTAATCTCGTCAATGAATTCAAATCTTACATCACAGAATTAATGCTTCATTGCATCTTGATCTGACATTCCCACAATGAGATGGAAATCTAATAAAGTTATTATTTTCTTTTTTTGCATGTGTATATAATATAATAGGTTGCTCAGCTGTACACTCATTTTTATTTAAATCTTGAATTTTTTTAAAGTTTCGAATTTCAGTCTCAATAATTTTGATTTTATATTTTGGCTATTGTACTCAATAGCATTTGTCAGGTGTATGTTTCTGATATTACTTAAATAATATTCCTTATCTTGTACATTTATTCTTTTTGGTAGCTTTTATTAAGTCTGGTGACTGCTGAAGAAGACAATACAATCACAAAAATATCACAAAGAAATGGCATATCCACACATCAGAAAATAATGTGGAGCCATCTCAATAAAAATGGTTACCTGTGTCAATAACTCAAACTGAGGTTATGAATAAACTGGAGTCAGAAGTTCCTTACAATATAGGGATTCCTTAATCAGTCTGGGTTACCAGTTTAAAAAATAACCATTTGAATATGTATCTATTTTCCCAACACTTCAGTCATAGGCAGGATGAGACACAAGGTCAGTTTTCAAGCAGAGTAGTGCTGGTTTGAATTAAAAAAATTTCCTTCTAACCAAAGGCATAGAACCCAGTCTGCTTCACTATTTACCCAGATGGATGAATCCTACCATTTCCAAGGGCATTAGCAAGAAGTGAAATGCTACCTCATTAAGGATTTGAACTTAGGACACAGATTCCATTTCCTATGATGATAACTGTTATGCTAAGCATGCTTCTGATTTGAACTATGTAGAATGTTGTCTTACCTTGTTAATGGATTTAATACTATCATTTCATCTTATAATTGCAATTAACATCATTGAATTAATGATTCATTACTGAGAGCTTGTACCCTGACTTTGCACATAAATTTCATAGAAATTCTATACTTGTCTAACAAGTCAGTTAATTCAAATCTTACACATCACAGAATTAATGCTTTATTGTGTTTTGATCTGACATTCCAACAATGTGATGTAAAACCAACAAAATGTTCTTCTTTAATTTGCAGTATGTGTATATAATATGATTGATTTTAATGGCATGTCAACCCATCCAGGATTGTTTTATGACTATAAGTTAGGGAATTACAATGGTACATTGATATTTACAACTTTTGTGTAGTTGTTTCTTAAGAGGTCCAATCAAATATGAACATTTCACAAAAAGATTAAAATGACTCAAAGATGGACCCTAACAGATACTACCATTTAGTGTGGACTTGGAAGTAATAGCAATGAAAGGGTACTTTACACTTCCCAGAGCTCCAGAACTGCAGCCTTACCATCAAATGCAGTTTAATGGCATATCAAGGACACCCAATTTCCTGGAGGGAGTGGGGTCTTACCTCTCTGCAGGGGATACAATCAGTATATTCTAAACCCCACCAATATAATATTATAAGTTATACAGCTGTACAGTCATTTTTATTTAAATCTTAAATTTAAAAATTTTAAGCTTCTGTCTTGATAATTTTTGATCCGACGTCATATCTTAGCTAATTTGTTCATTTCTCAGGTGAATATTATATCTGATATTCCTTAAATAACATCCCTTATCTTGTACATTCTTTTTTTTTTCTCTCTTTTTTTGTAACTTTTACCAGCACTCCAATTGGAACAATTCATTGATTAGAATGACAAATTTACCCTTTTATATATATATATATATATATATATATATAATGTTAGACATCATGTGCTTGGAACTCAAGCATGTATATTTACTTTTATAAAGTTAATTTTTTTTTCTGAAACTATTATTGCTGCATGTATGAAAAGCCTTACAAAGCATTTTCCTTTTTTTCTTAAAATGTTAATTGATACATATATACTAAGGTATAGGGTGTATCTCTCATTCTGATCAATGAATTGGTCTAATTGGAGTGGTGGTAGGAAAAATGAGGAAGATAAGAGATTCTATTCAAGGATTATTGAATGTAACATATATCCAAGGAAACCTAGAGAATGCATTAGTTGAAATGTGATAAGAAAGAATGAAAGAAAAATGAAAACAGTAGTCTAAATAATTCATGAAATGGTGTCATATCTATGTAAGCTTGCAAGTTGTCATTAAGATGCAATTCTTATCAAAACTCATTTTTGTTCAGATAAAATTGAAAAAAAAAAAAAAAAAAAAGAAGTGTTTTTTGTTTTTTCTACAAATATTACATTAAATGATGAAGTATAATTTTAACCTGACATTATTTTGCATATACTTTTTATTCAAGTACTTTTTTAAAAGGTTTTTTTATTATTATTCTATATAATACAATGATTATTTTCTAAAAAAATATACATTATCAATATATATTTATATAATATATAAAAAATATATACATTTATATTATATATTATTTTATATATATTCATATACATATATATAATTAATATTGATAATGTAGTTTATTATATTTATGAATAAAGAATGCTTAATATCAGTGACAGAGCATATATACCCAAGTTAGTATAGTGTAGACATAGAGTCAACAGCACTTGATGAGTTTCTGACTTATGTGATCATATATATATATATATATATATATAATGTCACATTTTCCTATGTCACCAGAATGTTCCACTACAAATAGACAAATGAATTGAACAATATGGGAATTTTTTCTTACAATTTCATACATTGCAATAATTATTATTTTGATAACTTTCTTATAAAAATCAAATCATTCACATATTTAAAAGGATATATATATATATATATATATATCCAATCAAGTTAAACATGTACAGTCATCTGATAAGACTGAGAGTATAATGATATTCTCCAGCGAAATAAATTCATAATGTCAATTTAACCAGGTTTGAGTTTCCTTCTAATTCCACTATATATATATATATATATATATATATATATATACACATTAATAAAAATATAAACAATCATTTAGAATAGTATTTATATCAAAGTTTTATGCTGAAAGCAATCTTCACACTCTGAAGACCACTTTCATCATGTAACTTGAGTGATTACCTTTATTTCAATTACTGAACCCATTCAACAATTTGCAATTGTACATTTATATTCAATATTATAATAATAATTTTGATAGAAATAAAATGCAAGAAAGAAAAGTTGTATAAAAAATGCTTAAAGCTACAATTAGTAGAGCAAGTTTAAAACATAGAATTAAAAAATTATGTTATCACTCAGATCAGTCTATTAATAAAGTTTTCTGTATAGCATACAATTGTCAGATGGAAAGAGGTTTGGTTTGGTTTGGTTTTATGGCATATCAACCATTGTAGGTTATTTAATGCCAAATCTATTCTTATACCTAAAAACAGTTCTATTTCAAATTATTCAGCTTAGCATAAATACAGTTTTTTGTTTATACACAGTTAAATGTCAAAAGTTCTATTTCAAAAAATTAAGTTTAGCATAAGTCCAGTTTAAATGTCAAACACTTATATTTGACTCATAGATAGGACCCTATCAGGTGGTACCACTCTACGCCAGAGTGGACCTGGGAGCATTAGCAATAAATGAGTACTCTGCATTCCCCAAAGCTCCAGCATTACTGGAGTCTCACCAACTGATTGTTTAGTGTCATATCCAGGATACTCGTTGGGGGAATCTTATTCCACTGCAGAGATGCAGTTAGTGTATTCTGCACACCCAGCCAAATGGGCCAATAGAAATAGAAGAAAAAGTGGCTATGCAACCATAATTTAAAATAAGATAATTAGTTGCATGGTATGATGGGTGTTTACATAACACAAAAATAAAAACAATTCAAATAAAAGACATCATTTATTGATTTTTATGGTTTGAACAGTTCAAAATATGGAGAAATTTCACCTTGAGGTCAAATCACACGGTAAATGATACAAAACAAATATGTTCATATGTTTACACTTGGAAATTAATTAATATCTTTGTTCAGCAATTTATCAGGGTATTTGAGTATACATGATTTTTCTTCAAGACATTATATTAAAGTGTATATATATATATAAATATATTCATAGCATGTAAAATGCTAAAAGATATAAGTTGGCAACCTTAGTCAAGGGTGACCCACAGGCTCTCTTTTCAATAGCTACTACACCAAGGTGTAGGAGAGGGCGCTACTCCATTCCCTGGATTGCTCCACTTTACTCTTGATCCTTACCTTATGATGCTGTTAAGTAATGAGTGTTAAGTAAGGCAGCATCAAGTACCATTTTTGGGGTGTTTGGTATGACTAAACCTAGGATTGAACCCCAGTCTCCCAAACCATTGGCGAACACTCTACTCATTAGCCCAATGGAAATTAAAACCAACCAATACAGTCAAATCTTAGAATTTAATGTTCATAAATTATTACAGTTCTCTTTCTTTTATGTAAAATTCTTTTGGTAATAAAATCATTTGCATTCTGATGATGCTAAATCTCAAGCAAAACATCAATCTGATTTTCCAAAATGCCTTTTTCTTTCTCTCTTACACACACTATTACGACTATGAGCAGCCTATCATATCCAATGATGATGTCCAGCTGATTTTTTTTCCTCCAGTTTTTTATATTTAAGACAGGTACCGTCAATCATCTAAATGGATGTACATGACCCCAACTGAGTTTTGGTCCACCTAAGATCTGTTTTGGCAGTCTGCTGTCCTCAAGTCTGTTCAAGTGGCCAGCACATTTTTGAGTGAGTATATCATTTGTGCCAGGGAGTTTTGATTTCTTCAGGATGAATTTATTTTGGATATGCTGCCACCACTTGATATTCAGTGTTTTGCACAAGTAATGCATCATATAGATGTGAAGTCTTTGGGTATTTACTTTATATACCATCCAAATTTCTGCACTGCATATGAGGATTGAGAGAACTATGGTGTGGTACATGGCACATTTAGTTTTTATGGAGAGGTTTCTGTTGAGCCAGACTTGCTTCCTCAGCTTACCAAAAATCTTAAAAGCATTTGACATACATGTACCTAGTGCTGCATTTAGTCTGTTGTTGTTGGTGACTGTGGAGCCTAGATATTTGAATACCATATATATATATATATAGTGTAACAGTTTTTCATATTCACATAATATTCCATTACGAGTAGATGAGAAAACTAAGTAATGAGAAAATCTGTAGCTATGGTATTGTGAGGTACGCCTGGCATTAATCAAAAGAAGTAATAAAACTGTGCTAATTGAATGATTCCTGCAGAAATAAATGTATATATGAAAGATCACAGAAAAGCTAGGTGCAAACATCTATTAATCCAATATGTTTATTACTAAACAAATAAAATGTTCTGTAGGTTACCAGCACTACTATGCTACTTTTCTATGTAGTTACCATCAAATTTGAAGAACTTATCTCATCAGTGCATAAATTCCTGCCAAAGAAATATGACATCAAGTCAATTGTTCTTTAGTCAATTGATTTAGGACCCAGTGAGATAACATTCTAACTTTTCATGGTTGATTTTATTAAATTCAAAAAAATAAGTTCACCAGTCATATCATATAGTTTGTAGTGCTTATCATCTTTAATCAAAGCTTCAGTATATGCAGGGTTGTCAATAACACAGGACAACATTGAAGCTTTGATTTAAAATAATAGTGTTAACTTTATGAGGTGGCTGTGAAACTTGATTGGTGGTCCATGAAAGCATTCATGAGAAGAAGAGATATTAGAATGTTTCCACTCATTGGGTCACATAGAAATTAAACCAAGAACAATGTCACATTCTTAAAAGAAGGTATTTTTGTGCTTGTATATCAATAGGATAAGAGCATCAAACTTCATAGTGATTACATGGGAAAATAGCATAGTAGTGTGGGTAACATGCCTAAAGTTTTAATTGTGTAGTAATAAACATGTTAGATTAGTAAATGTTTAAACTTTACTTTTTGGACATCCTACATATATTAGTGCACCTTCAAATTTCCATGAAGGTGAGGTTGTAGTTTTTCAGTATTTTAGTATACCTTCTATATTGTTGTATTCATGGTCAAAAGGTATTTCTAGTCCTGTTCAGCAGTATTCAAAAATTTGTTTGCAGCTATTTTATATATATATATATACACACACACTAATAATATGAAATACCATTAAAACCACAGATAAAAATGAATTAAAAAAGGATTTCATATCCACTTTTTTTGCATTACTGCCAGCATACTTAATCATCAGACACAAAAGTTGAATTTATATTCATAACTTGCAAGCACTAACCCTGTCACCCCTTCATCAATAAAGATAAAGGTGTGACAGCTGTGGTCAGTGCTTACAAAATATCATTTTCAAAACAATCCACTATTTCTTTTTATCAATATCCAGCTAATGAATATGTGTGTGTTTGCGCTGCGTAACATTCTTCTATTCAACATCTTGACTGGATATATATATTATGCCCTATAAGGTTATAATTGTAGATTGAACAAAATTTTTTTGACAGAAATTGATATTTGGAGGAAAAAATATTGGATAAAAGTTAATTTAATCATCAAATATTTTGAGTTATTAATAAGAAAAAGATTGGAGTCTGAGCAAAGAAAAAAACCTTATAGAACCAAAAATATTTATAAAAATTGATTGTGTAAAAAATTATTTACATATAATGTTAAAAAATGTAATAAATTACATCAGAGAATTTATAAAAATCTACTAAAAATCAATAAAAATTTTGTTTTTCTAATTTTTATGGCATCCATCAATCTTGTAAACTGTAGATGTGTGCCAGGGCTTTGGCACATATCCTGGGCCAGGTTGTATGGAAGACTGGTTGTTGCTCATGCGGTAAGCACAGATCAACAATTTTGCATCTGATGGTGAGGTTCCAGTTCTTGAGAGTGTGGAGTACTCCTACATAGCAGTTTAGTGTCATACCCAAGACACCACTTTTTTTTGCAAAGAGTCATTACCCCTCTCTGCAGAGGATACAGTCAATGCAATTTCAGCCTCATCAACAAAGTGAAAAGATGCTAAGAGGCAATGGAAAATTATTGATTTAGAGACCAAATTAAAATGATTAAGTGGAATGATAGTGGGGAAAACTGAATCTTATTACTTTTAAGTTACACATGTACCAACAGAACAATTACAACCAACCTTAAAAAATAAAAAAAATTGAGCGAGGTTGTGAAAGGATCTGGTACATTAAAAGATACAAGATTAACAAAATAGCAAGAGGGACTCGTATCGAATGTAGAAAAATAATTAGCTGTATAGATTGAGGATAAGACCCAGAAGTGTGTTACCATATTTACAGGCAGGATATGACACAGGGTCAATTTTTAAGCAGATTTTTGAATTCAGAGTTTTCCTTCTCCTAGACTAAGTGCCTCACCAAGACTGAAGAACTCAGTCTGTCCTACTATTTACCCATAGCTGGAGGGAGAATAATTGGATTCATACCTTTCCCAAGGGTTTTAGTGCTATGTGAAATGCAATCAGTCTCGTCCAGGATTTGAACTTGTGTCGCTGTGTCCATTTTCTATGACGATAACCATTACACCACAGGCACCTCCAGAAGTGTGTTACCATCATCAGGGATAATAATACACTGACTCTATTCTCTGCAGAGGCATAGACCTTGCAAAAAGGGATGTGCTGGGTACATTGAATTGCATTTGATGATGGGGCTCCAGTTCTAGAGATCTGGGGAATGTAGAATATCACTTTTATTACCATTACTCCTAGGTCTATTCTGACCTAGAGTGATAGTATCTGTTTGGATCGCATTTATGGGTCAAATAGATCTGTTTGAAAATTATTTGTATTTGTAGGACCATGAGCAAAAAAAAAACTTTAAAGAAATGTAGTATATTGACCTCCGACCCAGCCAAACATGCCATTCCAAAGATGGCGGGAGTTCTATATTCTGTTGGCGTGGGCGAGCTTGGCTGACAATATGGGACAGGGTTAAAATCCCACGGTACAGTCACAAACTGATGCACCAGAAGAGAGTGACCTGTGAACTGCATGACAGTTATTTCCACTTGATGATGATCAAACATGCCATTCCAAAGACGGCGGAAGTGCATATTCCGATGACCAGTTATGGGAGGATATTGAGAGGGCATTGAACTATTATATAACTCAGTGCACAGGAAATTCAATCAGAGTTTGGAGATCAGAGAGATGGAGAAATGATGCTGTAGAAAAAAAAGCAACCAGCAGAGAGCTGGGCACCCAGGCCCCTGGTTGAGCAACCCTGGAGAAAGACACACTGCTTTGTCTGGAGGAGCTGGGGAGGTCAATATGTTACAGTCTTTCTTTGGTCTCCAACTCCCTCTCACACACAACCCTTTCAAATAAAGTGAGAGGTATATTTTTCTAAGAACTGTGTTGCTCATCTTTATTGTGTTGTCGTTATGATTCAGCATGCATGCATATGTAGATGTATATGTATTATGCGTTAGTATAGTTGATCATGGCTATACAATAGAAACAGCTATACAAAAATATGTAAATATGAATATACAATGAATATGATTCAGTGGTCTCAAAGCATAGAATAAACCCAAAATGGGTTGACATGCTGTTAAAATCAATCATGTGTATTCTTTTTGGCACCATGATGATTGCTGCCAAAGTTCTGAGCTTAAATGCTTTAAAAGAAAAGAAGTAGGACCAGATGATGATATGGAATTCAGTGCTAGCTCAGGGTGGTTTAAGCACTTTAAGTAATGTGCTTCATTGCATAATGTGAAAGTGAGTGGGGTATTTGCAAGTGCGGATGTGAAGACTATTGAAGAATTTTAACAAGCTTATTTTAGAAGAAGGATGTTTACCAGAGTAAATCTATAATATGGATAAAACACTGCAATTCTGGAAATGGATTGCTGAAAGGACATTTATCTACAAAGTAGCTAAATTAATGTTAGGGTTTAAGGTGTATAATCGTTAGATAACTGTTTTGCTGGCTAAAAGTTGAAACCATTTATGATCTGACTTATTGAAAAGCCCAGGGCCTTCAAAAACATAAAACCACTTTACTTTAGTGGCAATAAAAAAAGACATTAATGATCTAAAGATCTCCTGATATTTCCTTTTGCATTGATTGCTATACCAAAGAAATGAAGAACAATTGAAACAAGTGTGCCCTCCTAAATTTAATTAATTCTTGACAATATGCAAGGATATTTTCCTTTTATTGGTAAACTTCATCTGAATACTAAAGTAGTATTCTTCTCTTGACCCCAACTAATGGATCAAAGGTTTATTGCTGCCTTACTACCAGGGGAAGATCTTTGTTCAAGCTATTAAAGCAATGGGTGAAAGTACTGACAAGATACTAATGTAATTCTAAAAGAAATCAGCTACTGCATCAAATTGGGTACCATGTAGTGTAATGGTTAGTGAGCTAGACTGAGAAGCCATAGTTAGAAAGTTTAACTAAGATGAAAGATTATATATGACACTGTGTATCCCATACTTGCGTGCTTACCATAAGTTATTGTTATAGGAAATGGAATAAGTAACCCGAGTTCAAATCCAGAATTAAAGATGTTGAGATAGCAAATACTATTAACCTGGAGGTGTATGATGATGATATGGAAGAACTATTAGAAGTGTTTCCTGAATTAAAAAAATAAAACCACTTTATTACAGGTTGGTTTGGTTTTTTGTATGATGGCATATCAACTCTTTATGGGTTATTTTAACCAAGTGAGTCTCTCCTGACTGGTCCATCAACAAAAAGCACGAACACTAGTCTACAGAAAACAAATTCTCATCCCACATTGTTTTTCAAATATCTGCATGCTTAACCAACTCACTATGTGAAGTGTCAAAAAACACCCCTCAAATTTTCCCATAGCCTTTTATAATGTCAAGTCAAAGCTGACTGGCCAATAAATACACATAACTTCCTTTAAAAATGAAAGTCAGATCATTTAGCTGTGATTAGATGTAAGAAAGCTGTTATTTTACTTTACACCAGACACAAGCCACTCTGACTCATTTACACCCCCAAGGCAACTTTTCACTACAGTTATATAATGCTAAAATTCTATTCATTAGTAAATGTTTGATTATAAACAAAACTACAATTTTCAAAGATCCATTGCAATCATTTTTTTAATAATCATTAATAATTATTATTTTCATACAGTCATATTATCATGCATTCCTATTTAATACTAATAATTTATACACAATTATATGGTTAGGTTAGGTTTATTTGTTCACTCTATTCACTCCCAGTGGGACACTGGCGTCTCAGTTGAATTTCATTTTCATTTTAACCCTAAAAATAATAACAATAATTTTGCATATCCAAAACTTGGTAGTGAAAGTGTTAATGGCATCACCTCTTCATGAGTTATTTAAAACTGAAATTTGATTCATTTGTAAAAGTTTGATTGTTATTGTAACTTTATTTTTAATGTTCTATTGCATTTTTTAGATTATGCTCTTATTTGTCCAATCATTTTTATACTGTTATGATATAAAGTATTCTTATCAAATACTTTTGTAAGCAATTATATGGTTTCATGCCAATAATAATAATAATCCTTAGTAAACAATTATAGCTTCAAGTGACTTATTAATACAACTAATTTGCCCACAGTTATATGGCATCAAATATTTCTATCTAATACAAATGATTTTCAAACAAATCCATTTGATATACAGATGGGACCTAAACAGGTAATACCAATCTGGGTTAGTGATGACCTGGGAGGAATGGCAATAAAAAGGTACTCCGGGCTCTCCAGAACTGGAACCTCACCACTAGATGCAGTTTAGTGTAATATATCAGGACACTCCTTTTGTTTGGGATGTGACAACACCCCTAGCCGGCCGACCCCCGACTACCTCAACTTCCTTAAACCACTAATGGCCATTAGTGGTTTCTCTAACTTCCGACCAGGGGCATTACACATTTCTTTACAGATATGCAAAACATAAACTGAGAGGGTAGGAGAAAAGAACAAACGAACAAAGAAGGACTTGGGTCAGCTCCAAGCGCAAGAAGGGGGAAGTCTATGTGACACTTTTGTGCAGCTCTCCGTGCATTTGCAGGCTATCGCGGGCGTGTATTTTGTGTGAAACTTCTACAAAGCCATTAACAATGCTGACATCTTTTTGCGTTGGTTAACCCAACCTCTGTAGGTCAACAGGTCTAAGCAGCCGTCTTTCTGACTTCAGTTGACTCTCTTCTCTGCCCGAACTCCATCTTCTCACTGCCTCCTTCTGCTGACTGTGTCCTTCCCTGGACTGCTATCTCAATCCAACTGTTCTCTTTTGCCCGGCTTCTGTCTTCTCTGGCACCTTCCTTCCCTCCTCCACTTCCAATCTTGTGAGAGATCTCGCCCTCAGGTCCTTTGTGTGGGTTTCACACCAGAACAGACCAAGAGATTCTCTGACCAGTGCACACACACACACCAACACAATGGATCGCCAACACAGTGTCACAGGGACCTTACCTGTCTATACAGGATACAGTCCATATATTTTAAGCCCTACCCAATAAGGTTAGGTTCTGGAAGAAGTAACAAAGAAGTTGTCACATTGATGAGTCTTGACACAAGTAGTTGGACACAAAAGCAAGATGAAGAGATAATGACACATTTATAGAAAAGAAAAAAGTCAGATATGTGGTCCTAGAAAAATACCACTCACTTCATGTACATGTATGAGCCAACATGACCACTAGCCAATTTCATTACTGATTGAAAACATCTATTGGCAACAATGGAAGAAGAGAATAAGAACAAGCAGAGAGATGTATTCAGGACATAAACAGCAAAAAATTGCAGCCATTTGAAAAAGAGTGGGGGTGCAAAAAAGAACTGAGTGATTTCATTGTAGACTGTTTGTGAAGGTTTTGCTCCAGAAAAAACTGTGTTTCATATAATTCAATCTGAATTTATTTCTTTGTCAGCAGTGTATCATTATTTTTACCATTTTATACTTCATTAATGTGCTTCAGTCTCTCTCTAGAACTTGGCCCAGTCGGCTGGGTCTGTAAAATGCACCAACTGCTTCTCTGCAGAGAGATAAGACCCTCCCCCAACGAGTGTCCTGGATATGACACTAAACAACCAGGTGGTGAGGTTCCAGTAATGCTGGAGCTTTGGGGAATGCAGAGTACCCCTTCATGTCCATTGCTCCCAGGTCTACTCTTGCCCGGAGTGGTAACGCCTGGTAGGGTCCTTATGCTAACTAAATTGTTTGAAATAGAACTGCTTTGACATTTAACCGTGTGTGGACAAAAATTATACTAATACTAAACTGAACTGTTTGTCTAAACTGAATAGCTTGAAGAAATGTTTTTGACAATTAAACTGTACTCATGCTAAACTGAATTGTTTGAAATAGAACTGATTATTTGCATAAAAATGGGTTTGGCATTAGATAACCTACAAAGGTTGATATGCCAAACAACTAACCCACTAGATCATATCGTTCCATAAAACATAGCCAATGGTAAAATGGATGATTTCACAAGCACCAAAATTTAAGGTCCTTTTTTGTCTTCAGCCGGCTACTGACTTCCTAACTCTTGTGTGACTGTTTCTTGCACTTACCCTGAGAGTTCTCATGGTTGACCCTTTGTTGTTGGTCAAACAAGTCCCAAAGTTCCCCTGGAGTGATGAGCTTGCTTACTTCATTATAAAGTGTTACTTGAGATTGAACATCAGTGTACTACAGCCAAAGAAGAGACAAGGAGAAGGATCCAGTCAAGAAGGAACATGTGCAAAAGTGATTCACAGTGAAAGAACTAGTCAAGTTTTTTGCAGACCTAAACAATTTGCTTAAGAGTGCAGAAGAAATGGACCCAAACAGTCAATGTTTTTTCAAAGATAAAGAAAAATGTGCATGCTGTTTTTGCTGCTTATATAAAGAAATTTACAAAAAACAATCTAAATAAACATTGGACATCATCTAGAAATTTATGAAGAGAAGAAAAAGCAAACTAAACAAACAACATTGGACATCTTGAAGAAGAAAACACCTCCCTATGAAGAGCCTCAGCCAGGTCCCTAAGATATTGCAAAAGGTAATGTCGTCATATTTTTTTAAAACTGATGATGACTTAATGCAGATTGTTAGTTGTTAGATTGCTATTTTCTAATCCAAAAAATGTGATAATACTTGAAAAAGACAATGGTGTGAATGATCCAGATTATATGTAAAATTTAATAGATGATATATGAAAGATTTTGAAAAAAAAAACTCTAAAAAAGCTTAGATAAATTATGAAAATAAGGGAAATTGATTTCAATGGCACGTCAACCTGCCATGGATTATCTTAAGCTATGAAGTTCAGGAATCACATACATTATAAATTTATATTTACATTTTTTCTGTAGTTGTTTCTTAAAAGTTTTGTTTCTGCACACAATTATATATCAAGTATTCCTACCAAGCAATTATAATTTGCAATAGCATGGTTTCAAGTAACTAAAAATAACAATCCTTAGGTTTCAGTCCTTCTTAACAATGCTGTTAAATAAAAATCATTTGTTTGCACATAGTTATAAAGTTTCACATATTCTTATCCAATATTGATAAGTCTAAAACAGATCTATTTGACCCATAGATGGGGCCTTAAATGATACAACCACTCTGGGGTACAGTGGACCTGGGAGTAACAGCTCCACTGAGCACCAGAACTGGTGCATCACACTCAGTTTAGAGTCATAATCAATACATCTGTTGGATACTGACTTGAAGACCTCTTTGACATCTGTTGATACAGTGCCGGATGTAAGATCCTGATTGAATGAAAATAATAGGAAATGCACCTGGTACCTAAAGTAAACAGCGCACAAGTGTACTTGGCAGAAATGCCATGTAATTTGCATGGGTGGCATGTTAGAAGAAAGCATGTCCACATGCAATGTGTAAGCAACAGGCAGGAAGAGGTGTGACCATGAGAATTTGTGTGGGTATCTAGGATTTTATATAACCAGGAAGATTTTGACCCAATGGCAGAAGGAAGAATGAAAGGGTTCACTGAAGATTTGTACCTCAGCCTCTGTGTGTGCAGCTCAACCATCTTTGATTCTCTCTTACTCTACCCATCCATACATTTTAGGTAGTAAAAAGGAAAGAAAAGAACCAAATTATATTCTTATATATCAGTATTATTGTCTTTCTCTGCAATACAACACATCCCTTCTGGGAGGGAGGTGTCTTACCCCTCTACAGTCAGCATATTTTAAGCATCAGTGAGAAGGCAGAAAATAATGCAAAGAGATTATATTATGGATATCATTAAGCCAAAGGTATGTTATGATATATCATAAAGTCTGCACAGTATTTCATTTAAATTATTTCCAGCAATTTTCATTGTCATTGGTATGTTCTACTATACAAACATGAACATTTTATAAGAATATTCACAAAGACACAACATTTTTTATTTGACTAATGTTTACAAAATAGAACGTACATTTAGTATATGTCATCATCATCATCATGTCGTGCTGGTAGCACGGATATCCCTGACCTTTTCTCGCCACTCCTCCCTATCGTTCATCGCCCAAGGTAGGTCTTCAGGACAACATCCCATATCCTCACATAGCTGCTGAATGTATGTTCGTGCTGGTCGTCCTGCCTTCGCATGGCCATGGGTGGGGGTCCATAAGAGTACATCTCTTAAGAGTTCGTCCCTGCTTCTCCAGCAGTGTCCTGCATGTCTGGTTCGTCTAACTTGAATAGTTTTTGTGATAGGAGGCAGGTTGCCGTACAGTTGGTGTCTTGTGGGGTGTTGCCACCAGGACTTGTTCAAGATTGCTCGCAGCATTCTTGTGTAATTGCCATCTAGCTTCTTCTCCAGCCGTTTTGTTAGAGTCCATGTAGTGCACCCATATAGCAGTATTGATGTGACCGCTGCCTGGAAGAAACTGTGTTTCATTTTATCGGTTAGGTCTGATTTCCATATAATCGATAGCCTATAGATAGCCGTCCATGCTTTCATTAACCTCGTTTCGATGTCCTTTTTGGTTGATGTGACGCTGCTTCCTAGGTAAGTGAATTTGTCTACTAGTTTAAGAGGGGTTCCTTCTAGAGTGGAGATGTCCCCCGTTTGATTATAGCACATATATTCCGTTTTGTGTACATTAACATAGAGGCCTATGCCTGCAGCTGCTCGTTCCAAACTATGCAGTAGTGTTTCGGCTTGGTCAGGTGTATTTGCCAGTATCGCTATGTCATCGGCATAGTCGGCGTCGGTAATTGTTGTTGCAGGGTACCTTCTGCTTCTTTTCTTCGTCAGCTCGAAGCCATTCTCTCTGATTTTGTCAATCGATGTTCTAAGTACGTAGTCTAGACAAATGATAAAGAGGTACGGAGCCAGCGTGTCCCCTTGTAGTACTCCTGCTACAATGTCGAAGTATTCTGTGTCTCCATCTGGTGATCGTACTTTTACTTTGGTGTTTCTATAGAGAACTGTTATTGCTGCTATGGTTTCTTCAGGTATGCCGTACGCGAGTAGGATTTGTTCCATCTTTCCTCTGTGAATGGAATCGAAGGCCTTGGTAAAGTCGACAAATATTAATGTCGCTTGTAGGTTCTTTGCCCGTACACCTTCAAGGATTCTACGGATGGTTAATATTTGTGAGGTTGTAGATCTATTTCTTTGGAAGCCATTTTGGTTTTTCCAAAGCATGTTCTCGATTTTGGGTTCTATGCGGTTTCGTAGTAGGGCATTGTAGATTTTGGCTGCTATGGATAGTATATGTAAGTGATGTTATGCTAAAGAAATACATCCTAGGTGTGGAGGACAACATTTGATGGTTTAGAAGTCTGTATTTACCTTTAAGGTCAGAGGTTAGAGAAACCGTTGGTTGGTAAGGAAACATCTCATATTTAAAAGCCACATTGATATTTACTGTCAATCATTAAAGCTACACTCGATAAGATTTTCGGATGTTTAAAATAAAATCTTATGTTTGAACTGTTAATAGTTTAATCAAAATTTAATCAATTTATACAACTTAAAAAATTGAAAACTTTAAGAACTTTTTAATTAAATTTTTGAGACTGCTTTTGTCAAGAAGGAATTGTGACATCAGATTCGTAAGTGGAGGTGTGTGATTTTAACTGATCTTTGTGGAAGGCTGCATAGAGTTTCTCCACCGCTGGCTTAAACTAATACTGTGCATATCGATGGCATCTTCTCCATTGTATTTTACTTACATCATTTCCTGCTATTTTTTTTGCTACTATTATTTTCTACTATAAAAGTTTTAAAAACGAAGATTTTATAAGAGTATCAGTAAAGAGTAGCAAATCATCCTCTTGATCAAGGACCTGTTTCAGTAAGAATCATGGTAAGTGACTAGTAGGAAAATATAAAATAAAACCTACAGAGGCTGTGAAAGTGCTGAAATGACAAACTTTTTATTCTATCAAAGTTTACATAGAAAAATATACATCGAGACAATTGTACTAATTCATCTAAACCCTCCACTCAAGTAGGAAGTAACAGTCATTTTTTAAGCAGAATTTAGCAGGTTTGAATTCAGAGTTTTCCTTCTTCTAAACTGGTTGCCATACCAAGGTTGAAGAGCTTAGTCTGTGTGACTATTTACCCATAACTGGAAGGAGAATAGTTAAATATATTCCTTTCAAACTGCCTCGTCCAGGATTTGAACTTGGATAGTTAAATTCATTTCCTTCAATGATAACCATTACACTATGAACACCTGAATTTATTTAGCCTGACAATATACATTTAATATATGTAAATGTATTATGCTAAAGAAATACAGCTTAGACTAATTTAAAATTTTATAGCATCTTTTCCACTGTATTTTACTATTTTTATTTAAAGTTTTTTTTTTTTATAATTATTCTTTATTTACCAACCCCTTTGCACAAGCAGTATGTAATACAAGGTCAATTTTTCAAGTGGAGTTTTACAAGTTTGAATTCAGAATCTTCTAGATTGGTTGCCATAACAAGGTTAAAGAGCCCAGTTTTTCCTACTCTTTACCCATAGCTGGAAGGAGAATAATTGGATTCATACCTTTCTCAAGGGTATTAGCACTATGAGAAATGAAGACAGACTTACCCAGGATTTGAACTCAGGTCACCATGCCCATTTCCTTAGGCAATAACCAAACACCAAGAGTGCCACCATTTTTTGTAATTATAGGTGTAGTAAAATTCAACCTTGGTCGAATGGGATTCATATACAAAGAAATGAGATAGATATATAATCATGTCACAAGGTTTGGTTTTGTTTCTTTGTTTAATGGCATATCAGATTTTGTGGGTAATCAAATGTCAAACCCATCCTTGTAGAAGAACAGTAGTGACACTCTTTAACTCATAGCTGGGTGGGGGATAAGGTGGATAATACCTTTTCTTAAGGGTATTAGTCTGAAAGTGAATGTAATAGTGCAACTGGAGTTTAAAATTGTTTACTACAATGTTGCAGTCCAGCACATTGTGTCATGGGGTCTCGTCCTCCACTATGTTACTAGGAAAAAAGGATGATATGCAAAAGCAGACATAGCTACCTCACAGTGGCAATGGTTAGCAAACTAGTTTGGCAGACTATTAGTAGTGAGTAAGATTCTTACTGTGTGCAAAGCTAAGTAAATACCTATGCAAAAAAGGCAATGAACTACAGACTTGTAACTGAATAACTTACATGGCAACATAATAATTGGTATGTTCTACCATGTCAATTCAAAGCATGAAAATTCTAATAGAGTATTAACCAAGGTGAATCATTTCTGACGTGATAAAACTTTCAAAGTAAGCTACATATTAAATTACTTACAGTCAAGTCAAGCTTAAAGCACGTGTTCCTGCGAAATCACCAAAGTTAAGCGGTGATGAGTCTGCTCAGTAATTAAATAAGTTACCACTTACGAAGAGCAAGTACTGCAAATAATCTGATGCCTGTGAGCCAGACTAAACAAAGATGCACTTTTGGTATATTTATCTAACCCCTCCACCACAGGCAGGATGAAACTCATGGTCACTTATTAAGTAGAATAGTGGGTTTGAATTCAGAATTTTCCTTCTCCAAGACTGGTTACCTAACCAAGGCTGACCCAGTCTGCAATATGACTTACTCATCGATTCATGCCTTTCTTAAGCACACTAGTGTAACATAAACAGCCTTGTCCTGGATTTGAACTCAGGTTGCCAATTTCATTTTCAACAATAACCATTAGACTAAGCTTGCTTCAATTTACTATAGTATTATGCTAAAGAAATATAGCCAAAGCTAATTACTATACAGGTTTGGATTTTTAGCACATACTGTACGGTATTTTACTTGCATTATTTTGTTACTATCATGACTTTCAAGTGTACAATTATATGAAACATGAAAATTTTGTCAGAATAACAATAAGTATTTGATATTTGTGTTTTTTCTTCTCTTCACTTCTAATTAATTTGTGATAAAAGTTCAACTCACTGGTGGTAAAGAGGCAGCGAAGCCTGGCATGTTTTTTATACCATATGAAATTTTAAAAAGCGCATGCGTGAACTAAACATGTTTAATGAGGATGACAAGAGGCATGCATGCAAATTAAGAACAGATAAAAAACCCACAGATTTGTCAGTTTGGACAATATTTTGTGACTGGTGAACATATGAACAGATTCAAAGACAGACTGCGTTGAGAGGTAGAAGAAAGGAAGAAAAGCCTGAACAGAATTACCAACATGCGCAGACTGCATTTTGACCTATTCAGATGTTGGCTTTACTTGGCCTTTTTGCAAGAAAAATTGCATACACTTTGGGTTATTCTTTGAGAGTTGAATCATGCAAGACTATGTTTTTTCTTTTTAATGTGCTTGAGTTAAAAAAATTATTATATGCATAGTTGAAAGACATACAGTATGGAAACATTGCTTATGGGGTAAAAGTTTCAAAGATGTATATCTAATTACTAATCCATCTTTGTAGAAAGACAGTAATGCTACAATTTAACCCATAGCTAGAGGGGATAAAGGGGTTCATATCTTTCCCAAGGACATTTGTCCAAAAGTGATTGTAATAGCATGATTAGAGTTTGAACTTGTTTACTATAATGTCACAGTCCAGTATGTTAGCTCCTACATAATAGGGACTCCCTCTCACTAAAGATAAGCAGTGAGGGGTCTGCTCAATAATAAGCAAACAACTGTAAACAATTTGATGTTTGTGTGCTAGACTAAAAACTTTAGTTGTCTAAATTTCTGAGACGAAGCTTAATGATTTTTATCATTAAAGGTTTTTGGACTATCGGGTAGTATCCTCTATCCTCCAATCTAGGTTTCTTGGAGCCAATGTTATGTGCTCTGGGTATTTGTTACGATGGAGGTTGTGTCTCAGACTAATCATTTCTTCGTGATATGAATCAGTATCACTACTAATGGTTTTTTCTTGATATTGTAAGCAACGGACTATTCCTTTCTTTACTGTATATGGATGACGGGAGTTGAAATTGAAGTACTGTCCAGTGAAAGTGGGCTTACAGTACACAGATGACCTGAATCCTTGCTCTGTGCATGTTACTAATACATCGAGGAAGGGTAATTTGTTTTTCTTGCTCTTTCTCCATAGTGAACTGTATAGATGGTTGGATTGAGTTCACATGATCAAGTAATATCTGAACATCTTCCTGATGAGGCCAGTGAATGAATGCTTCTAAGGAGACAATAATCTGAAGGTTGCAGGTTCAATCCTGACTGCAGGTGAGAAACAATACAGGAATACTTAACACTTGTACCTGGTTATGGCTAACAGAATCAGAACAGGTGACCCCCATGGATTCAATAAAGGACGTAGTTCGAAGTTCCCTGAAGGTTCCTGAGTTCAACAAACACCTGAAGAAGGCCGGAAGAGATATCGGCTGAAACATTGTGGAAATAACAAGATGAAGACAATAGTCTGAAAACCCTAAATGACTAAAAACTTTGTAAAGAAAAATACTATACACATTTGCATTTCCAGCTAATCCTGTTCTGTATTTTAGTCACATTATTTTATGGTTTGGGATCCTTTGTTTAATGGCATATAAACCTTCATGGGTTATCTAATGCCAAAGCTATCCTTGTAGAAGAATAGTAGTGGTGCTATTTAACCCATAGCTGGAGGGATAAGGGAGTTCATACCTTTCCCAAGGGCATTAGTCCAAAAGTAAATCTAATAGTGTGATGTTATAACTATAATGTTACAGTTCAGAGAGACACCCTTCTTTATGCTTCTGTTGCAGTTATTGTTACAATAATTTAAAACATGAAAATTTTATTAAGAGGAAATTTTGTAATTTTTTACTCTTAATGGCCTAGTCATCTACCATGAATGGGTAAGTAAAAAGGTAAAGGTTGATGTGTAAAAGTTATTAGATACCAGGTAAAAAGCAAATAATAATAGCTTTTGTTTGGTTTCTTTCTTTAATGACATATCAATATGTATGGATTATTTAATGCAAAATCCATCTTTGGTTTGGTTTCTTTGTTTAACAGCATATCAACCTTTGTGGGTTATTTAATGCCAAAGCCATTTTTGTAAAAGAACAGCAGTAATACTATTTAACCCATAGCAGAGGGTATAAAGGATTTCATATCTTTCCCAAGGGTATTAGTTTGAAAGTGAATGTAATGGCATGACTGGAGTTCAAATTGTTTACTCTAAGGCCACAGCCCAGCACTTTTACGATTACACCACAAGGATTCCCCAACCAAATGGTTATTGGTAAGGTTTATAATAGGTAATATGTATCACACAGTATGATGCAAATCTGTTATTATGTAATAGGGTGTGAGTGTAGCGGATTCTGTTGTGAAGGAACTTAGCCGCCTGTAAAGCCATGCTACATGCAATGAATTCATTAATATAAAGATTCAACGTGTTTTTTTCACCTCTTTATTTCTTATAGGTTTTGGGGAGGAGTCTGGGTTTAACTAAGATTACTATTTCTCGTTTGGTTTTTTTTTGTTATTTTTTATAAAATAACATAAATTTTGTCTATACATCAAAATAGAAAAATAATACATATGGAAGTGCAAGATACGTAGCAGTGAAACATTAAGTACCAACTGAAATTTTTAACATCTGATGAATATAAACAAAGACAAAATTTTGTTGAAGTAGGCAAAACTAAGCTCCTTCTATTGCTGTTCTCAACTCAAATGTTTGGTCTGGTTTGTTTAATGGCATATCAACCTTCATGCATTTTTAATGCCACAACCACCCTTAGTAGTGGCACTATTTAACTCAATGCTAGGTGGTGGGATAAGAGAGTTCATACTTTCCCCCTAATTTTTAGCCATAAAGTGTGCACAACAGCATGACAAGAGTTTGAACATGTTTATGATGATGCCGCAGTCCACCTCATTAGCTACCACACCATGGGGATACCCCTCTCTACTAAAAGGCTTAAGGCTTAAGATAAAACTTTGCAATATCAACCTTTGGGATTGAAGTATAGTAAAATGAAAATAACTGGCTTTATAAATATTAAACTTCCACTCTTCATACTTTAGATAATTCTTAAACCTTTGCATATATATATATATATATATATATATATGAACTCAAATGATTTCCATATTACAAAAAGTGTTAAGTTTTGTGCAAAATATAGGCTCAAGAATTTTAATTTTTGTATAAGTATTTTTGAATTTATTAACTAATCAGCCCATTCATACAAGTTTTTAAATTTCGAGATACTTTGCAGTTGACATAATTTGATTTGACACAAAAAATTTGAAGGATTAAAATCTAAGATAATCTTTTCCCTCCAAAAATATTAAAAAAAAAAAACGATTTCTTAGCCATTTAAATTTTTAAATAAATCAACTTTCTTTAGCCAATTTTGAGTCTACCATGATAGAATGAATAAATGAAGAAATAGGTATTTTTCTTAAGTAAGTATGGAATTGTCTATACTTACTCAACTAACAGTAAGTAATGAATTATTACTCTCTCAAATACCTCTCAGTTTATTTTAGTTTCAACTCATATGATTTTTCTTCAATTGAATGAATGTTTGTTTACATTTAATTTTGTGTTAAAGATATTCATGTCCTCAGCCTACATAATATCAGCAGTACAACACATACATATTCATTATGGCATAAATATATTTCTCACTTACATAATGACACTCTCATGAAAAGATTTTTAAAACATACAAAATATGTCTTTTTATTTTGAGCTAACAATTACTGCTATACTTCATTGTGCGAATTTTAACTATGCCTATTTTTTTAAAAAATATGTACACTCTGACTAATTTTATCTTTGTTTACAAGAAATGATTTTGTGCTTTTGTTTTTCCGTTAACTTTTCACTCAATTCAAAGAAATGAAATAATAAACTTGGTAGATCAGATTCATTCATTTTCTCCTTTATCCACTGCAGATATATATATATATATATTAGTCTGTCAACTGTATACACCATAGTTATCAGTAATACATAAGCAATAAAAACATTATGCTTGGTTGACATTTATATCATACTCTTACACATATGCACATCAAATAATAGTTGGATACAACATTTGTACAATAATGCACTTTATATTTTTTACTTTTTAGAAATGTAGATTGATGACCTTGTAAACAAAGTTGATGTTGATAGGCTATGTAGCTACAGTTATAATATGCATGATATATTTTGTCAAAAATGTACTTTATAAGAGATTATATAAAATACAGTACACTTAGCTATTTAGTAAGTACAAGTAAAATGTATTTACAGTATAAGTATGATCATTATTATTATTATTTATAATTCTGCCTACTATTATTCTTCCTAATTATAGTAGCTGTTTTTTTTTTTTGGCAACTCACTCAGGTCATCACTTCTACAATAGTGAGGAATAATACTAGTTGGAAATGAAAATAAAGATTAAACCCTCAGTGAGTCTAAGAGTCAAACAAATTGTGGGTATCACCCACCTTTTTCCACACAATGAACTAGTCCATCTGCCATATATAGCAGTAGCTACTAATACCAGGGCAGACTAGAAAGTGAAATTTTTTGTCTGAGTTCTTTTTCACCACGAAAAAGTAAGTTCTTTATTGTTAAAAATTTGTTAAAATTATTGTTATTGAATTTTATTATCATTGTTAAAGTTTTGTGACCCCCCTCAAACTATTGTTCTTTGTTTGTGAGGAGGGTCAAACGCGACTCGATTTTTTTGTTGAACCTTTTTTAAAAAACGACCGCCATTTTTATCAACATTCATCGTTCTACATTTATTTTAAATCGTCTCGCCTGAATTTTTTGTAACACCATACGCGTTTCATCTCCCTCTAGTTGTGTTTTCACAACTATGGGGGAGCCCAACAATACAAAATCACAAGATATTAGACAATCACCGACCGACATATTCCAAACGCAACCCTCCCCAATGCCGGAAGAAGCTCCATTCGACCTCTCTTCATCGGCAAGTACAATACCACCGGCACAAAAACAAAAACAAACGGCTGTCTCTTGGTCTTCACATTGCGTGAATAAAAAATCCCCTTGTGACTACGCAAGAGACAGGGTCGAAAAATATGAAAAATATTTCAAAGACGGGGAAATACTCCCAATACCCGAATTGGTCGAGGCGGTCGAACCAAAGACCCTGTCTTTCGTAGTCACGGACATTAAGACCAAGAGACTAGCGGGGATAAAAAAGGAGACATTCGAAGACCTTCTGAAAACAGCAAACATCCCAGGGAAGTACTTCTGCCGCAGAAGTTTCGCGACCTGGGATGTCTTATTACCCTCAGAGGAAGTAGCGAAAAGCCTCGCCGGTGGTAACATCACCACACGCTTCTTCCGGCTACAACCGGAATATCGAGGCAAAAGAAGAATACGAGTCACCGTATGCAATGTATCTATGCAATTGAGTGGTGACGTCCTCGCCGCCTATCTAAGTATATACGGCGGCGTGGAACAAGTCACACAATTAACGTCAACACGGGGAACCGCGTACGGTGACTACGTATTCGTTATGTGCCTCGATAGGGGAGGGTTTAACAAAATTCCCCATAAAATACGATACCGCGAACAAACCATGACAGTCATAGTTGAGGGCAGGAAACCGCTATGTTGGTCCTGTAATAAAATCGGCCACTTCTCAAAAAACTGCCCTCAAAAACCAACAATCACCACCACAACAACGACTACTACTACTGCTACTACTACTGCTACTCCTTCACCTGTCATAGCAGCAATAATACCAACAGAAACCTCAGAAAACAAACAAGAAACCCCTAAAGAAAATGAGGAAGGGTGGACGCAAGTCACCAGAAAAAAGGGAGGGGAAAAAACTCCCCCAAAAAACCCAGCAACAACAGATACAACAACTCTTTTGACTACAACTACGAAACCAACGACCACAAATACGAAACAATCAACTGCAAAACAATCAACAAAAGAAGACAATCAAAACATTGAACCGATGGATATGTCCATGAATTTAAAAAGAAGGAGAGACAGCGAGGATTCACCAACTAAAGAGGGGGAGAAAAAACATCCAAAAAAACCCACACAAACACCCACCATACCTCAGCATAAGGGGGAAAAAACAACAGAAAAATCGCCAGTCCAAAATAAACAAAGACCAGCACAATTGATTCCTCTCCCACAAAAAACAAAAACCACCCCTATCATCCCAACAGAAACACCATTACCCCCCTCTCTTTCACCAATTAAAACCCCCAAAATACTTACTCGATCCTATTCAGCAACCAGACTTACACCCTCTCCCCAAACACCGTCAACATCAGCAGCAACTGTTCAAAAACCAAGAGCACGCTCTACGGAAGCCCGACGTGCCATAAACTCTTTTTACTTCTGCGAAGATATCATGGACAATCCACACATAGACCACACTTTAAAACAATCATTAAAACCATTACGCTCACTCCAAAAAATTGACACTAAAGACATCACAAAACCACATCTATTCAAGGACGCACCAAAATTGACCACATTCGTCCGCTTGGCTGGCAATCGGACCAAAGAACTCTGGAACTTTATTGACGAAGCCAGCCGGGCGGATGTAATGCTGGTCGATACGAAAAATCCAATGCTGAAAAAAATGCTCCCCTTCTGTGCGGGCAGGGTCCCGATTTTGGTTCACCCATCATTCTATAGGTCCCTAAAGTTGCGGTACCCTATGGATGTCGGTGGAATTACCAGGGACGACCGAGTAAGTACTGAGCTCGGCACCGGATCCCTGCGTCAGACCGTCGGCATCCTCACCCCGAAGGATTTCCGGCCCGTAGTCGACACTGAGTAAGGTAAGTGGGATTGATGGCTCTAAACCTTGCTACTTTGAATGTGAGGGGATTGAGGGATCCGGGCAAGTGTACGCGCTTGCTTGGTGAACTTAAAACTCTCGGCGTAGATGTTGCTGCAGTGCAGGAAACCCACTTCACTTGCGGTGCCGACTGTCGTGTGCTGGAAAGCGATTTTAACGTTTTCTCAGCATACGGCAGCCGTACCAGCGTTGGGGTTTCTTTGCTAGTTGGACGCAGCCTTGATGCTGATGTTGACGTTGTTTTTGCAGGTGACGGGGGCCGACTGGTTGTGGCCGATGTTGCCGTGAAAAGTTTCAAGTTTCGTCTGGTTGCGGTTTATGCGCCCAATATCGTTGTGGAGAGGGTTTCCTTTTTTCGTCGGTTGGCGCCGTTCCTGGACGATACGAAGCGGCTAGTTTTAATGGGTGATTGGAATGCGATCCTTGATCCCAAGATAGATAAGGTCGGGCGGGGAGCTAGGCGTGTGGGAAGGTGTGAAAGCAGCCTTGCCGGCCTCATGACTCGTCATGACCTCGTCGACAGGTTTCGTCTGGATCACCCAGGGCGGGAGATGTGGACGTGGCTAGATAGTTCGCCCTCTGCCAAAGTAGGCTCCTACTTGGACAGAGTGTTAGTGAGACGAGCTGACATTGATTTTGTTAGTTGTCCCACGTTCCACTTGATAGCGTGGACTGACCATAAACTTGTTAGAGTCAGTCTACGGTTAGCAAATAGGCCTAGTCTGGCCGGCTACTGGAAGTTCAATACCTCCTTACTGGAGATACGGGACTTCCGGGACCGGTTGGAATCCCTAATTCAGCGGGTGTTAGTGGGGGCGGTTACCGGGAATAGGTGGTGGGGATCTCTTAAACATAGGATTAGAGATTTCGCTACCAAGTACGGTCGACAGCTCAACCTAGATAGGACCAAGGAAGCGAAATCTATAGACGATAGACTTTCCCGGGCGGTGGCTGGGGGGGACTCCCTAAACGTAGAGCTAGCTAGGGGGGACCTTGAGCGCGAGAGTAGCGAGCGCTACAAGGGATACGTAGTTAGATCTAGGTTAAAGAGAGTTCTCAACGAAGCTGTGAAAACGAACGCGACTGCGCGTGAAGAAGAAGTGCGAAGGTTCCCCGATCGGTATATCGGTTCTGTCAAGGCCCCGGATGGGCGACTGCTGCGATCGGCTCGCGAGATTCGTGACGCCTTTCGGGCGCACTTTCGGGATCGCTTTGCCCGCTGTACTGATCTCCCGCTCCGGGAGTTTCGTAGCTATCTTGCCGACTTTCCCCGCCTTGGGGTGGCTGAAGCGGCTAGCTGCGAGGGTGTGGTTACTGAATGCGAAGTCCGTGACGCGTTGAAGCAGGTCGGCCTCAACAAGTCGCCGGGACTAGATGGTTTGCCCTACGAAGTGTACTTGAGGATGTCGCACATGTTTGTGCCTATTCTGACGGATATGTTCAACCATTGGTTCGCCCAGGGAGCCATCCCTGGTAGCGTTACCAAGGGCGTGATCACATTGCTGAAGAAAGGTGGCAGGCATGTTTGGGAGGGTTTAGACGATTACAGGCCCATAACTCTGCTTAACACAGAGTTAAAGATTTTGGCCCGGGTCTTAGCGAATCGTTTACAGCTTGTCATTAGCGATCTGATCGGCTCTGAGCAGACCTTTGCTGTGAAGGGAAGATCGATCCAGGACAACCTGCACTTGATTCGCGAGGTCCTAGAGGGTATAGAAGACGGCACCGAGGCCGCGCTGATCAGTTTAGATCAGTCCAAGGCCTTCGATAGGGTTGACCATCGGTTTTTGGCGACTGTTTTGGAGACTGCCGGATTCAAACCGGAGTTCCGCAGATGGATTAGCATGATGTACCACAACCCTCAGGCAGTGGTGCAGGTGAACGGAAGGCGTTCGACGGTGTTCGCGGTCGAGCGGTCGGTCCGGCAGGGCTGCCCGTTGTCTCCTCTTCTCTATGTCCTAGCTTTGGAGCCCCTGCTCCGTAGGCTTAGGGATAGGACGGCAAATCCGGCCCTGCGCGGTGTCCCTTTTGCTGGCCCTCTTACGGCAAGGGTTTCCGCGTTTGCCGATGATATCACAGTGTTTGTATCCCGCCGTCTGGATATAAAGGCTGTGAAGAAGGCGGTTAGCGAGTACGAGCGGATCGCAGGAGCCAAGGTCAATTTTGACAAAAGCGAAGGTTTGCGGCTCGGTGCTTGGAGGGGTAGCAATACTCTTCCGGGGCCGTTCCGCTGGAGTGACGGACCCGTCCGCATCCTCGGGGTGTGGTTCGGGCCCGGCCTCCAACTGGAGCGAAATTGGTCGGAAGTACAAGCCAAGGTGAATGCTCAGGTGGGAATCTGGCTTTCAAGGAGGTTGTCCTTAAAGGGCAGGGTGGAGGCGTGCGCCGTGTACGTCTTCCCCTTGATCCTTTACCGATTGGCTGTACTTCCTCTGCCTAAGGTAAATCGGTTGGCGCTGCAACGATCCCTTTCCAGATTGCTCTGGGGAGGTGCAAGGCCGATGGTCCGTAGGCAGGTCTGTATCCAACGTACACGCAACGGGGGTCTAGGTATGCCTGATCTGGAGAGCCACTGGCTTGCTGAAAGACTTGCATATTTGGGCAGAGCCTTGACGGGGGACGCAGTGTGGAGACTGAAGGCGAGTCGGACTTTTCCTCGCCTAAAGTCAGACCCAAAGGCTGAAGGTCGACGTAGGCCTTTGGGCGAAACACTGTTTGTCCGCGAGTGCCGAACGGCCCTTCGTAACCTTCTTGGGTCCAGTGACCTTTCACGGCCTCGAAAAGAACTATATCGGGAGCTAGTGGTGGGTTCCGCTTCTGATCCTCTCAGCGAGCGGCGCGGCTGGACGGCGGAGGAGATTCGCTCTCATTGGAATTGGGCGCCAGGATCGAGCTTCTTGAACAACTCCGAGTTCTCGCTCACCTGGCGACTTGTGCGAAATGCGTTGCCCCTTGTTGGCTTGAACTACAAAGCGGGCCTGGCAGACATGCCCGATTGCGCTCGCTGCGGCAGTGGCTTGGAAGAAACGGCTGAGCACGCCTTCTACTACTGCGAGCGAGTTCGCCCGTTTTGGGATCACGTCGGCGAGTGGACGGCTCGCATCGAACCCAAACAGCTCGTGCTGCTCGACGTTGGTTACGTCGTGGACAACGTTCTTCCTCCGTATCAGGGTGAGAAGCGTGTGGTGTTTCTCGCGATCCTAGCTGTAGCTAGAATGGTGATTTGGACGACGCGAAACAAGGGATTGTATGACGATGCAAACTTTTCTCATCGTGATCTGATTTTGTATTTTCGGCATCAGCTGAGGGTCAAAATCAGATGCGATAGAAAACGCTTGGATCGCATAACATTCAGCAAAAGGTGGGTGAATGCAGCGAGCCTGGTCGTGCGAAAGGGAGCAACGTTGGAGTCATCCTTCCCTCCTCTGCCGGCTCATGGCGACTATGGTACGGGTCCTTAGGGACCCCACCCCTGGTGAGTAAAACTGTTCCCTTTTTCTTTTGGTACCCAGGTACCTAGTTAGCAGTATGTTTGTGAGTCATTGTCCCCGTCATCTAGTTGTTAGTTCTCAAGATCTTCCCCATCCCTATTATTTTTGTACCTCAATCCGTATCCCAGTCCACGTTTACTGAAGATCTTGAACATTCATATGTATAAAAATCATATCACCTGCTTGTATTAACCCATACCGTGCCCGACCCCTTATTTCTTTTTACCCCTGTAGATTAGGATCCCTACCCCACCTAGGGTAGGTCCGACTTGTTTCCGGTTCTTTCGCCCCGGAAAACAGTCGGCCTCCAATTTTATAGACGGGGGGATGGGAGGGCAACCAAACGGGGGATTTTTCCTTTGTTTTTGTATATATTTCGGGTTTTTTCTCCCATTCCCATCACACTCATTGTAAATAAATCATACATGTAAATAAAATCATTCATGAATCTCGGGATTTTAAGTAGGACTTCTTCATAGAGCAAATGTGGTATTTTGGTGATCGCAGCGCAAAAGGCGATGGACGAATGGCTTTATATTGTATTGTTGAATGGGTCGGCGAATGTGGCTAGCTAGGTCTCCTTAGTTTATTTAAAAAAGTATGACCGCTCCCTTCCCCTCCCCAAAAACTTCAAGGCCTTGTGCCTTCTATGTAATAACATAGAAATAAAGCAGACTAGAAGGTGAAGAGCAGCTTCTTATAGGAATAGTATTAGAGCGTTGGAGACTGGAGATTGTACTAGATCACCTTAGTTACAACAATAATAACAGAAGCCAATACTATCGTGGGACTATATCTTTATTCAGTATTCACTAATCCTATGATCTTGTCCACTAATAGTCTCTCTATTGTATATACTATTTCCTCTCATATCATGGTTTGTCCTTTATTAAATATTACAAGAGTTCACTAACCAGAATGCAACATAAAGGCTTCTAAAATGTAAATTTGGGATTGAAATATGGTAAAATGAAAACGATTGGCTTTATGAAAGTCAAAACTCCACTTAACATTTTAGACAATTCTTAAACCGTCTATGTTTCAGGCCAACATGGAGAAGAACGGTGAGATCTTGAACAGAATGGAAGTGCAATATAGCCATTAATACAGAATACATCAGACAACCTGGCCAGTGAAAGAGATATATATACAAGGATCAGCTGAAAAGTTCATACGCTGATCAAGTTACTTTCATGGAATGTAACCAACTGTAGTTTATTTTTCAACTGAGTTTCCCTTGTAATCCACACTCTTCTTCCATTGGTGTTGCAGTGCTTGGTCAAAAAAGTCAATAGCAAACATCATCATATGAACTTTTCAGGCCAACCTTGTGTATGTGTTTGTGTAATGAATAATCCCTAATTTTTAGCCACAAAAAGGCACTTTTATCATACATTGCATGTAATGTACAACTAACCTTTGGCTATGCTAAACAACAAAAATATTTCTTCAGTATCCAATGGCATAAAGAGAAAACATTCAAAAACTTATACTTTCAAAACTACTAAAATAAAATCAGAATCAATCCAATAAATAATGCGGTCTAGGCCTTGATGTGGACTATCGGGTTTACTAAGATATTCTAATTTTTTAAAAAACTTTGCTTACTTTTTATAATATTTGTACATATTATATGCACAGGTGTTATAAGTAGTAAACAATGTAAGTAAAAACTTTATTATATTGGTTTTATGGCATTTCAACCTTTGTAGGTTATTTAATGCCAAATCCATTTTTATGTAAATAATCAGTTCTATTTCAAACAATTCAGTTTAGCATGAGTACACAGTTGGTCAAAAACATTTTTATTTCAAACTATTCAGTTTATTCAAGCAGTTATATATAACAATTCAGTTTAGTGTAAGTACAGTTTCAATGTCAAAAACAGTTCAATTTCAAATAATTCAGTTTAGTATAAGCATGCAGTTTAAATGTAAGTACAGTTTAATTTTGAAAAACATTTCTCTTTTGAGCTATTCAGTTTAGTCAAGCAGCTCCAATTCAGCTAATTCAGTTTAAGATAAGTACAGATTTCATTTACGTACATGTCAAAACAGTTCTATGTTAAACAATTAAGTCTAGTGTAAATACAGTTTCAATGTCGAAAAACAGTTCTATTTAGAATAATTCAGTTTAGCATAAGCATACAGTTTAAATGTAAGTACGGTTTAATAGTCAAAAACATTTCTATTTCAAGCTATTCAGTTTAGTCAATTCAATTTAGCATAAGTATGCCATTAGTTCTATTTAATCCATAGATAGGGCCCTATCAGGTGTTACCACGCCGGGCCAGAGTGGACCTGGGAGCAATGGCAATGAAGGGGTGCTCCGTATTCCCCAAAGCCCCAGCATTACTGGGATCTCACCATTAGACTGTTTAGTGTCATATCCAGGATACTCATTGGTGGGGGTACCCCTCTGCAGAGGTGCAGTCAGAGTATTCTACAGCCCCAGCCGACTGGGCAATACACAAAGTTAAATGTCAAACAGTTTTATTTCAGATAATTCAGTTCAGCATAAATATACAGTTTAAACGTCCAAACAGTTCTATTTCGAGCAATTCAGTTTCGCATTTGTACGCATTTTAAAAGCCAAAACAGTTCTATTTTAAACAATTCAGTTCAGTATAAATATACGCAGTTTAAATGTATAAAAACAGTAAATGCCAACCACCGTTTAGTTCTATTTAACCCATAGATAGGATCCTTATCAGGTGCTACCACTCCAGACCAGAGTGGACCTGGGAGCAATGGCAATAAAGGGGTACTCCACATTCCCCAAAGCTCCAGCATTACTGGAACCTCACCATCAGATTGTTTAGTGTCATATCCAGGACACTCGTTGGGAGGGTTTTACCCCTCTGCTGAGAAGCAGTCAGTGTATTCTACAGCCCCAGCCGACTGGGCAATTTATTATATTGATTAATGGCATTTGTTTAGGTTTAGGCTATGCTGGGACACTTTGGATTGAAGTTAAGGCAAGGTTAAGCCTAGAAACATGGTAAGTTTTGATGATTCAAAAATATCTCTCATGCAATGAACAACCCGTTGTTTTTTGAGATAAAAAATTGGTTTTAAAAAGTTGTTCATTACATGAGTATATAGGGAAGATTGAATTCATGCCTCCTTTAAATCAAAGTTTAAATCAGGTATACAAATTTTATTTTATTTTTCTAATTTTATCAACCCATGTTTCAACTACAATAATAATAACTTGAAAATGAAAAATAATTTTTACAGAGTTCTTTTTAAGTCTAAGATCAACTTAAATTGTTCTGATGTTTTTAAGACTGGATATAGATTAACTGATTGATTTTAATGGCATGTCAACCCATTGGGTTTATTTTATGCCAAGAGGTTAGAAAATCGCATATATTATATGTTTATATTTACATTTTTGTGTAGTTGTTTAAGAGTTTATTTTTTTAATATTTCATTTTAACCTCTGGGATAGTTTTCTAATAATTACTTTGTATGGTATTGATCATGTTGATGTCTATAAATTTTGGTATGATTTTATTTCTTACAAGAAGGACAAAACATAATTTCTATTGAAATATGATAAAATGAAGACAACTGCTTTTAAGAAAGTCAAAATTCTAATCAATGTTTCAAACGATTCTTGAACCTTACCTCACAATATATATTAGCTGGTCAAACGTTTACATTAGTTATCAGTTACACATAAGCAATACAAACACTATGCTTGTTTGACATTTACATAATACTCTTACACATATGCACGTATAATACATAAAGTTTAAAGGGAAAAAAAATGCTGACACCTGTGTTGTTAGTGTATCAAGAGAGAAAGTTAATTTTTCACTACAGACACCATACTGCAAAGAAGAATTTCCCAAGAGACAACATTTTGAAAAAAGTGTTTTAATAAATGGCTATAAACTACAAAGAATGTTAATCTCAAGGGAATTGAAATTTGTGCATTTGTGAAGAGATGATGTTTCAAAGAATAATTCAATTTGATTTTTGGAGAAGATAGTTTTGAAGTGAGAATTGTTTCTCTATTCATTTATTCCCACATGAATATACTTAACTCTTTAAAATACAAAAAAAGTAATTATTAATGACTAGCAAAGTTGGCTTTAAAAAAATAAAAAAACTGCCAAGAACATCATTAACTTTTATTAGATATTTCAGTCTAATCCACAATTAAGAAGGTTGTTTAACTCTTAAAATGCCAATATATTTTCACTTCACAACTTGCCAGTGCAAAAATTAATTTCAAGCAACAGACATTTAAGCAACAAAGTCTTTCCTCTGAAAGACTATGCACATTTCAACAAGCACAAACCCTGTTTCTTCACCATAGTGACAGCACATGTACAAAGAAACTATCAAGATTTTTTATAAGAATACTTGAAAAATAAATTTGCATAAGAATAGTATAATGACAAGAAAATTTAGAGTGAACAATGAAGAAGTGTTGAGAAAAATCCCATATAATTAGTGCTACCAAAAACATTAACTTTTCTTAGTTGTACAAGTTGCAGCCATGATTAACAAGGTTATTTAAAATTTAAAATGTCAATATAAAGTTATTTAAAAAAATTGTATGCAAATAACATAATGGCGAGGAAATTTAAAGTGAACAATGTAGAAGTGTGGTGAAAAATCCAAGATTACGAGTTCAGACTGATTTTAATAGATTGTTGCTAGAGTAACAGAATTCTAAAGTCACCCAGACTATTATATGGATAAAAATGGATAAAATTAAATAGATAAAAACAGGGAGAAACCTGTTTTTGTTATCTTAAATGTGTATAGTAAAATTTTTTTCATTTTTTGTAAAATATGGCAATTACTTTCATGTGTGACTGGCAGGCATGAGCCCATTCAAGGGAGGGAGAGAAGAAAAGAATTTAGAAATGTAATTCCTTATAATCCAAAAGTAGGTGATATTTACCAATTTCTAGCTCTTGTCACTCAATTTCCCGAGATTATATTTCCTTTTCTTATAATAACCATCTTATTTTTAAATGAATTACAAAGAGAACATAATTGTTTGTGAAAAAAAAAAAAAAAAAAAAAGAATTCTTTAAACTAGTGCTTTTCAAACAAATGAATGCTCACCCAAAACACTTTGATGCCTCCTACCACCCAAATTATACACTTGTAGGGATAAAATGGTTATCTCTCTTACAGAATTGGCATGACCATTAGGGGCCTCATAGTATGTTCAATGACAATTCCAAAAATCCATTCTTAACCTATTTTTGCCACTTTTTTTTTGTTTTTTTGAATAGTACAGATATTGCTTCTGATCCAGCCAGGGAACGGTAAAGTCACATCACCATATTACTAACACTTGTTAAGTAAACAGTTTTTAATTTTAATTTTTTCTATTCCATATTGTTTTCTCACGTAACAATATGTTTATAATTTTTCCACGGGATGCATTTACATAATCTTTCTTTTAATAATACTTGTATGTATATTATGTATATCAAAGGTTAAATGCTCATGTGTAAATGAGTTTATCATATCTCTCCTTCTATTGTATTCAGTGTTAGTATATCATGGATATTTTAATGATAATATTTGTCTTTGGTGAGTAGAAACTTGGCAAAATATGTTCTCTATCATCATACCATACACTTATAACTCTTAACAACCACTCATGGAGTAGTATGAACC